>JACGWO010000002.1:18027802-18418801 GCA_034509735.1 Sesamum alatum
GTGGAAGGGTTATCTTTAATGGTTTGTTTTTCTCTGAGTATTTTTTTAACTTCAGTAATTGTATAGGGTTCAAATGGTTTACTAATTAAGTTTTCATATGTCTGATTTGACTCAGAAGATGAACCTCTATTGTTATCCATTTTACTAAGGATAATATTTCTTATTTCAGGGTCCTTAATTTCCCTGAGCAACTCAACTATATGATTATCTGTAAGGACATTTACTGTTGACAAATCTTTGAATTGTGCCATTAATTCATAAAATTCATCATCTGATTCTTCTTCATTAGTCCCTTGTTTACATGGACAAGAAGAATCTTTGTTCTTCATTTGATTCATCCGAGGTTGATAAATTCTCAGGATTCTCTTCTATATTTCCTAATTCATCTTGATTATTTTCTTCTAATTCTTCAGATTCGGAAGATTCTTTTCCTTCAGAAAATATTGTATTTATTATATTTTCTTTTTCTTGGTCTTCTAATTTAAGACTATTAATCTTCTTTTTTAATCTTTTAGCTCTTTTATTTCTACATCTATTTGCAAGGTGGTCTGTTTCACCGCAAATGTAACATCTTCTTATCTTTTTTGTTACATTATTTTTAGTTTTCCATTCATCTTTTCTGGTTATGTTTCTTTGTTTATTTTTTTCTTTTCTATCACTCCGTTTTTTATGTCTTTTCTTTTTTCCCTCTGGGGTCCTATATTTGGGAATTTTTTGTCTATCTGACGGCATCATTTCTATTCCAAATTGAGCACAAAATTCTCCTAGTTGTTTCTTCTCTGTTAAATTTTGTCTTTTAATTTGTTTATTTAATCTAATTTCATTGCATAGATTTAAACCTTCTTGAATGCAAGTTCCAATTAACTTCCCATAAGTATATTGATTATAATTTATTGCTACCCCTCCATTTCTGAGATTCTTCCTAACCCTTTCAGCGAATAGGTGAGGAAGTCCATCGATGAATCTAGATTTCCAATGAGCATCATTGATTCTGGGAGTTCCATTACTCTAGTAAGGAAGACATCTTTGTAAAACCTAAAGGATGTTAGAGTTTTTACATTGGAAATTCTGTAATAGGGTTCTAATATTTTCACTATTATCGGACCATCTCCCTGTAAAATGTTCTACTATATTAATGGCAAGTGTAATAGACTGCTTGTTCTTCCATATTTTCTGGTTTGACTGTACTCAAAATTTCATTTCTGTCCATCGGGCTAAGATAATTATCCCACCAGCCTTTTAATTGTCCTGTAAAACCTGCTATAATCATTTTAGCAATAGCCTTATCTGTATTATTATTTCCTTTACAGACAGTACTATACATCATCATTCTGTGAATAGTATTGTAGATTTGTCTTTCTGTATAACCATCAATATTCCATTCATAAATTTGTTTCCCATTATAGCTATGCTGGTCATAAATCTCTTGTTCCTCATATAGTATGTCTTGAGGTGTGGGCCTAGGATAATAAAATTTTGTTTGCATAGGCTTCCTAGCATATTTCTCTATTTTATTTATTCCTTCTGGCAAATTTTTTCTACTATTTTCAGTTGTCATGTCATCACTTAAGGTGTTTAATTTTAAGTCCCTAAATTTTTGATCCAATAATTTTTCTAATTCTCCTAAGGGTTTTTAAATGGAAATCTTCAATTTCAGGAGGCGGTTGGATTGATGATTTTGCTATGATTTCTTTATTTAGTCCACCAATTACTGTATTTTTAGAATTAATTTCCTGCTGCCAATTAGATATTTTATCTATTTTTTTATTTAGTTCGGTAATTTGTTCTCCTATAATATTTAAATACAAATTTGTATAATTTTGTTTTTTCATTAACTCATTAATTTGGGCCATTGTAATTATTAGGGTATCATCTTCAATTAATTTTGAAAATGCTTTAAAATTAATTTCTATTTCATTCGAGTTCATTTTAAATGATTGTTGAGGGGGAAATATGTTATTAACAATTTTTCCATTATCTAAAAAATACTTTCTCTCTAGTACATTTAAATATTGTTCTGAATATTTGATGAGAAACCAGGGAACAAAAGCAACTATTTTATTCCTTATAGTTAATTCTTTATAAAATTGTTGAGAGATTATTTTTTGGTTTGCTATATTAAAGTTTTCAAAGAACCATTTCCTAAATGGTTTCCATCTTTCTTCCTTGAATTCTTTCTGAATTTCTTTTCTAACTAGAGATCCAGGACTAAAATCTATTATTTTAGAATAGTCTACTAATGGGATCTCTGTTTCTAAATCAATTAGATTTAAATTATTCATTTATAAACAAAAAATTTGTTTCTGAAGTTAATTCTTCATTTAATCTTGGATCTTTATATATCCCTTTAGCAATATTATTAGACCGAATCCTTATTTGTTCAACTTTATTTTTTCTTATATCTTCTTGGCTATTTTCTTCTCTATTTTGTGAAGTGGATGCTCTAGATGGAGTCATAATTTCAACTGGTGAAAAATATGATATTGTAGAATATCTTGAAGAATTGCTTCTTAAACATTTTGGTTGGTTATTAATAAAGTCTATTCTAACATTTCCTTCTGGATTTTGAACAATACTAGCATAATTACTTTCTATATGACTTAAAATTGGAACTTCTTTCTCAATTATCCAACTTTCTGGGAATTCTATTTCACTCCATTTTATTTGCCTTCTAGTATTAATTCTAGAACTATGTAAATTTGTTTCAAAAAATATAGTTTGTTCTAATGACTTATTATCTTGTATTCTACAGTTAGGATTAAGGGTATGAAGAAGTTTATAATATATTCTATAACATACACATATTAATTCAGATCCGGGTGTATAATTATACCCATGAGTTTTAACATTTAATGTTAAAGCATCTAATATATTTGCATCCGATAAGGACAATTGTAAATTCGGATAATAATAATAATAAATAATAATAATAATAATAATAATAATAATAATATAATAATATAATAATAATAATAATAATAATAATAGGGTAAAATGCAATTTACCCCCTATGTTATGCAAAAAAGAGCAAAAAAACCCATGTGTTATTAAAAAAAAAAAATTTACTCCCCTCTGTTCCAAAAAATGTAGCACACTGCCCCTGGACTAATTAAACGTGTAATTGAAGATTAAATGTCCAAAATATCCCTCCTTATAATGCAGTAGGTTGACTACGTGGACCCATTAGAAATTAGGGTTTTAAATTTATAGAGAGGGAAAGGCGATTCAACCCTAATTTATCTTTTCCCCTACTTCTGATTTGGCAAAAATCTCAGAATTTTACCTTTTAATCTTGCTGAAAACTGTTTTTCAAGGTATCGGTTTAGTTTTAAAAAGTTATTCTTTAATTTTTATGGTTTATTTTTGGTTGTTTTTTCATGAAAATAACTAACACCACTTTGACGATTTGTAGGAAAAACAAGAGATTTCAGCCGTTTAATATACAACGAAAAGCTTGTGAAGGTAATACGACAGTGTTAAGGTAATATTGCCTATGTTTTTTTTATTTCTTTTTTGTTCGATTTTTGTTGATTTTAATAAAGTCTGTTTGGACGATGTCTAGGATTTTTCGTACATTGGACCACGCGAGTGCAGACTACCAAAACTTTAGCTCGAAGAATAAAAAAGGTAAGTGCCCTAGTTATTTTTACTATTTTTTGTCCTATTTCGTTATGGGTACTGATTTTTTATTTTTTATAGGGATTATTCTGGTGATTCTGATGGTGGATCTAGAGGAGTGAGGCTCGAAAAGTGCATATCTGCTGCAATGAAGGTAGGTCTCGTAAGGGTTTAAACCCCTCTTCCAAAATATTATATTTCAAGTGTTGTTGTGGTCCCATGCTTTCCCCCTTTTAATACTGTTTTTTGTTTGATTAAATGATGTGTTGTTATGATGGTTGTTGCTGTGATGGTGACATGTTCACTCCCCCCCCCCCCCCCCCTCTTGATAATATTATGTGCATGAAACCCCTTGTGATAATATTTGTTTGAATCTGATACATGTATGTATGATGTTTTTTTATTCTATTGCAAAGTTTTGAATACCATAACATAGAATTTCATTGGGGTGGAAAATTTGTTGAAAGACTTAAGTTTAGATATGTAGGTGGAAGTATGAAAATATTTGAAAACATTGATATAGATTATCTTGGCTTCTATGAATTAGGGGAGATGTATGAGAAATGTGGTGGGAAGAGGAACGCACTGAATTTTTATTATTGTGTTCCTACACAAGATTGGAAAGAGGCCTAAGAAAGATAAACAATGAATTCACTGATTTGTGTATGACATACTTGCAAAATGTGTATAGAGAGTTGGATGTCCCAATAAAAATTTATGTGGAGGAAGATGAAGGCGAACCATTTCAAATTTTAGACAGTCAGGGTAATCCAATAGGTAAAGAACAAGAAGATAGTAGGTTTCTTTTAGATGGAATTAGTTTTGAAGAATTAGATGATGGGTTTGTGTTTGAGGGAGTATCACAGAGGCAGGACTGTGAGGGGCAGGGCTTAGAGAGCCTGGGTCTAAATGGGGCTAAGATTGAGGGTGATGAGGACAGGCAAGACTACGAGGGGCAGGGGTAAGTGTGGTCAGGGTCAGGATAGGATAATTTGAATGAAAACATGTTTGAAAATGTGAATGAAAATGCATCTGAGAATATGAATGAAAACATGTCTGAAAATGTGAATGCAAACCTGACTGGGGGTGTGAGGGATAAGGGGAAAAGGAAGTTATATGAACAATATTTAAATGAGTCCTCATCAGAGTTTGATGATTCATCTGATGAGGACTACGTGCAGCCTATTTTTGACAGTGATTCTGATACCCTTAGTCTTGTTTTAGAAGACATTGAGTTTGAAAGTGATGATGTTATTTTCATTAACAAGAACTTAACAAAACTAGAACTGGTTAGGAAACTAGAAAAAGGTTTTGTAAGGTAGGCAAAAGCAAAATCAAAGCAGAAAATGTCTGAGGTAACTAAAGAGGATTGGGCTACTGAATATGATGAGGATGACCAGGAATATTTTCCAGACAGTGAGGGGAAAACAAATGATAAACATCCTGTGTTTAAAGACTTCATTTGAAGTCTTTAAACTTGGTGGAGGGGATGATATTCAAAGATACAAAATAGTTTAGGGAAGTTTTAAGGGATTGGTGTATCAGACATGGGTATGACCTTGAATATATAAAGAATGAAATTGCTAGAATAATTGCTAAATGTAAGGTAGATGGGTGTCAGTGGAGAATTCATGCCTCACTGGTCATGAAGGGCCCCACTTACCAAATAAAATCATTGAAGGGGGAACACACTTGTGCTAAAACATATGACGGTATCCTTGCAAAGGCTACATACTTGGCCTAAAGGATGGAAGATGCCATAAGGGATCATCCTTCAATTCCAATTCAGCAGTCAAAAAACAGAATTTTAAGAAAATGCACTGTGGATGTAAGTAGGTACAAGGTCATGAGGGCTAAAAGGAACGCGTTAGAAGCTATTAGGAGTGTTGATTCATTGCAATATGAAAAATTATGAGATTATTGCGAAACTGTGAGAAAATTCAATTCAGGTGGTAAGCTGAGTTTAAGAAAATTTGAAATTTCTGACCCACCGTTGTTTGATAAAAATGTATTTCTCACTTTGGGCTTTAAGAAACGGGTTTTTGGAGGGTTGTAGACCCATAATAGGTCTTGATGGATGTTTCTTGAAGACCTGTTATGGGGGTCAATTACTTGTAGTTGTTGGTAGGGATGAGAACGATAACATATTTCCCATTGTCATGGCTGTTGTACAAGTAGAAAATAGGGAAACTGGACATGGTTTTTAAATGAGTTGCTTGATGAAATTGGGGGGTTGGGCACCAATAATGGTCCTTTATTTCAGATAGACAAAAGGATTTAATTGAAACATTGAAGGACTTAGTTCCAGATAGTGAACACAGGTTTTGTACAAGGCATATACCATAACTTTAAGGCTAAATTCAAATATGTTGAGTTGAAATAATATTTCTGAAGGTTGCTTCTACTGCAAATAAAAGACTCTGAAAGATACATGAAAAAGTTCAAGAACTTGACCACAAATTTTTTGAAGATGTAGAAACAACACATGAATGGTTAATGAAGATAAGTCCTCCACACTGGTCTAGGGCATTTTTTCCTATTTATAGCAAGTGTGACATCTTGGTTAATAACTTGTGTGAAAGCTTCAATAATTATATCCTTGAAGCAAGGGATAAACCTATAACCACAATGTCTGAATGGATAAGAACCAAGTTAATGATAAGGCTGCAACAGAAAAGGGAGGGGATGGAGAAATATGCAGGAACAGTTTGTTCCAACAGTCTGAAAAAATAAATAAACAACAGCTAGCAGCTAGGAACTGTTTTAGCAGATGGTGTGGGGCTAATTAATTTGAAATAGACCATTTTTTGAACAAGTATATGGTGGATTTAGACAAAAAAAAAATAAAGCACTTGTGGCATGTTTCAATTGAATGGATACCCTTGCTGCCATGCATGTGTAGCAATTGGGTAAAAAAGAGTCCAAATTGAGGAGTTTGTAGAAAACTGGTATAAAAAAGATACATATCTAAGAGTTTATGGTGAAATGATACATGTTGTTCCTGGAGCTAAAGACTACATTAGTACAATATTTAAGCCCTTTAGACCACCCCCAATGAAGAAGAAGAGAGGCAGGCCAAGGAAACTGAGGAGAAAAGGCCCTGATGAGCTATAGCAAATCAGGTTGTCAACCAAGAAGGGGTTGACACAACCTACAACAGGTGCCCTGGAGTAGAACACAACAAAATAAGTTGCACGACACCAATTAACCCAAAGTCCAAATACTTCAAGGTAATTCATCTGAATCTTGCATTTCTAAGTTTATTTTCCAAAAATTTAAGTACTAACAAGAATTCTGCAAGTATACTTGAAGAGATCCCTCAAGGATCTCAAGCACCAGTTGCAAGCTAGGAGCAACCCACTACATCAGTCAGGAAAAGGGTAATTTATTTTCAGTTTTCACGGTTTATCTAGCTTATAAACTGTAACCTTATATTTTTCTTTTGGAATTTCAGAAGAAGGTAAAATTTAATGAGACATGTGAACAACCTTAAGCAGAGCTGCAGTTTCTAGGGTAGACATAATCTGCACAGTTTATGTAATTTTAGAATTTAATACTTATACTTAACCATCTTCTTTGTTTTCTGTAGGAACAAATTACCAACCAAAGCCCTAGAAATGCATCTTTGCTTAGCAGATTTGCTGGAAGTTCAGTAGGAACAATTGGTGATACACCAAGACCATCAAATCTTGCAAAAAGCAAATACAACAAAAGCTAACATATCATATGTGTTGGACAAAATCAAGGAAATAAGCAAGAGAAGGCCATGAAAACCATAATGTTTTGTGATTTTTTGCTGTCTAGAATGTGAATGTGATTTGTTTTTGTTTGGAAAATAGGCTGTGAAAGTGAATTATGGGTTATGAATGTGAAATGCCTATTTTGGGATTGAACACTTTTGAACCTATATACTTTTGTCTCTGTCTGTTGGAATGGAACATTTTTCCTGTTTCTATTTTACTGTCCAATTTATTATTTCTCTTTCTTCACAGATTCAATTATTCACACAACAAACAAAAAACCACAAATTTACTCATTTAATTTGCAAACATAACTTCGAATTCAACAACTGGATGTTACAACATTGAAAATTACTGCAACTTCATTAAAAGAACTAAGACTAATAAAAAGAGCACACTACTAAACCCCTATCCAAAAGTTAACATTTTCCCCTAGTTTTTCTTCTTTTACGTCAACAGATCCACCATTTTTTATCACCCTTGAAACCACATCATCAACATCAACTTCTTCATCTACATGCCTTGAATCACAGTGCTTCTCAAATCCATGGTAGAACTCATCGTCACCGTGACCATGAAAAATTACAAGCATCCTACTCGGTACGCATGTTGCTCTCTCGGGTTTCACCCATCGAAAAAAATTACAACCTTGAAATATGCAACAATAGTATAATTTACCTTTAGATGGCTTTTTTTGAGATTCCACCGTTCTAATTTCAGCCTTCACATTGCAGAAACAAAATGGCGTATTCGAAAACCTCAAACCAAGACGTTGCTTGTACTCACTGGAATTAATTTTCCATTTTGAAGCCATTCTGCACTCTTTTTTCATCTAGCAATGTGACATGAAATAGTGCATGTCCAACCATTTTAAATTACACAACAAAGAACAAAATAGTCAAAGAGTAAAAAAACGCAAACAAAGCGCAGCTGCAGCACCACTTCACACACTGAAGGGCCTTCTAGCTTCATTGTTAATAACACAGGGGGGTCTTTTGCCACTTAATTAACACAGGGAGTAATTGCATAACACAGGGAGGGGGGGGGGGGGGGGGGTAAATGCATTTTTCCCAATAATGATAGTTTATCGCTTTCACTTCAAAAATATGTGTAACGAACAAATAATTATTATTTCAATATATTGATAATTATTGTTAAAATAGACTAATACTCACACATTCATGAGATTTAAACCCATAACATCATGATCATGGACCTCAAGCCGCCAACTAAACTTAGTATAATAATACATTTTCGACCTTAATCATAAAACTAAATTAATAGGGTTCTTATAATGGCACATAATAAATCATTGGAGCTATAAAATTTATGGTCTATTAAGTTCTTTTTTTTTAAAAAAAAAACTTTTAAGTTATAATAGCAACTGATAAAAACTTACGCATTTTAGAATGCTCAATAAATGATACTATATAAGATAAATTATAACAAGTTTCTTTGAAGTTTGACATAATTATAAGTACCTTATTGATATTTTATATGTCCAACAACTAGGTCATTCCATTAATCTCTATTAGGCTTTCATTCATTTTTTTGTGGTGAATTGATCAAAATACCCTTGTGAATTATGAATTATATTTTTACTTAGTTTTTAAAAGTTTCTAAATTTTTTTATGGAATGAGTGGATAATGTTTTTTAAAAAAATTTATCCACCCCATCCGATTTTTTTATAATTTTGTTTTTTAAAAAAAATACAACAAGAGCCAAGTGATAATTCCAAATATCTGTACAAGGATTACATAATTCCATCAAACATCAGGCAATATTGATAATTTTACAAACCATGAGGGAGTATTTTTAATTATGTCAAATTTCAGAAAAAATTATAGTAATTTACCCTGATACATGTGAGTACACTGAAAGAAAGTCAATTTGCATTATCTTCTAATATTTATTTGTTTCCTTCTCTTATATATATTTTAATTTGTTCTTCACGTCACCAAGAAATTGCAATGCAATGCATCTTAATTATTATAATTAAACTCTTTATGATCTCAACATGAAGTCAAGGAAAAATTATTTTTTTAGTCCGCTAAATTTACCTAATATTAGATTTGGTCCTGTAACTATACTCTTTATTTATTTAGTCTAGTAAGTTACAAAATTGATGAAATTTAATCCGATTTAGGGTTTTTAATAAATTTTCCGACATGTATTGCCGGAATTTCCAACTAGGCGAGGAATTGATGATGTGGTGGTGACATGAAACACACATGAGTGATTAAATTTTTTTGTTGCTCATGTGATTTGAACTTGGGTCTCTCAAAACAACAAATACTTCTTTTTACCACTTGAACAACAACCAATATATATGCTATTTGCTCAACCATCTTATATAACCTATATATTTGGAAATACTTTAATATAAAATTGATATTAATATTACTAAAAATTAAAAAAAAATAAACATAAAAATACTGATATTGAATGATATAATTTATTTTTTTATTAAAAAAATATAATTAGTATTGATATTTATCTTAATAGTGGAATATTAACAAGAAATATATATATATATATATATATTAAAAACAAATTGCATATTTATTTTCATATGCTAATTCATATATATTTTACTAACTAGCTTATATATAAAAATGCTTATATATAATATTTAAAATATTATTACATTAAAATTAATATATAAGCAATTTTAAGTGTATAAATCATAACATATTTATTAATTTAATAAGAAATTATAAATCTTTCAGAAACATATAATATATTATAATAAATTTTAAAAATAAGAAATAATTATGTAAAATTATATACTTTAGCATATGAAAATTAATATATAATTTAGGGTTAATTACACTTACACCCCCTCTGAGAATGTATAATTACACTTTTTTCCAAAAATATTTTGAAATTACACTTACACCCCCTCCGAGAATTCTCTGTTTACACCTGACCCCCATCCGTTAGAGTTTGGACGAAAAATGTTCACGTCAACAAAAATAATTACACAAATTTTCAATTTTTCCCATCATTTAACATTCTCATGTATATTTTTATACTTATAAGAGGATAAGTGTAACGTATATGTATGGACTGAGGAAAATATTATTACATTTTTTCCTTATAAGTACAAATTATTGCACGAGAATGTTAAATGAGAGGTAAAATTGAAAATTTATGTAATTATTTTTGTTGAAATGAACATTTTCCGCCCAAACTTTAAGGAATGGAGGTCAAGTGTAAACAAAGAATTTTTAGAGGGGGTGTAAATGTAATTTCAAACTTCTTTGGGGGAAAGTGTAATTATGCATTTTCAGAGGGGGTCTAAATGTAATTAACCCTATAATTTATATATATAATATCAATACTAATTATATTTTTATTGAATAAAAAAATAAACTATATCATTAAATATCGATATTTTTATGTTTAATTTTTTCTAAATGTTTTAGTAATATTAATATCAATTTTATATTAAAGTATTTCCAGATATATAGGTTCACAATATGGTTGAGCAAATAGTATATGTATTGGTTGTTGCCCAAGTGGTAAAAGAAGCATTTGTTGTTTTGAAAGACCCAAGTTCAAATCCCATGAGCAACAAAAAATTTTAATCACTCATGTGTGTGCCACGTTACCACCACATCATCAATTCCTCACCTAGTTGGAAATTCCGGTGCACACGTGGCAAATTCCGGCAATACATGCCGAAAAATTTATTAAAAACCCTAAATCAGACTAAATGTCATCAATTTTGTAACTTACTGAACTAAATAAACAAAGGGCATAATTTACAGGACTAAATCTAATATTGGATAAACTTAGCAGACCAAAAAAATAATTTTTCCTTAAGTCATAAAAAGCCAAAAAAAGGAAAAAAAAAAAAAGAATTGATCTATTTCCTCATCTTTATTGGTATTAGACAACAACAAATAACTGCAAAAGTCGAACAAAATATGTTCTGATTCTTGATAAGATTTTGACTCCTTACCTATATCTATGAATACTATACAACGTCAATTTGAAGCTTTAATATACCAAATATTTCTATTTATATCTCCAACCATTTTTCAAAGTTATGACTTTGTAAATAAGAAATCTATCAAAGAGATCATCGTTCATTATTATTATTTTATTTTATTTTTATCTTTAGTAGAATTTCATCATCCATCCAATAATTTAGTGAAAGGTTTGGGAGATAAAATTTCAAATGACCCCATATCAAGAATTAATTTGAAATCCATTGATATTTTACAGTACACATTAAAATGCGGGTTGAATTATTTGAAGTTCTTTGAATATAGAAATATCAAAACAAATCTCTTTGTTATTCTTTTTTCCTTTTCTTTTCTTTTGAGTGAATCGGTTAGAATTAAATCATGAATTTCAATCATCAACAATCAATATACGTCAATTATTAATATCAAATATATATAACTAACCAATACTAGAAGAAAGGAAAAAATGCATTTTACCCCCACGTGTTATAGGTTATGTGCAATTACCCCCCTGTGTTATATAAAGTAGCAAAATACCCCCCTGTGTTATAAAGAATGAAGCAAAACAGACCCTGGGTGCGTGAAGTGTGATCCACGCGCGGCACCTGCGTGTTGTTGATGTATTTTACACTTTTTCTGACTCTTTTGCCTTTGTTTAGTAATTTAAAGATGCTGGACATGACCTATTTGATTTATCCCATTTTTAGGTGAAAATATGAGAGAAAACTCGCATCAAACAAAAAGAGCAAACATCCCACTTTAAAATTGAATAAATTTGAATTAATTTTGTTAGTCTATTCTTAGTTTTAACCATGTTCATAAAGTTGAATTAGTTTTTAGTCATATTTTTAGGTTCATGTTGTATTTTTCATTGCAAATGAAGTTATGAAGTCAGGTAAATTTCACGCTAGCAATACAAAATGCACAAATTTCTCAAATTTGAACATCAGAATAAGGAAAGCAAAAATGATTAATTAGATTAACCAAAAGGCAAAGCAATATGTTTCTGGGGTTCAGAACTATGCAACCCCATAATGTAATAAGGGCACAGCCTACAAGACTTGACAAAATGAAATAATCTGGCAAACATCCCAACAACCAGATTTTTACAATAAACAGGGCACAATCAACAAAGGGGCACAGTCAACAAGAGGCCAGAATTTAACAACAAACATCCCAACAACCCAGATTTTTACAATGAAAAGGGTTCAAAAAAGCTGAACTGGCACCTAAGTTTTCCATGGCCTTCTTTTTGATCTGTCTTTGATATTTTGCAGCACCTGGGTTATGGTTGGCCTTTTCTTGTACCTTCTTTCAGGAATTGAAGAAGGACCTCCAGACCCATCACTTGTTCCTAGATTTGAAGGCATTGGTGTGTGCCTTGGTGTAGCTTGAATTCCTCCAGTCCTACCAAGCAAAGCTGCATTTCTGGGCCCTTGATAGTTAACCTGTTGCTGCAGAAAACATGGAAGATGTATTAGACAAAAAATTTAATGAATGCACTTGTATAATTTCAACTGAAAATATGATTACCATTGTAGCTTCAGATCTTCCTACAGGAACTTGGTTTCTGTCTTTTTGTTTTGCAGGGGCCTTGTTCTGAAATGGTGACAAATGTGTTTGAACTTGTAAAGATGATACAACACTTAATTATTAACATCTTACCTTATGAGTTGTTTTTGTGGCTTGGACAGCAGGTTGTTCTTGGCTTGTAGGGGGTGCTTGAGATCCTTGGGGGATCTCTTCATGATGAATTCTCTATCATAACAAATGAAAAGGTAAGTAAATTGTTATATAACAAATGAAATCACTACAAAATATCAACATATACCTTGAAGTATTTGGATTTTGGATGAACTGGATTACTGCAACCAATCTTGTTATGGCCTACCTCCAAGCACTTTGTACAAGTGTGTGATAATCCCTGCCTTGTGGACACCCTAGATTGTGGCAGCTCATCAGGACCTCTTCTTCTAAGTTTCTTTGGCATTCCTCTTTGTTTCTTCATGGCAGGTGGTTTCAAAGGCTCAAAACTGGTGTTGATGTAGTCTTTGGCACCAGGCACAACATGTATCATCTCACTGTAAACCTTTAGGTATGTTTCTTTCTTGTACCAGTCCTCAACAAAATCATCTATTTGGGCTCTCTTAGTCCCAATTGCTGCACATGCATGGCAACAGGGGTACCCATTCAATTGAAACATGCCACAAGTGCATGTTTTATTTTTTTTATTTTTTTTTTATCTAAATCAACTACAAACTTGTCCAAAAACTGGTCTACTTCAAACTCATTTGCCCCACACCATCTAGTAAAACAGTTCCTAGTAAAGAACTGTTGTTTTTTAATTTTTTTTAGTATATTTGCTCAAACAGTTCCTGTATACTTCTCCATTCCCTCTCTTTTCTGTTGCAACCTCATCATCAACTTGAATCTAATGAATTCAAACATACTTATTATGAGTTTATCCCTTGCATCAAGAATAGTGTTGTTGAAGCTTTCACATAGGTTATTAACCAAGATGTCACATTTGCTATGTACTGGGAAAAATGCACTAGACCAATGTTCTGGATTTATCTTTTTTAACCATTCAACTACTGTTTTTACATCTTCAGACACTTTTGGGTCAAGTTCTTCATTTTTTTTCATATATCTTTCAAAATCTTTCTTATTTGCTATTGAAGCAGCCTTTCAAAAAATCTCCTTTAGTTCAACAGATTTGAATTTCAATTTAAAGTTATGGTACATGTGCCTTGTACAGAACCTATGGTCACTATCTGGCACCAGATCTTTCAATGCCTCTATCAGACCCTTTTGTCTATCTGAAATGAAAGACCATTTTGATGTCCCCATACCCCCTATATCATCAAGCAATTCAGATACAAACCAAAACCAATTTTCCCTGTTTTCAACTTGAACAACAACCATAGCAATGTGAAACATATTATCATTCCCATCCCTACCAACAGCCACAAGTAATTGGCCCCCATAACAAGTCTTTTTTGCTCTCATTACCTTGAACCTACTAACATCCACATTCAATTTTCTCAAAATTTTGTTTTTTAATTGCTGGATTGGTATGTCAGGATGATCTCTAATGGAAGATTCCATCCTTTTGGCCAAATATTTAGCCTTGGCAAGTCTATTTTCATATGTCCTTGCACATGTGTGATCATCTTTCAAAGTTTTTTCTGAAAAGTTGGCCCCTTCATGATTGGTGAGGCATGAATCCTCCATGGGCAACCATCTACTTTACATTTTGCAGTTATTCTTGATATCCCATCCCACCCTTACCCTGCCCCTCGCAGTCCTACCTGTCTGCATCACCCTCAAGCTCAACCCCATTATGGCCCTGTCCCTCTAATCCCTGCCCCTCACAGTCCTGCCAATCTTTATCACTCTTAAACACAGCCCTGCCCACCCCCTGCCCCTCACAGTCCTACCTCTGTGTATCTCCCTCACACACAAACCCTTCTGCATCAGGTATATCAATCCCTTCATCAAAATCAATACCATCTAAAAGAAACCTAATGTCACTTTCAGTTTCTTTATCTATTAAATTACCCTGGCTTTCTAAAATCTGGATGGGTTCACATTCATCTTCTTCAACATAAATTTTAATAGGGACATCCAACCCCCTATACATGTTTTGTATGTCAACCATGCACAAATCAGGACATTCAGCTTTTATCTTCCTTAGGCCTATATCCAAAGGTTGGGTATGAGAACAGTAATAGAAATTCAGAGAAAATTTCTTCCCCTTACATCTCTCCTAACTCATAAAAACCAAGATAATCTATGTCAATATTTTCAAATATTTTTTTAGTTCCCCCTACATAACTTAATTTGGGATTGGTTATAAATTCCCCCCCCCCCCCCCCCCCCAAGAAAAAAACCAAAATTCAATTGTGTGATATTCAAAATCCTGCAATAAATTAAACAACAAGCATACCATGTCTCAGATCATGCAACAACCATAAACAAGGCACATAGATAAACAATACCACACCAAAGTATGTATAAAAACAGGGGGGAAATGCACATTATGGGAAACATGGGGTAGGGGACCACAAATAATTATTTAATATCCAACTAACAGTATAATAAAGTAAAGATGATGGTGGACCTACCTTCATTGCAACCAGCACTGGAGTTTTTTATCCTTTCAGGTTCTCGAATCCAATGCCTTTGTTTAACATATACAAAAAAAAAAAAAAGGAATCTATCAGCATTGAACGTCCTTTTCATACCAGAAAAATAATAAACAAAGAACCCTAGCAAATGGAGGAATCTACTTTTCATACCTTATATATAATGGTCGATTTTTCACCTTTCAACCTATGCGGTCCAAGATCCGCAGGACGAAACCCTAGCAAAAGGAAGAAACCCATCATATTAGTACAAAAACTTTCTTTACAGAATCACAAAAAAAGGGGAAAAATTATCAGATCCTACCTTATAGATGTTTGGACTTCGATTTCTCCACTCAAAATCGATGCGCAGCAAGATCCGAACAAACCCTAGCCAAAAGTTTCAAAAAAAAATAAATCAGAACTTGAAGAACAACTTACGGAAGTTCAAAAAAACTCTAATAATGACTTCGTAAAACTAGGTTTACCTTTTTTTAACAGTTTAAACGGTGGAAATTGTGTTGATTTTGGGTTACATCGCAGATCTTCAAAAGGGGGGCTAGGGTTTTCACTCTTTTTTTGTCTCTCTAGAAAGAAAAACCAGACTCTGCAGATTGAGTCAACAGGCGAAGACTCTTTGTATATATGGAGGGGTAATTTTGTCTTTGCACGTTCAATTATGAGTTTTATTCCACCAGGTAGGTAGTGTGCTTCATTCTTTGTAACACAGGAGGGTATTTTGCTACTTTTTGTAACACAAGGGGTTTTTTG
Source organism: Sesamum alatum (assembly GCA_034509735.1). Lineage (NCBI taxonomy): Eukaryota > Viridiplantae > Streptophyta > Magnoliopsida > Lamiales > Pedaliaceae > Sesamum > Sesamum alatum. The sequence continues at coordinate 18,044,034 of JACGWO010000002.1, forward strand.
CTCTTTTTTCCTAACACAGGGGGGTATTTTGCATTTAGCCCCTAGAAGAAATATGACTTTTGCACTATGGTTAGTAACCGTGGTTAAAGATTAAAAATCGTGGTGGATACTAATTACCCACAACTGCGCAACGGCTATTATACGTTGGTTCTGCAAGCGAAGCCAAAACATTTGTTACAATTCAAAACTGCGGCAAAAATATTTTGGCCATAGATAAAATCATGGGGATGTTAATTAACTGTGGTCAAAGCTAAGTTTTCACTTCAATTATATCTAATTGTGGTAGATAGTATTGATTTACAATGATTTTTAAGCCGTAATTATTTTTATAGCATAAGGAATAAGTAATTTTTTTTTTTATAATACAATAAATATTGTTAAAGTAGACTAATATCTATATATATTGGTGAGACTCAAAGTTTCAAACCCATAACAAATCGTTTTGTTATTAGAAACTTAAAATTTCTAACTTCAGCTTCATAAAATTGCAGCCTTAAAAACTTGTATTCAAGGATGAAATTACCCAAAATTCTCACAAAACTACATTTGTTTAGATAATTCATAGTTTCTTTTTTTTTGTAAAAAATGTTTATTGGTTGTGAAACAGAATTAAACACTACTTTTTCCTTAATTATAAAAAATAAAGTAACAATTGATTTAAGTAATGTGACAAATACATGAAATTTTTTAATCTAAGTACAACTAATAACACAAGATGACGGTTGTCACTAGACAATTAGAGACTGCATAGTCCATGGCTAGTATGACTACACGTCTATATCTCTCTCTTTTATTTTTCAGTACTTTAATTATAATTATATCATAAATTTCAATCATCAATAATTAATAAAAATTAATTATGAATATTAAATATATATAATTAATTAACAATTACTATTAAAATAGGTCAACAATTATTATTAAAATAAACTAATATTCACATTTTAATATGACTTAAATTCACGACTTATTAATCATAAGGTGGCGTTAGCCATCCCCCACTAAGCTAGGCCTAATTAATATTTATACATCTAACTTGTTGATGCAATTTGGGTATAATCAATTCACTAATCCCAGTTTAATGGCCATAAACCACATTGTCGAGAAGATTTGCCATCAATCTTGAAAAGGACAACCTTGATAATGGAGCTGCAAAAACATAATTAGGTACAAAAAGGAAAAACATACAAGATGAGGGGTCATATTGCAATTTTTTCATCACCTTATTTTATTTTGTTTTTCCCCACAAGAAAATTTGAAAAATCTATAGACAAGAGCCTAGTCACCAATTTCATCGTCTCCTCTTCTACATTTCTTACACGAGAGGATAGCCAAGAGCTCTCTCTCCTCTCTCTCAAAAAATATATATACATATTACACACACTATATATATATATACAGAAAAACAACAGGCAATACATCAAGACCACCACTTTTGGATGTGAAAATCAATCTCCACGGGCCATACTATCAATATTTTCATCTCTTTCACATACACATATACTATAAATACATGAGCTTTGGCAGTTCTAACAACACAGAATTTTGGTGAAACAAGAACAAGAATAAGAATAAGAAACAGAAAAAAGGGAGAAGAAAAGAAGAGGGCCCTTCAGCCCTCTGCTTCTCTACCTATGTTTCATCTCGGATCTTGAATTGAATACATTTTTTTTGTTTCTGGGCCTTGTTTTCTGGTAAATACAAGCTCATATTTTGGGATGTATTGTCATTTTCTTGCTTGTTGCAAGTCAAAGTTTGAATCTTTATCGATTTCTCTTTCAGGGGTTTTTGGATTGTTGGTGCTGTTTACTCGATCTGTTAAAGATCAGATGATCTCTTGTTGAATAAGAAATTGCCCATTTCTTATTGAAGCAGGAGAATCTCCGGGTTTCTGTTGGGATTTTGTTTTCTTTAAGGTATTGTGTTCTTTACGCAATCTACATTATCATGTTTCGTGATGTTTGTATTCTATTGTCTTCTGGGCTGATTCTTTATTGAGTTAGCTGTGTAAAATATGGAAATTGAATTGTAATATCAAGTATTTTTGTGATCTAGCTTCCTTGCTACTCGATCCCTCCCTTGCACTTTACCTTTAGCAACTTGTGTTCGTTCCTCTTTATTGTTGAAATATGGAGTAAAGCAATGGTTGTTGATATACACAAAACATTTGGATATTGGAGTAGATTTGTTAACTGGAAATTGAATGGTCAATCGGCCGTCAGGTGTGCAGAATGGAATTGGAAGCTGGGAAGTTGTTTATTGGTGGGATTTCTTGGGACACCAGTGAAGAGCGTCTCAGAGAGTATTTCCAAGCTTTTGGAGAAATAGTCGAAGCAGTCATAATGAGAGATCGTACCACAGGCCGTGCCCGTGGTTTCGGTTTTATTGTTTTTGCCAATGCTTCTGTTGCCGAAAAAGTTGTCAGGGAAAGGCACATCATCGATGGCAGAACTGTAAGTCATGCATCCACATTTTGATGCCTGCTTTCATTTGCAAATTGGAATCAGTGAACAGCATTCGGCAAATCTACAACCTGATTATGTAGTTTTTCAATGATCATAGTCTGATATAAACAGAGGTGATACCTGCATGATAGTGTTTCAATTAATTAATGCACTATTACATGCATAAGAAATGCATCTTATGGTTCTTGTTTCCATTTTCTTGTTGTATGTGACCTTTTGATGCAAATATTTCGGAAGTCAGATGGTATGTAATGTCTGAGACTCTCCGTGACTGTGGTTTTTAGTTGTAAACTACCTCTTGTTGAGAAAGACGGGATATTAGATTAGGAATCAAGAAACAGACAAAGACATGCTATTCAACCAAGTGATGCTAGTGGCTTTGATATGTCTTTATGGTAATCTAGAATCGAATATTGTTGATTAAGCACGTGATGTTGCTAAGGCATGCAGAATAGTGTATTGCAATGGATTCATGAGTAGAATCTCAAATAACGACTGATATTGGTGGTATGTGGTGGTTCTTGACGTCCATTTTAGCACTTGCATCATGGAGAAGATAGGTATAGGAGAAGCACTTACAAAAAAGTAACGACTTAATTGTTGCAATTGTTATCGTTATCTGATCTTTTGTTCCTAAAGTTCTTTTGTCATGTACCAGACAATTACTTTTTGCTGTTTTGGATCTTGTGATGGTTTACTAAAAGCCAACTTCTCACACTTGATTACAAAAATGCTTGTTAGTTAGAACTCATTCTTGAAAACTGGGGCCCGTTTATGTAATTTTACTTTTTATGTTAGTTTCATTTCATGTAGCTAACTTATTGAATTTTACTTGTTATGGTGATTAACTCCATTTTGCATGTACCGTTTTCAATTTACTGTAACTTCCTTGCGTTATATACTATAGATTTTCATTTATGTCTATAGAGAAGGAATTTTAATTTATCATGTAATGCCAGCGAACTTAAATATTGGACCCTATCTTCTGTGCTGTTTCCTAAAAACTTATCAGCAGGCAAATTTCTTTATTATCTCTCTTTCATCAGGTGGAGGCAAAGAAAGCTGTTCCTAGGGATGATCATCCGAACTTCAACAGAAACAATGGCAGCATCCAAGGGTCCCCCAGTCCTGCCCGTACAAAAAAGATTTTTGTAGGAGGGTTGGCGTCTACCGTTACAGAAAGTGACTTCAAGAGGTACTTTGATCAGTTTGGAACAATAACGGATGTAGTTGTGATGTACGACCACAATACACAAAGGCCTAGAGGTTTTGGATTCATAACTTATGATTCAGAGGAAGCAGTGGATAAAGTTCTAGTCAAAACCTTTCATGAACTAAACGGGAAGATGGTTGAGGTTAAGCGAGCAGTTCCAAAAGAGTTGTCTCCTGGACCAACACGAAGCCCTTCAACTGGCTATAGCTATGGCCTGAGTAGAGCGAGCAGTTTCCTTAATCCTTATACTCAAGGATATAATGCGAATGCAGCAGGTGGCTACGGCACGAGAATGGATGGACGGTTTAGTCCGGTAACTGTTGGACGAAGTGGATATGCTCCCTACAGTCCCAGTAATCACAGTATAGGATCGAGCTTCGACTCTGGATTCAGTTTAAACCATGGGGCAAATGCAGATTCTGTTTTGGGCTATGGAAATGGGATGAACTCTTATTTCAGTGGAAATCCAAGTCGATATGGTAGTCCAATTGCGTATGGTGTGGGGAGCAGCGGAAATGGCTCTTTGTTGAGTACTACAAACCGAAATTTGTGGGGCAATGAGAATTCTAATTACAGTACAAATTCAGTGACTTCAAACAATTTAGTGAGCTCCGGAACAGGAAATGCTGGAATAGTCAGTGGTTTTGGAACTATTGGGGAAATTTGGGGTTGCTCGCCCGTTTCTGCTAAAGGTAGGGACGGTGGTTCCTTAAGCAGTGGAAACATCCTCTATGGCCGGGGGGACAACAACATTGGTGGCAGAACAGGTTATGTCAGAAACAATGGAGGCGCTGCTGGCACACCATTATCGTATTCTGTCACGAATAGTGTCAGAAACGGGGGGTTTGGGAACTTATATGGGGATGATTCGTTCTACCTTAATCATGCTTGGCATTCATCATCTCCAGAGCCCGATGATTCTGTCTCTTTTGATTATGGACGTGGGAATGCAGCAGCCGATGTTACATCTAACAACTCGGTTGGTTATGCTGGGACTTATAATACTATTACTACAAGGTCAAATAGAGGTAAGCATTACACATATCATCTCCACCCTACATATATATTCTTATGCAGAAACAAGAAAATTTCATTTGCATGTGTAAGAATCGATCAAACTGAATGTCAATGACGTTATTCACTGTTTTATTATCAAACAGGAATTGCAGCCTAGGAATATTACCATATGGATATAGTAGGCTATATGTATACAAGTGGAGCCAAAATGTAGGATGATCTCATGTTCCTTGCTGGAGATGTTTCATCATAGACGTACACTTAATCGAGCTAATTCCATACCCGTTCCAGACGACTCATTACCATGGGCAGCAAAACGCTTTTGTAGTGAGGTCCAAAACTCGAGCTTTTAATATATGGGTTTCGTTTCTCGTTATTTGTTTGAGATGTGAGATTGGATTTGCTGAATGTACTCAAGAAAGTATATTATCATGCATCGTTGTTGACATGGTGAGATTATAAAAGGCCTATTCTTTTGTGTAGACTCGCTCTTATTCTTCTGCTGTGTGGTTATTCGAGTTCCCAGTTCTCGGTCAGGTTTCGTGTTTCAGTTCTTGGCAGACAGACTGAATATTACATTTACTAAAACGACTCGTTTTTCGGTTCATTTCGTATTGCTGCGTCGTTGATTCTTTGCTTTCATCGTCGTTATACTGTTTCTGTAGACTCGATGGCCACCGTAACTTGTTATTTTCTGCTAATGTGAACTATATTTTGAGACCACTTGGTTACTTGCAAAACAGTGTTTTGTGAAAAAGATCACAACTTCAGCAGCTAATGGTAGTTGCAGTTGTAAGAAGCTACTCGGTTCAACTATTCTGGAGATTTTTTATCGAAATTAGGTCTGATCGAATTAAATTAAATACATAAGTGTGATTTGCAATGTGATTCGTCATTTTTTTTAAATTGTACACTAATCACACAACAAGTATGTTATACTTGCTGGTTAAATTTCGTTTGGGTTAGAATTTCTCGTTCCATTAATGCTACAATTGCACGTACTCAGCTCCTGCCCCCCATGAGCCATCTCCCTCCATGCGAGAGGCCTTAAATTCACTAGTTAAAATTTGAAAATTCATAATAACAACTTATTTGTACGATTTTAATAAATTTGAAATCTTTAAACTCTTATCCTACACTATTTTTTCAGCCTGTGGTGGGATTTGAAATCACCAAATATAAAATTATTTAAAATTATTTTGTCAAATCATTTCCTTAAATTCAAATTGTGCCGTCCAGATGGAGTCTTTATATGCGGAGATTCAATAACTTGGATAAAAATCAAAAGTGTTAATTACAATCACAAAGGAGGATGAATATTGATAAGGCGCCTGGTATTTATCTTATTTTATTTGAATTTATTATAATTTATTTTATTATTTATAATTATAGTGATTTATTTATTGAATATTAATGTATGACTCAGTTTATTGAAATACAAATTTAATTGTATAATTACCGTTAAAGAAAAATAAAAATGGCGGTCATTCCAGAAAGCAGAATCAATTCAATATTACATCAATTTTGAGACAGAAATCCTAGATTGGATTCTATCAGAGTTTGGGAATAAGAAATCATTATCAAATGTGTCCAAACAAGGAATTAATTGTGGTGGTCCACTGTGATAAGATTAGGAACAAGACAGGACCACTGTGAGAATGTCTTTCCTTTCCTGTTCTGGGCATTTTTAGTTTTGAATTTAGTCAGAAAATTAATTTACATTAATTATTTACTCCACTTATTTAGTTATTAATCTGTCGAATAGATAATTATTAATTTTCATAATCATCAATTTGAATAAGAAAAAAAAAGGAATAAGTTATCATGAAATGAGAAAATAAAATGAGTACAAATAAAAATAAAATAGCTACATCCAATCAAATCATAAATATAGCAATATTATCGGCGGTATAAAGAAGAAAACGACTTTCATCGGTATAAAATAAGATTTTCTCGAATTACATGATAAAATAGCTATGAAGGCAGGATCACAAAGGCGTGCTTCCCTTGGATGCGTTTTCTGTTTTTACTTATTTGTATTTAATTTTTATTTATCCTTAATTAGTTGGAAGCGGTTAATTAGTTAGAGTGGTTAGGTTGTTTAATTAGTAGGTAGTTAGTCAAACTCGAAGCTCAACTGCTTCCAATGGATTATATAAATATAGGGTTCATATACTGTACATACACACATAATTCTTCTTCTTGAGTTTTTCATTCAGCTCACTTACAATTTCAATTTCTCTTCAATGTCGTTCTTGTGTGTTCTTCTAATTTCTCAGCCATGGTATCAGAGCCATTAATTGATGGTCTCTGGTCCTGCTTTACTTTCCTCCTTTATAGAAGATCGGTTCCGTTGCGTACTGTTTTCTTGCCTGATATTGCTTCTTGTTTGAAGCTCGTTTCTTGAAGAATTTCTTGTTTTCCAGTTCCTTTTTTTTGGTTGATATACTATGGCTGAGAAGAATGTCGCCGGGGAAGGGAAGCGGTCCCTAGACAGGTGCCAAGAGGCAGAGGGTTCCAGGACAAGAGATCACAGTTTTGTGATCTCTGTAACAGAAATGGTCACACCAGGGAAACCTGTTTCAGATTGAATGGGTTTCCAGATTGGTATAGAACTATGATGGAACGAAGGAGGAGGGCTATGAATGGCTAAGGAAGGGCTCTCAATGCTGCGTATGATTCAGGATAAGGTAGCTCTCAAGGAGCAGATGATAGAGTACCTGAAGGTGCAAATGTGGCTGAGATAGTCAGGTCAGAGCTAATGAGGCTGCTGCAGGGGGGACAAGGCAATGCAGAGGTAAACAACACCAATTTTGTGGACTATGATGACTTCGCAGGTACCATTTCTGACCCTTATCCCACTGCTGTTATACATAAATCCTGTTGGATAATAGATAGAGCTTCTATCCATATGTGTGCTGATTTGACTTTATTTACTAGACTAGTGACTCTTAAAAGACCTGCATATGTGAGACTGCCTGATGGTACTAAGAGAGTGGTAATACAGGAAGGAGATATACAACTTTCAAAGGATATTAAGCTTCATAAAGTTTTATATATGCTACAATTTGTTATCTGTAAATAAGCTATGTACTGATAATTCCCTTAGTATTATTTTCACTTCACAAAGGTGTGTTTTGCAGGACCCTCTGACTAAGAGGATAGTAGCTATAGGTAAGCTGGCAGGCAAGCTATACTTGTTGGATAAAGACTCACTCACAAAAACTGGAAAACAAGAGATTTATAGTGATAATAATGTTCTTGTTTGTAATACTTCTGTGAATAATAAGATGGATGTTTGGCATAGACGTTTAGGACATGTATCTTTTGATGTAATGAAACATTTATCCATTTTGAGAAATGAGAATTTCAATTTGAGTTTATGTGAAGTTTGTCCATTGGCCAAACAACACAGAATGCCTTTCCCTTTATCTAAGTCTTGTTCTGTTGCTGCTTTTGATCTTGTGCATGTAGACATATGGGGACCCCATAAGGAACCATCTCTTACTAATGCTCAATATATACTCACTATAGTTGATGATTATACTAGAGCCACTTGGGTATATTTGATGCAACATAAATCATAGACCTTGCATAAGCTAACTTTGTTTTTCCATATGGTTAGTACACAGATTGATGCTAAGATAAGACAAACAAGGACTGATAATGGGGCAGAATTCACTAGCCAAGAATATCAGGATTTCTTATATAAAAAAGGGGTAGTGCATCAAAGAACTTGTGTATATACCCCACAGCATAATGGGATAGTGGAGAGGAAACATCAACATCTCCTTCAAGTAGTTAGAGCTCTCCTTTTCCAGGCTAATTTGCCAAAGAAGTTATGGGGGGAAGTTGTTTTAACGGCTACATATATAATAAATAGGACTCCTATACTACATTGGAAAACACCTTATGAGTTACTGCATAATAAACCAAGTTCATATGATCATTTTAAGGTTTTTGGTTGCCTATGCTTTGCTTCTAATGTGTCACCACATAAGGGGAAGTTAGACCCTTGTGCCCACAAGTGCATATTCTTGGGGTACGCGTCAGGAAAGAAAGGTTACAGACTTCTTAATTTTTACATACTAACAGTGTTTTGGTGTCTAGGGATGTGACATTTCATGAAGAAGTATTTCCCTTCATGAATATAAAAATGGCAGGACCTTGTTTACCCTTAACAGTTGTGGTTGCTGATTTGCCTGATGAGTCAGCCTCCAAGGATACTATGGCTCCTCCTGCAGATAAGGTTATACCTCAAGTCAGGAGGTCAACACGGCTTACAAGGAAGCCAGGATGGCTTCCGAATTTTGTCTGCTCAACATCCACAGAGAAGAAAGAAGTTGCTGTTCATTCTATTTCACATGAGCATGAACATTTTGTGAGTTCTGTTTCTGTTTTGCAGGAGCCCAAAAATTTTGCAGAAGCTGAAAAGAAAGAGGAGCGGGGAGAAGCCATGAAAACTGAGATAGAGGCACTGGAAAGGAATGGAACTTGGAGACTCACACAGCTTCCAATTAACAAGCAGGCCATTGGTTGCAGGTGGGTCTACAAGGTGAAACTTAAGGCTGATGGCTCATAGAAAGGTGCAAGGCAAGACTTGTGGCTAAAGGATATAGCCAAGTAGAAGGAGTGGACTATACGGACTGCTTTGCACCTGTGGCCAAGGTAATGACAGTAAGGGTTTTGCTGGCTTTGGCAGCTTCGCAGGGCTGGTCTTTGCACCAAGTAGATATCAATAATGCCTTCTTACATGGCACCTTGGATGAGGACATTTACATGGAACCCCCAGAAGGTTATGAGGTTCCTGAAGGGCAAGTGTGTAAGCTGGAGAAGTCCTTGTATGACCTAAAGTAGGCTTCCATGCAATGGAACCAAGCCTTCACTGGGAGGGTTGCTGATTTTGGATTTGTGCAATCAAAACATGATCATTGCTTATTCATTAAGGGAACAGGTTTGAATTTAATTGCTTTACTAGTTTGTGTTGATGATATTCTCATCATGGGAGCTACAGAAACTTGCATACAGGAAGTCAAAAACTATTTGCATGAGCTCTTCACCATAAAGGATTTAGGAAATGCTAAATACTTCCTAGGAGTAGAGTTGGCTAGGTTTGAGAAAGGACTTGTAGCTACTTAGAGAAAGTACATCTTGGACATTGTTAAAGATGTAGGTTTACAATAGGCCAAGGCAGTCAGAAAACCATTTCCAGCAGGTTTAAAACTCACAGCTGAGCTGGGGGAGCCATTTCCTGATCCCTCAAGATACAGGAGGTTGGTTGGAAGGCTTTTGTATCTGGCCTTCACAAGACCTGATATTTCACATGCGACTCAACAATTGAGTCAATTCCTTCAGAATCCAAGCAAGCGGCATTGGGATGATGCCATCCACCTAGTTAAATACTTGAAGGGCACCCCTTCAACGGGTTTATTCTTTGCTTTCCAAAAATAATTTTTGTCTGACATCCTTTTCTGATGCAGATTGGGCTGCTTGTTTGGATTCTAGGAGGTCACTCACAAGTTTCTGCATCTTCCTGGGACGAACGCCTATTTCCTGGAAGACAAAGAAGCAAGTAACAATTTCAAAATCTACTGCAGAGGCTGAGTATAGAAGCATGGCTTCAACCGTGTGTGAGCTTGTCTGGATTACCTACTTGCTCAAGGACCTAGGGGTTTCAGTTCAGCTGCCAATTCCTTTCCACTGCGACAACAAGGCAACATTGCATATTACTGCTAATCTGGTATTCCACGAATGCACAAAACATCTCGAGATTGACTGCCACATCGTGAGAGACAAGTACAAAGAAGGGTTTATTCTTCCAGTACACGTAGCATCCAAGTCACAGGTGGCGGACGTGTTTACCAAGCCCTTAACTGCTGCAGCATTTGTCTCCATATGTTCCAAGTTGAACTTGGTTGCACTAGAGCCAAGTTCAACTTGAGGGGGGCTGATAAAATAGCTATGAAGGCAGGATTCACAAAGGCGTGCTTCCCTTGGACGCATTTTTTGTTTTTACTTATTTGTATTTAATTTTTATTTATCCTTGATTAGTTGTAAAGCGGTTAATTAGTTAGAGTGGTTAGGTTGTTTAATTAGTAGTTAGTTAGTCCAACCCGAAGCTCAACTGCTTCCAATGGATTCTATAAATATAGGGTTCATATACTGTACATACACACATAATTCTTCTTCTCGGTTTTTCATTCAGCTCACTTACAATTTCAATTTCTCTTCAATGGCGTTCTTGTGTGTTCTTCTAATTTCTCAGCATTACACACACATGAAAATACATATATTTATATGTAAAGGTAAAATTACAAAGCATATAATCTTAGATTTAGCTTAATCATATTTAAGTAGTTTGAGAAACAAATTATATGTAAATTAAAATCTGGTGATTCCTTCCATCTTGTAAAACATCATCTGAAGGCAAATAATAATAATAATAATAATAATAATGATAATAATGATGATGATAATAATGATGATGATGATGATGATGATGATAATAATAATAATAATAAATTTACAAAAAAAAAACTATAAAATTAAAATTTAATATATGAAATATGATATATATATATAGAAAGAAACAGATGTATAAAAAGATAAAAAGGGTAAATATTTAAATACATATAAAAACTAAATATTAAATTAAATAGAATCTTACAAATAATACTAAATAAAATATGTATCTATTAGCACTGAAGGAATTGGTTCTTTTTTGTTGAAAAACAAATAAAAGTTCTTACTCGCCACATCCTTGGGTTTACCTTAAGCAATTATCCAAAATTCCTGGCCCATCAAGAAGAACTTTACCTCTTCACTCCAATTTACATAATTTTCGCGAGTGAACGGCACACAATCGACAAGCCTTTCCTAATGCAAAGAAAAAAACAAAAAAGAGTTTGACGATCTGATTTTGGAGGAGAATACATGTCCACGGGATTTTCTCAATATCTTATTTCTAGAGGCACTGTTCATCAGAGATCTTTTGCGTAGCGAACAATCCATATAGTATCTCTACTTGATCTTCGTATGCTATTCTCTTCCCAACCCAACCGTCCTCAGTAGGGCTCACTATCTATGCCGGATGCTCTTTGGTGCTACCTTCCCGGTTAGCCTTGCCTATTATTGAAATAAAATAGAAAATCGGATTCTAGGGATCACCTAAAACATCGTTGTCAAGGTCAGTCTTCAACCCCTTCCCCGAAACCCTCAATGCCCCTACCCACCTAACGACTTTCAACTCTTATGGGGTCTTGAAGACTGAATGTAGCTTCTAACCCTAGTCAGAAAACTAAAATGAAAAAGTCTTTTCTACTTTTTCGAATAATAAGGTAAGCTTCATAGCCCCAACCGGGGTCCTTAGACCGCAGCTTACTAAGCGCTCTATCCCGCCGGCCAAGCAACCCAGGTGGGAATAGTGAAAGAAAGAGAAGGGGAAGAAGCGAAGTAGAGGATTGGTCAACTCATCAAGCTCATGACCTGAAGATTGCAGGTTCAAATCCTGCCCCCGCCTTGAGATGTTGTGAAGAAGACTACACCTAAGCTGAAACTTGCACCTGAGAAATTCCAACCCCTGCTGACATATAAAATAAAATTTTAATGGATGAAACTATAATATATAAAAAGAAGAGTGTATAAAAAATACAAAGGTGTAAATATATTTCTTAACAGAAAAAAAAAAACCTGAATGGTAGTTTGAATAGAGTTATACAAATAAATATTAAATGAAATATGTACCTATTAGCACTAAATGAATTTGTTCCTGTTTGTTGAAAAACCAAAACAAAACAGATAAGAAATCTGAAAAAGAATACAAAAACAAGAACCTATAAAATAAAAATTTAGTGAATGGAACTACAATATATAAAACAAAAATGGTGTATAAAAAAATAAAAGAGATAAATATTTAAAAAAAAAAACTAAATGATAGTTTGAGTAGAATTATACAAATAAAATAAAAATATAATGGATGTAATGATAATATATACATAGAGTAAATAAATTTTAAAAGTGAAATATGTACTTATTAACATTAAACAAATAAATTCTTTCTTGTAGAAGAAAATCAAGCACTCACCATATAAATCTAAAAAAATAAACACCAAAAGATAAATAAATACTAAAATTTAATAAAAATAAAATAAAAAAAGGATAGAGATTGTTAATTTTTTAAGCATCATGAAAAATAATGTATAAAAAATAAGATAATCATGATAAAAGTAAACATCAGTTAGCTATAGCATATGAGTGTAAAGACAATAAATATTGAAATTTAACATACATAAATATATGAGTGAGGGATAGAATTTATTAATTGCATAATTTCAAAAATTATGGAATAAAAAATAAATAAAATAATATTATAAAAAGTATAGGACATCACTTCATACACAGAAAAAGCAATGAAAAAAATATGAGTGTTAAGTTTAAGATCGTTTAATAGAGAACAAAAAATTGATAATATTGAGCCTATCTAATAAATGAAGAGATGCAAAGTAGACTTTGTTCTATTTAAATACAAATAAGGTGGAGACCATTGTCTATAGGTAATCAAAATTTTTAGTTTGGATACACACAAGTAATTTATCTTTTAAGATTTTGATTTAGTTTGGATAGTTTAAGTGTTAATAAATAAAAATTAATCATAAAAATAAACTTGTTAAGATAAATACATCTTGAATTAATATCAAATAAAAATTAATTTTAACATATAAAATTATTTAAGATAAAATCCAAATTAAATTATTATTTTAACCATGGAGATAAACTCTCAGATAAATAAAAATAAATATTTACTATATTTAAAATACATGATAGTTCAAATAAATAATATTTTTCCTTGTCAATAAAAAAATTCAATTATAATCTTGGAGATAAAACTTCAGATAAATACAAAATAAATATCTACCATATTTAAAATAGGTGATGCTTCTAACCGATGTTTTCTTGAAAATTTAAAATTTCAATTATAATATTAAAAATAAGATTTTAGATAAATACAAAATAAATATTTAAGATATTTAAATAAATAATCTAACCAATAAATTTTTTTACAATTAAAAAATTAATTATAATCCTAGAGATAAGATTTTGGATAAATACAAAGTAAATATCTAATATAGATAACTGGATAATATTTCTAACCAATGAAATTTTTTCTTAGTAATTAAAAAACTGAAAATTCTAAAAATTGAGAATTGGGTCAAAAATTGGATTAAATGTGGTCAAACTTTGTTTTGCTATATATATAGATATTATTATAAAATAAAACTCTTTTATCGTATCAACTTTTAAATAATTAAATTTACCCTTTAATTCATTTCTTCCCTTAAAAAAATTAGTTGAAATAGTAACTTCATTACCTTTTAATAATCTCACAATTATAATTTATTTATTTATTTTCTCAACGCACTAATTATTTTTTCTCACAAACTTTCATATTTTTAATAAACTCACAGTTAAAATTTTTTTTGCTCGCTCACCTCACTCCGACTTCTATCTTTCTTCTCCCCTCTCCACATTTGTTTAGTTTCACAAATTTCTGTTTTCTGTTCATACTACACCATGATATTTTTTTATATGCTCGCAAGTACCGCGTGTTGCGACGATGGAATAGTATATATATAAAAATAAAAAAATTCTAAGCCCTCCAAGTCATTTACAATTTCCCACTACAGAAATACAGATTCTTTATATTCCAAGAAACTAAAGAAATATGCAGAAGCTACAGAGTTTTGTAACATTACAGTATCAGAAATCAAAATGAAGAGAAGGCATTCCAATGGTGATCAACAGCACCCACCTTTTGCTGCAGTCTGTTCTTCTGCTTCTTTCGGGGTCTCGTCGGCCTGTAAAACCACCGTTTTCCCATTCAGGTCAGGAGGGCTTTCAACCTTGAGTTCTTGAGATTGCATTACTTTCCTACTTAAGATGTTGTAGATCTCTTTCACAACCGTCTGAAACGCAGCAGATACATTGGACGAATCCAGAGCTGAAGTCTCGATGAAAAACAGACCCTGCGCCTCTGCCAAGGCCTTGCCTTCCGCAGTCGTCACCTCCCGTGCATCTTTGAGATCGGACTTGTTGCCCACCAATATCGTTACCACGTTCATATCAGAATGAGCTGTTCAAGAGTAAGCATTTTATGGTCAGACCAGGCCGTCAAGCTCCAGCAATGCATGATATGTTTAAAGTCGACCAAGCATTCTGATAGGAACACAAAACCAATGAATAAATAGAAACGGAGCGTTTAGAGTTGAATGCTTACTCTGAAGCTCGTTGAGCCATCTGCCAGTGCCTTCAAAGGTCTGGCGCCTGCTTATGTCATAGACCAGAAGAGCGCCGACTGCACCTCTATAATATGCAGATGTAACGGCCCTAAACCGTTCCTGACCAGCTGTGTCCCAGATCTGTGCCTTAACTTCCTTACCACTGATTTCCATCTTCTGGGTCTGAAATTCTACTCCTATAGTAGATTTTGAATTAGGGTAAAACTCGTCTCTAGCGTATCTAGCAAGCAAGTTCGATTTACCAACAGCGGCATCACCAATCATAACAATCTTGAAAAGGTAATCTTCAGTTTGTTCCTCCTCTGTTTGGAAGGCCATCTTTCACTCTTTCGGTGTCACAAATACATCGTATTTTTGCTGACATACATATACTGATAAAACTAGGAAGTTCGTGAAAGCTAAACACCAAAGGTAGACAGATATGTGAGGTTAAAGGCCT
This sequence comes from Sesamum alatum, assembly GCA_034509735.1. Lineage (NCBI taxonomy): Eukaryota > Viridiplantae > Streptophyta > Magnoliopsida > Lamiales > Pedaliaceae > Sesamum > Sesamum alatum. The sequence continues at coordinate 18,059,463 of JACGWO010000002.1, forward strand.
CAGAGGACGCTTGCAAGGCAGGTAAGGAATAAGAGAATAAATCGAAGCAACAAGAAGGAAGGAATTTAGGATAATGTTTGTCAATGTAAAAGATGAAAACGAGCCAATTTCTCGCTACTCCATCCTAAAAGAGCAGCTTCCCTATTAGCAACTGCTACAGTTAAAAACTTTGTATTCCAGCTAAAGGCACCTGCAACATCAAGAGCGGCCATTAGAAACCAAACATTCCAAAAATATCTACCGAACGCTTTTATATCTAAACAACTCTAGGTCACCATCTTCGAGAGTTATATTACAGAAAGAAGAAACTGAAATCATTTGAGTTGTTTACTGTGCAAGTACACATGTTCCGTTCCCAAGCACTTCTTTTAATGTATTATTATTATATACCGGTTACGTGGACATTCTCGAGTCCTTCCTCATACTAATGCTTTTTTCGCTTCTGCATTCCCACTCCTTCTGATCTTAAAAGCCCAAGTAAACGGTTACATTATGCAGTAATGCACCAAAGGTGACGCTTATAGTAAGTTCCACATGCAAAGTATTTTCAGAATGAAGAAAAAGAACAGGAGAAGGGGATGTGGTGAAATTCTATACGCACTATGGCAAAGTTTTCCAGGAGCAAAAATGGTACAACCTCAAATCCCAGCAAAAAAAATCCACCTTCATACTGTAGGTCCAAGAACGAAAAATGTTGGCAAGAAGAAACAGGAACAGAAATGTTTTACTTATAACTCCATTTACCAGTGCATTCATATTATTCATTCCGTTTATTATATCCTAATAGGTTAAAACCCTGGGAATTATGTGTGACATAGTCTGAATCTGCATCTAAAATAATAGGGTACATCATATGCAATGTGTCCACAAAATAAAAGTTGCAAACCCAAGGATCCTGACTCAAATCAAGGAGGAACCTAATATTCATTTGCCTTACCTTTTTGGTTGGGTGACGGCGGATGAAGAAAACTTGGATGGAAGACATTGAAATCTTTATGTCCTGATAAATAGCGATTAGCAAAAAGGTCTTCTATTTCTCACCAAAAGAAGAAGCTAAAAACTTTACATTTCTACTCCAGCTATTGAGGTATTGTTGAGGTGTAGAAGAATGACAAGAAGGCATTATAACAGATTCTACACCAATATCCCGTACACAAAATGTTTCCGACCAAATTATCATGCAAGAAAGTAGAGTAAGCCACCCAAGATCTATGCTTCTAAAGAATCCAAACTAGCTAACTTTTGGAGTGAACAGACATGCATGTTTCTCTTCTGTTCATGTTTTAATTGCATGACTCGTTCTAACAGAACAGATTGCTCAATTTTCCTTTTAAAATCATGAAACCAAAGACACTTGTGTGAAGAAAATGAAGTATGAATCCCACAAATAACAGATTATTACTATTGACCTTCAATTAAGAAACTGCCCTGACTTCAAACTTAATGTGATCTCTCCTACACGAAACTGCGTACATAAAGCTGCGACTTAACACGTGTTTAATAAAGTTAAAAGTATTCAACAACAGATCTCATACTTTAGCAAGAACAATGAGATCAACTGCCGTATATCCAATAAGTTCGAGTTGTCTAATGCTAGTCTTTAGTCATTAAACTGACAAAGGAATATACACAAAACAAAGAGTGAGTAGTATGATGAATCAATGACAGGGATGTTTGTAAGTATAAAACCAAAATAGTCTTCATATAGATATAGTAAACCGTTGCCAAGCAATCCGACCTACAGAATTGGGAAGTCTATTTCAGACTAAGGTGTAATTTGAATTGAAAATATAAGTCAAGTATTAAACACTCGGCAGAAATAATTTCTCCATGAATCCCACTTCAAGAATCTCATGTAGAAGACCTTAGATGATTTTCCATCCAGAAAGTTGTGGCTCATAACATTGTACCATTATGAGTTAATGTTGCTTATAACATTGTTAAAACGCCAACGAGGCCCATCTCAATTGGTGAAACTGAGGCCATGACTCTAAGGCTATGGGTTCAAAGCGCACCAACACGTGGGATGTTGTTCCACTTTATTAGTATATTATTGTTGTAGTAATCGTTGTTAGATATGACATTGTGATTTGTCATTGATTTATTGAAAAAATAATAGTGCTTTCATTTAAAAAAATAAAAATAAAATTGTTACAACATATTTGAACAGCTCTTGACATGAAATAATTAGAAACAGGACGAGTTTCCAGACAGCAGATTAAAGCTTCTTCTAGTACATCAGCATTGTCTCCACTTAAATCCTATACCCTGTTCACTGGAAACCTAAAGAAGAAGATGAAAATATGACTTTCAACTCTCTTTCTATTAAAGGAATAATCTCCAAGAAAAGACCTCCCTTTTTCAAAATATGCAAAGAAAGCAATCATCTTCAACTTTTGCATCCCATAAAGGCTTTTTCGATAAAATTCAGCAATTTAGACACACAAGACCCTTTTTTTTTCCTCAGACATTATTATCAAGATTCACACACACAAACACACACAGACACACACACACATATATATATATATATATATATATATATATAGAGAGAGAGAGAGAGAGAGAGAGAGAGAGAGAGAGGGTGAGAGAGAGAAGCAGAAGAGGGAAACAAGAATGAGAATGAAAACAACATACCCACTTAACGAATGCGATCCTTCCCACTTTATGTTTTCGCCCCTCAAAAGTCCGTCATCAAATCAGAACAAATTTGAAGTGCAGATCAAAGAAGATAGAAGATAGGCAAAACAAACAGATATCCAGGTATTTCCGAGGAGAAAAGAGGGATCAAATCAACCTCAATGGTTCTGGTAAGGAGAGATTAGAAGCAGATTTTCAAGATTTGATGGAAAGAGAATGAGAGAGAGAGAGAGGAAACAGATTTACAGACAGTTTGGACAGAGTAGAAAGAAAAAGAAATGGGTGAATAATCAAAGAAAAACAACAAGGCCAAACAATGCTTTAAGTTGCTATGAATCCGGCGTACCAGGTCCGCGACCCCAACATTATCAAACATTGGATTTAGTATAAATAATATATATAAATCACATAAACTATATTGAAACCCAATAAGCATTTAACACCAAATATTACTACATATTTACATCACAACATCTTCCCCATGATTTAATTACTTCTCTCTTACATTACATCTATATAAAGGGTTCGGGGAGGGGGGTTTAGTGTTGCAGGTTTGCTACCACTCTCCATAGAGGAAATTATTTAAATATTATTAAATAATTAATAAATCATAAAAATATCGTGATTTAAAAAATATTAATTTTTTGGGAAAAATTGCTATTTGAAATAGCAGTTTTAAATTTTTTAAAAAAAAATACAACTCGGCAGCAAAAGCTGCCGAGTTGAAAAACGGTTCTGCTGACGCTGTCAGAACCGCTGACAGCGTCAGCAGAACTGAAAATATCCGTGTTTTCTTGTTGGGATGCATGAGATGCATGGCTCATGCATCCCATCAAAAAGATGATGGGAAAAAGATGATGGGATGCATGAGCGTCCCATCATCTTTAATTATTTCTACAAAATTACTATGTGTAAATGCGTTTTTTTTTTTTTCTATAAATACTACTTGTTCCAGTTCATATGAGTTTGAAAGAATTGTATACGTTAGAAAATATTGCAGCAGCCTCACCGAAAAAATTATAGAGAAAGGGCACATTTTTAGACTACACCAGTTGAAAATTTCTGCAACAAAAATTGTAAGTTTTCTATTCCAAAATTATGTTTATTATATATTTGTTTGTTTTCGTTATAATATTATTAATAATATTATTTTTTTATGCATATGGTATTTTGATGTGAAGATATGGCGGAGCAAAACAATATTGACATCATTATATATTTTGGAGGTCAACGAATTGATTCATATGATTGTGTAAGTTATGATCGACCTCCAACCATATTTATGAAAAATTCTCGTAGCACTAAATTTGCTGAACTTGAATCACTTATGCATGAAGAACTTGGGCTCCGTATGAATGATTTTCAGTTACAAATATATTTTAAATACACAACATATAGTTCTGATAGAAGACGGGAGATGGCATACCGATTAAGACGAATCGAGATGTGCAATTTTTTTTCAATCCGTTGAATGGATATGTTACTGGAGAAAATTTTGTTGAAGCAGAGAAAGTCTATCATAATATTGATAATATTGTATTGGATGACCCTTTTGTTGGTGATTATGGAACATACATGTCAATTTAAACACAAGATGAGGCCAGTTTGCCAGCAGTAACTCAAGAGATGGGAAGATTTGAGATGAATGAAGATTTTGTAGGGCCTTCTACGTACAACCAACAAGATGATGAGTATGTTAATATGGAGCCTGAAGCCGATAGTTTTTTAAATTCAGATCCGGTGAACTCTGAACCAGATGAGGTTGAGGAAGAGGCTGAAAATAATTTGAATCCTGATAATAACGATGAAGTCAGCTTCCCAATTATGTTGGAAGTGCTTGGTAGTATTGCTAATGGGGTAACAAGCCAACAAGTACACGAAATTGATTTGAACATGCCAGCCACATCAGAGCCTCATTCTCTATATCCAGCGATCCCATTTTTCAGTACAACACATCCAGAGGTACCTGTCGACTCGGTGGATATCCCTACTGGTAAATGGGGTAACTTGTACGACCCGAGCACTGGAGAGCTCGCATTAGGAATGGTGTTCAAGAGCAAAGACCACTTGAAAGCTAGTGTTCAAGATTTTTCTGTGCGTTGTGCGAGACGAGAATACCGCGTGCTCGAGAGTTCACCAAAATTATGGAAGGTCGTGTGCAAATATGATGCAGAGACTGGATGTGATTGGATGCTACGAGCTATCTACAAGTCCAATATGGGGTTATTCAAGATTACCAAGTACGTGGGACTGCATACCTGCTTGATGAATGAGATTTTTGTAGATCATCGTAATTTAGGTAAGAGTATGATTGCAACACATTTGCTTGGTATGGTTCGTCAAGACCCATCATATGACATCAAGTATGTCCAGCAAAATGTGAAAGATCGATTTGGGTTCGAAATCTCTTATCATAAGGCTTGGCAGGCTTTGAAGGCGGCTAGGGAACAGGTATATGGAACTTGGGAAAGCTCTGTACAAAAATTGCCTCGATACATGGCTGCATTACAGAAATGGAACCCCGGGACAGTTGTAGAGTGGTTGCATTTGGACACTGACGGGCCTGGGCTGAAAATGTTGAACTATGTGTTTTGGGCTTTCAGACCGTGTATAGAAGGATTTCGCTATTGTCGTAACGTTATAAGTGTAGACGAAACTCATATGTACACGAGGTACAAACACAAGCTATTAGTGGCAGTCACAATCGATGGAAATCAACAAGTCCTCCCATTAGCCTTCGCACTGGTTGATGAAGAATCCCTAACATCCTGGCGATGGTTCCTTGAAATGCTTTCCAAGCATCTACTACGCTGTGAGGACCGAATTTGTCTAATTTCTGATCGGCATAGCGGACTGATTAAAGGAGTAGATGCAGTGCCAGCCTTTAAGTTTCGCCGTGGAGTTCATCGATTTTGTTTGCGGCATGTGTGCTCAAACTGAGGCAGTACACCACATTGTATAGAAATTTGATTATACTCAGCAATCTGCCTCGGTACTTACATTGAGCTTGACCAGTGCCGGGACTCATAAGTATGTTGTCAAGTTGAAGCACCAACAGTGTTCGTGTGGCAGGTGGGGAAGTAATGGCATTTCTTGTTCCCATGCAATACAGGCATGTCGGCATTTTGGGGTAAATGCATCCAACTTTGTGCCATATTATTATAGTATTCAGTCATACAAGAACACTTATTGCCGGAGGTTTAAGCCATTATGGGGGGAGGAGTACTGGGATCCTCAGCCATTTCATCTTGCGCCCAACCCTATGTTGCGTACCCGTAGAGGCCCAGGTCGTCATGTTACAACTCGTATTCAGAACGAAATGGATAGACCACAGACTCGTGCACGCCAGCAGTACCGGGCACGTGAAGGAAATTCAAATAATTAGAATATTTACTATGCATGTAATGATGTAATATTTGCATAAATATATTTGGATTACAATATTCATCGTACTACATCAGTCTGTTTCATAATACTAGTAATGACCCCCTGCGCCACATCCTCGATGTCGCCTATTTCGTCTCATCTCAATCGGAGTGCTCAAATCAAGGTCGTCAAATGGAATTGGTGACACTGGATAATGCGGGCGCATACCCGGATGAGAGGTAGATGGACCTGCTATGTTAGAACTAATATCATCCGATAGAGTATACGCAAAATTTGGAGTATATGCAAAATCTGGAGTATATGCAGTCGATGGAGTATATGTATTAGCACCAATATCATCCGACGGAGTATTCATCGGATCATGTGCAGTAGATGGTCCTGCTACGTTCGTCGGATGATGTGCAGAAGATGGTCCTGCTACGTTCGTCGGAGGAAGTGCAGTAGATGGTCCTGCTACATTTGCCGGATCATATGTGCTGGTAGGACCTACACGCACACCAGGATAACGTGAACGTGAAAAATTCAAAATCTCCTAATAAACTTCACGATGTCGAACCCTCATTTCTAACAATGCCTGATAATCTGTCCCGACATTATCACTATTAAGTGCTAGTTGTTCCATTCTGTCCGCCTGCAAACATAATTTATTTTAGAATATACTTATCGTGCATTGAATTTAGAAACAGGGAATTTGCTTACCACATATTCCAAGTCCCTTGGGTTTACAGGCCGATATCCGTGAGCATCTGCCACTGTCCCTACGTGCGATATCTGAATGCGGGTGATTTGGTGATACCAATTCATATAATCTAGGACAGTACCATAACTATTACCGATATGAGGCCTTTGTACAATCAATGCTTGCACGTTGTTCCATTGTGCAATATAATCTCTATGAAACAATGCCCAATCTTCCCCATGGCGTCCTCTCCTATCAAGTGAATGCAATCATCTTTCACTGTGAAGTGGGTTCCGGGGAATATCTTGTACCATGCCAAACTGACGTAACACCCGTTCTGGGTGGTGCATCTCCACAATGGCATAATGAATCAATGGACATTTTATGTTCCATGGTGTATTATATGCATAAAGAGGCAGTGAATTCACATCATCCGCGTTACTATCGTATGGTATCCAAGCAAACTACATGATTAGGCAATTACATCAATAGAATGAAACATATATAATACGAAACATAATATATTTAAACAACAATAGTCCGCATACCTTATTCTCTTTCATTAAGTCCAATATATTTCTGATAATACGCAATGCATTGGAAGCCGTGTGTGTTCGGGACACATGATACGACCACCTACAAACACGAAAATAAGTTAAATTTAAATTAAATCTATAAGTCATTTTTTTGCTAGTATAGGTATAATTCAAGTGCATACCGTGCAACATATAGAGGTATAGGCAAGACGTTCTCATCGTCAATTATAGTAGGACGCAAATCTAAAATCTCGGTGTAGCGAATCGGGGCGAGGGTTGTAATGCGAGACCATGCCCAAATTTGTAATAATTGCATTGGGCCAGCTATGTTCGTTTTTCCTCTTTGCGAGGCTGTGCACAACTCTCTGTACATATAAGCCAACACTGCTGTACCCTAATTTGAGATACCACCTTCACTATGGTCCTCCAAATGACGTAAATATAACAATGAGACAGTGTTGCCCGTAGCATCAGGACACAATACACCACCAATAAGGCACAAAGCTATTATTCGTGCCTCTTGTAATACTTCTTCCAGAGGGCTATCATCGTCACTCATGTTCATAATTAACCAATCATGTAATACACTCAATTTCAATCGAGAAAATTTAAATGCATTATCACGCGGATGAAAACCCAACCATTGGTAGCAATAATCTTGCCATTGTGGAATAGTCCACTTTGTATCTACTCCTGTAATAATATTACCTACCAATGGAAGTTTCCACATGATTGCGATGTCTTGAAGAGTGACAGTCGCCTCACCAATCGTGAAATGAAAAGTATGAGTCTCGGGTCGCCATCTCTTGACTAACGCAGTAATAAGGTGTGTGTCAATCTCAACGTGACCACATTGAAAAACTCCTAAAAAACCCATATTTTCTAATACTTGTAGAACACGTACGTGGCGTGACACTAGTTTGAGAACTCGAAAAAAGAGAACTATCACCACGTCGAACATGTAAAGTTGTGTCGGGGGCTCCGAGCACATCTTCAGAACGATGATTTGCTTGTCCATACAACACACTAGAATTACGTGGGCCAAAATTAGCCATAATTCTACAAGAATTTTTTTTTGAGTATTTGATATATTATATAAACCACAAAATGTGGTCCTCACCCATAAACTCACCCCTTATTTATAAGGGGTGAGGTTCACTCCTTCAGCAAGGAGTTCACGGGTGAACAAATGGAGTTCACCCGTGAACTCCATCACACTGATGGGATGCATGCATGCATCCCATCATAAAAAGATGGGATGCATGCATGCGTCCCATCCATGCGTAATAAAGGGGCAGACAAAATCTGCCCCTTTATTCTTGAGAACCGCTGACACAGTTTTTTTTGAATTTTTTATTCAAAACTGCTGTCTCAAACAGCAGTTTTGCATAAATATGTAATAGTTTTTAAATCACGGTATTTTTGTAAATTATTATTATTTTAATAATATTTAAATAATTTTTCCCTCTCCATAGCTAGAGGTCCTCTACCAGTGATAACTATTCATCCCACGTCAATTACTTCTAAAGTATTAAAAAAATTCAAATTTCCCCTAACATTTAATTCTTAAGTTTAAAAAGTCTATTTTAGCCTTATAAAAATTGCTTTTTGAAAAAAAAATTAAAGGGATTTCTAAAATGCCAAAATCACCTTTTGTCCAAGCTTTCTCTAATTCTAGTTTCACTTGTTCATCAAGCTCTTTTTATTTTCATAATCCTAAGTACTTGGTTTTATTTTAATTTCACTTATTTGTCAAACCAAATTAAAAATAAATTTATACATGCATATATATATATATATATATTTCTATATTTACTTAAAAAATTCACAATCAATAAAACCGAAAGGGCTGATAAAAAAAATATACAATTAGTATATATTTTATATATATATGGTAATTATATATTTATTATAGCACCCTCTAACGGTACTACGACTATATATCCCCTAAATTTCACACTTAATGTAAACCCTGTTTATATATGTAATTATGCATATAATCTAGTCCCTGCTGAGTAATATATACATGTAGTCTCATCATCACAACAAGAATATTTATCATCTCATCCACAAGATCATATATATATATATATATCAAGTACGATAAAAATGGAACTGTTATAATTAGTTCACATGTCATTCTCACTTTTAATCCAAAATGAGACTTCTATTTCTATTTACAACGAGGAGAAAACTGCATACTGACCCGACCTGACTGGAATGCAAAACGTGGACCTAGCTGTCGTGAGTAGGCACAACAAAATCTACACCTGAAAAATATTAGCAGAGGAATGAGCCTGCAACTCAATAAGTAAATAACCGGCACCAACTATACACGCACCTCAAATATATCAACAAGACAAAAACAAGCAATGTATATAAAATATAATCAATTTGATCAAGCATATTTCATTTCATTTCTCCACGTAGTCATCTCATAACAAGATAATCAATCAAACTTGTCTTTTCCTAATTGGCTTACCAAAAAGGTGATATAGTATTTTTCTCCACCAACTCAACCTCACTAATCATTCATACATATTCATGAATCCCCTTGACATGCCACACATAATCATCAATGTTCTTTTGCATCATAGCTCTTTCATTTCGAATCAAAGCTCTTTTCACATCGCATCATAGCTCTTTCATATCGCATCATAGCTCTTTTCATTTTATTTTGCCACGTAGGCTAATCAACAACATCAAGGGGTATTCATATCATAATTACATTCAACTTCCAGCACTCCCTCGATTCCACATATCACCGTCCTTGTAAGCAAACTAGTCAAGTAAAAGCTCATACCAACACATTATCGTTTGCAAGCACCAACAACACATCATTCAACAAATTGAACATTTCATTTCGTTTCATCATTTCACTTTCACAACATTAATCGTTCAAATTAAATGACCAATAACTCATAGAATCCAAAATAGATTAATTCTAGCACGAATCATAGACTTATATAAAGGTATTATCACATAGAAAGAACACATATATAGATAGTACTAATTATTTACTTACACAACACTGATAGGAAAAAGGAACATATGTAGGCAGTACTAATTATTTACTTACCTCGATCTTATACATATTTAGCTAGCAGATATGAAGTCGTTCGATCCTCTACTTTATCCCCTTGACCTATCATAAGGTATAATGCGTATAATCAATATCTAGAATGCCAATTTCTAAACAAAATGTTAAGTAGTAGTTATATATATATTTTTCACCAATCTCTTAATATTTCATTAAACCCCTCATCTTATTATAGCTACCATTCTTACTAACAATTCTTGGATTATATTATCTCATTCTTTTCTAATAAAAATAATATGTTCAAATATAACATTATAATATTTCTCAAATATAATTTTCTAATATCCCTTTCAAATTTTCTATCAATTTCTAAAATATTGTTAAAGTAGGTGACCGTGAAGCCAATCTTGTTAGGCTTACGTAACCTATTTCGGACATTCGTGGTGTAAATAAATTTATTCTGAATAAAAGTAATGTTCAGTTACGGCATTAGTACTTTGATTGTGTTCACTTACTGCTTAAATATCTATAACTGTTCAATGCACAAGCAAAACCCACATACCCGAAAGGTTAATCCAAGAAACTGGACAACACATAGGTTGACAGTCCTAAAATCAGTTTCTGTGGATCGGTCTGAAATACTCCAAGTCAAAGGACCTCGAGATTGGGTATCGAGGGTCCATTTGAGACTTTCACTAAATGATTGCAGTCGCGTTTCATCGACAAGTGATGAGAATCGTCCAGCAATATTAGTGGGTTAGCCAGCTCGGTGCTGGCTGATTGAGATGACTCGCGGAAGTCGTCATATGGGAAACCTTGAGTAGGTTGATCAGTATGACATGAATTCCTGGTTCCGAAAGTACGAGATTAGTCCTCGAACTTAAGGGACTACTGTAGTCACATACACACCATGTCTGTATCTTAGGTTTGGCAAGAGGCTACCAAGTTGAGAGACTTGGTTGCTATAAGCCCTATCTAGTGCAGTCAAGATGTGTAGTGTGGACAGTAGGTCCCAAGACAGAATCCGTCTCCTGTCAAACGATTGACAATATTGTCTCACTTATACTCTGAGACTCGTTCCCTATAAAATCTGTAACCACAGTGACTGAACAGTGGGATAAGATCCCAGTGATGTTTTAGTGGGTAAACGAGTATTAGCTTAAGTTAAGGATGGGTACCGACGTCCAAACATCCATACCCTAGACTAATAGTTGTGAGTTAGTAGATGGAAGTACAATGCTCATACACATTCGGGGCCTAAACATTCACGCCATGATTTCACATAGTCTCTAGTGCCATGGATCGTTGCTAGACGGCCATCCATGGTAATGGAGGAATTCCTGTCATGTGATGATTAGAAATTCGCCCAGGTCTAACTGAGGGTGAACCTAAAGAGTCACACTCAATTCACTGGAAACAGAGGAATTGATTAGGAATTAATTCCTGGAGGTCAAACAATTTAATTAGATTAAATTGGTTCTCTTTTGGAGTGTCAATCCTTTAGATATTAATTGGATTAATTAGGCTTGGTTCATGAATTAGATTTATGAATTAAAGAGAAGGTCTATTTCCGTCTTTAAGTAGAATGAAGATGGAAATATTAATTTTGGGCTTAAGTATTTATTTGATATTTACTAGAATCCCATTAGAAATTGTTGGACTGTTAAATAGGATTTAAAAGTCCATTCCACAAAGCCCGATGGGCGCACGAGATCGAATCTTGGGGCTAGTTGAGATGAAGGGCTAAGATTAAGTTTGACTTAATCAAACCCTATGTTGACTAGGATTTGACTAGCTCGAAGTCCTAATTGTGTAAGGTGTGCCTCTTTTGAAAAGTTGAGTAGGATTAGAAAGAGGACTTCCGTATATATACTCATAGCAGACACACACACACACACATACTAATTCTCTAACACTACTCACATCGCACACAGACACACACACACACACACGACTGCCCCTCTCTCTCTCTCTCTCTCTCTCTCTCTCACCACTTCAAAGCTCTTTAATGTTCTCTTGTCTTTGGTATAGGGAACGTTTAACAATCAATCACGTTAACCTAATAGCGTTTGGTCGATTGTTCCTCCTTTCCTCTTGATCTCTTGTTAGCACGAGGGATCAAGATCCGATGAGTTGCGTGGACGATTTAGAGGATTCCTACATTGGGATCTCGGTGGCAAAACGTGGAACAACGCGTGTAGCCGAACGAAGAAGTCTACAATGGGTAAGTGACAATTGTAGTATCTCTTTTTCGTTCCAACCCTATGGCCTCCATGAAATGATGCATGTTTGTTTTTCTTTTTCATGAGATACACCAAACGCCCGGGAGATTCAAGGAAACACCCCTTAAACGATTCTTTAATACCTTCGTTTATGCATGTTTTATTTACATTTATGTTTTAATACATCGTGCTTTCGCACGTGCCCTCTCCCGGGACGATCCAGTTTGTATTACAAATATAACTTCCAACCCGATTAAATTGAGCAAATCAATTATAAAAATAATAAAATCTACTAAATGAAGTAGTTTAAGTCATTAACTATAACAGCCCTAATTCAATTGAGACATTTAACCGATCACTAATTTATAAATACTCAAATTTATAAAATTTTCCTGTTAAATAATAAATCGAATAGTATAAACTACATTTAATAAGTGCACCAATTAAATAAGATAATATATAAATTAATTTAAAATTTACCAAGATTAATATAAATACTTGCATACTTATGCATGCCTCGGGAGAGAGGGAAAAAGAAAATGCACAGCATGTTTATGAAAGGAAAGAATTGACTTTGATTTTATAATCAGGGGTCATGTCGGTGGATTATATTTGTTTCCAAGGAATAAAGGCATGCACACGTGGTCATAAAAAAAACATCCTCATCTTATTTTATAATTTTATATTATGATAATTATTATTATTTTAACTTTGATAAAATTACGGTTTAGTGCCATAACTTTTAAATATACATAATTCACCCCTAAAATTTTACGAAGTTCCAATCAAGTCCCTTAAAATTATAATATATTCCAATTTCAACCTATACTTTATTTACTAATTAAACTAAATCTCCTAAACACTTACCCATAATCCCACAATTATGTATTAAAAATTTGTGGATGTTACAATTCTCCCCTCATAAAATTTCGTCCCTGAAACTAAATTAATGTACCAAATCATGAAATAAGAATGGGTACTTCTCTCTCATACTCTCCTCAACCTCCTAAGTGTCTTCTCTTGGAGAGTGGTGACTCCATTTTACCTTCACCATTGGTATTTCTTTTTTCCTCGACTTCTTTATACTCCGATCTAAAATTTCTATTGGTTCCTCTACGTACGTTAATCCCTCTGATATTTCTATCTCCGGTTCATGCAAGATATGACTGGGATTAGATCGGTATCGCCGTAGCATGGACACATGGAACAAATAATGTATTTGCGACAACTCTGTTGGTAATGCTAACCGATAAGCTAGTGGTCCGACTTGCTCGATAATTTCATAAGGCCCAATATATCTCGGACTTAACTTTCATTGCTTACCGAATCTTAAGATTCCCCTCCATGGTGATATTTTCAAAAAAACTTTTTCTCCCACCTCATATTCCATTTCCCTACGATGTTTATCGACATAGCTCTTCTGCCGATCTTGTGCTGTAGAAAGCCAACTGGATTGACGGTTTTGGGTACTATTTAGTAATTTTTATCAAAGTAATATTGACTTGATGAATAGAGTGAATTATTCATCCATGGCACTATATGGTTGTTGTGCTTACTGATTACGTTAAACGACATTTTAACGTCACAACAAGTACACACAAACCAATTGGATAACCCATGTAGTTGGGTTGCGCATTGGATGACAACTATGAAACCAACTTCTGAGGGTTGGTCTAAAACGTTCCAAGTCGAGGACCTCGAGACAGGGCATCGAGGGTCCTATAGAGACTTGCACTAAGGATTGCATTCATTAGATGAGTGCCATGTTTCATCGGCGACAGACTTTGGACGTTTATACAATATTAGTGGGTTAGTTGACAGGGGTGTCAGCTGAATGAACTGACTCGCGAGAATCGTCATATGGAAGCCTTGGAGGCTTGGTCGGTATGCTGAAATTTTCGGCTCCGATAGTACGAGATTAGTCCTCGGACTTGAGGAATCATGGCAGTCACATGCATCTGATGGTTGTATCTAGGATCTGGCAAGAGATGTCTATATCTGGGATACGTTCATTATAAGCCTTATCCAGTACAGTCAGAATATGTATTGAGGACGGTGGATTCCAAGATAGGATCCGTCACCTGTCAGTATATGACAATCGAGTCTCCTATGTGCTTTGAGACAGTTTAAGCTCTTTAAGTCTTTGGTCACAACGATTGGTTGAGTATGGAATGGTTTCCTATGTCGAGCAAGAGAGCAAACGTGTCTCGAGTTATTGAGCATAGTTGTTGTAAGCAGATTTTTTGTGTTCCTGAATTTAACGAAACAAGAAAATATTACAAATAAATTTCTTGAATTGATTGAATATTTATGGGTGCGATTCTCTACTTGAAAACCTCTAATTCTTCTCTTCAAGAATGTGACTTTTGACTTCAGCAATTTCGGAGGTGAAACTTGACGTTTGATCTCCTTTGACGTTGACTTTGACTTTAAATAACGTTAATTTGGGGGTTGTTGACTTGTTCCCGGATTAAACGCTATAAACTTGAAGATATTTTGACTTGAATTTGGGATGTTTCTTGGTAAATTTGAGACTTTGATCTTTCGAAGGTGGACTTTCGTCTTGATAACGTTAATTCGCCGGTCTTTCGGACTTGTTGTCGAATTAAATGCTGATTTTGTACGATTTCCGCAACGAACGCCTTGAATCTTGCCTAGAAAGCCATGGATCTTCCTTGATTCTCGCTTGAGAGGATTTCGGGACTTCTTGAATGCTCTTTTGCTTGTATCTTTAATTGTATGTGTGTGTATTTTGAATGAGTTCCAAGGATGCCTTTATATAGCTGTCAAAGAGGTAGAGTTGTGGTGAACTTGAACACTTATTTTGTATTATCTCTTTATTTTAATTTAAAAGAGAAAATACATTAAATATTTGGGAAGACATGCTTGGTTGATTTTGATATTATCTCTTTATTTTTGTATTTTTTTCAAAGAGATAATATAAGAAATATTTATCTTGATTTGATTGGCCAAAACACCTCAATTTGACACGTGTCTACCGTTGATTTGATGACGAAATATATATTAAAATATCAATTAATTTAACTATTTATATTTAGAATTAATTTAGTAAGTTCCAAAATATAAGTAGAAAAATAGAATATAATTGATAAATAATATATATTTTCCACTTGTCGTCTTTTGATTGGTTGTAAAATTTATTTGTTTACAAATGTCCCCTCGAGACTCGTTCACGAACATATATTTGAAAATATAATTTTTGAAGTGAATGAGTCGTGAAAATATAAATCGAATTTTGTTGGATTTTCGCAATCACAGATCTGCCTAAAGGAAAATTTCAATTAAAATCTTTTGTGTTGCTGAAAACAAATTATTTCATGATGGGCCTAAATAAAATCTCTGCCATGCACTTTTATTTGTAAAGTGAGGCTTTGACTCTAATTCCTCTTTTGACCAAAGGTGGGAAAGGCAACCCCAATTTCCTTCTCCTGCCAGTTTTCGCTCGAGACTACTTTCCTTCTTTGATGTGGAAACCGAGCTTCAGCAATTCCTATGGCACTTCAACCTCTTTTTTTTTCCTTTTTTTTTGTGCTTTATGATTCCACAGTACAAGACAATTAAAATTCTGAAGAACTGGGGTTAAATTGGAGAGAACAACCCGAATAGTCTTCTAATTTTAATTGAACTTATATAGGTCTTTCGAGTTTTAATCAAATTCAACCTCTGCAACTCTTGCTATATAAAGAGCTTGAATTTTCCCAAATTTTGACAATGGTAATTCTGCATTCTTGAGGTATATCTCATTAGCCAAATCTTTTTTTTCTTCTTTGATTTTCTGGTATGCCCACAAACTGTTTGTCATAATGCTTCAGTAGAATTTTTTTTCCTTTTTTTTTTTTTCAGAATTTTCAGCTTGTTGAGAAGCTTTCGGCTCGGCGACGAGATTTCAACTTCAATTCCTTCTTGAATTTCGACCTGCTTGTCATGGTAATATTTCCAGCTTGAGATTTTATTTTTTGCTCATCGTGTACAAGAATGACAAGGTTGTTCACGCTCGACCCTTTGTTTATTCAGTTTCTTGCTTGTTTTGATTGAGATTGTTGATATGATTTTGTGGTTTTGTATGAATTATTGCTTAGTTCTAGCATCACAACTTCTCCTTCACAATCCTGATTCTCAATTTTGTGGCGTTTGTATGAGTATTTGACCAATAGCTCATGATTATTTCGATTACACTGTTTGAATGAAACATGCACTTCAGTTGTATTGCTCTACTTCAATTCTAGGAGATTGATGTGGCAATCATGTGGTTTCCCTTGATAGTTCTCTACTTCAATTCTAGAAGATTGATGCGGTAATCATGTGATTTCCCTTGATAGAGCCTAACTCCAATTTGAAAGCAATCTACTTATTATGTCTCAATTTCAACTTTGTTATCCAAGTAAATCCGCCTTTCGTGAACCCCCTTTTTTTTTTTCCGTAATTGAGAGATACGGCCCGTGACCCAATTTGATGTGATTTGGGTGCAATAATTAATCTGTCAAATAAACTTGGGTACATACTTGGGATGACCATATTGATTTAAATTTGTCAAATTTCTAGAAGAGCTTGTAATCTCCTCAAACATTTTTCCTTGGTTTATTTGAGTTATTTTTCTTTTTTTTTTTCTTTGACTCAATTAAACCGTTTGTTTGTGCTTTGGTAGGTTGTAACAAGGTTTACTTCAAAGACGAGTCGTTTTCCTCCGGTGAACAAAACTTAGTAATCCTTGACGATGAAAGTCAACCCGTGCAGAAAGGAACAATTTTGACGACTCATGCCCCTCTTATCGGCCGATACGCGAAGCAATGGCCAAGATTGACGCATCCACTTCACACGGAGCAATGGTCTCGAGAAGTTTCATTGAGCAAGACTTCAAAGTGTGGTCTCTACAAGCGACTCATCACCGTTGTCCTGATGAACCAAGTTTTCTACCGACGTTAGGCCGCATCATCATTGAAGGGAAAGTCAAGTGGGGTGACAACATTCATTTTGCCGATGAGTTCCGCTATATCAAAGGATTTTGGGAGTGGACGAAAGACGTACTCAGCCGGTGCAAGGACAAGCTAGTTGCAGCTCAAATATATGATGTTGTACGCCTCACTGTTCACTTACGACCGCAACTCTGCCATCGTCAAGGCGTTCTGTGAAGCGTGGTGCCCATCCACTAACACCCTTTTGACATCCTTCGGGGAGTTGTCTGTCTCGTTGTGGGATGTGCATACCCTTGCCGGACTTCCTATGGCCGGACTCCTTTATGATGAAGTCCTCCCAAGTGCCAAGGAGCTTAACGGGGTTGACGAGATAGGGCGGAGACTTGTGCCTCATTCTTACAAATTCCTACTCCACGCTTACCATTTGCTTCGAAAAAGTAATAACGATGGTTAATCCTCTTAATTTCCTGTTGACAAATGGTCAAGTTTTGGCTTAGAAGGGCGAAGAAATACTGCGAGCCCCTCCGCGTAAAGAGAAGAAGTCCGTTCGTCCTAAGTCAACCCATAACCCCTCCGGGACCTTTGGGGTACATGGCAAGTGGTCCACGACGGACGAGGCATTGTTCTCGAGGCTTGGTATGGAAGGGAGTTCGAAGGAAGAGACATTCTTGGCGGCGTATTTGGCATGTTGGCTTTGTACCTTTGTCCTTCCCGTTCAAGATGTTGCTTCAATATGCCCAAATGTTTTCAAGGTGGCGAGTGCTATAAGAGCCGATCGAAGGATTGGTCTCGTCGTTCCCGTCTTGGGTAGCATTTACAGAGGTTTGAATAGGATCTCTAACTCCCCAAGGCCAACTCGCGTACACTTTCCATTTCTGATTCACTTTGTTTATAGTTGGATAGCTTATTATTTGAAGACTCATTATCAACTTGTGCAATTCGTGGGCCAAGATGACACTTCTCAGGCGAAGGAGGCGCAAAATACTACGATCCATAAGAGGCGAGAAAGCGGCTACACAGAGCAATTTTATCTCTTGGACTTGCAACATGATTGTAAGGGACAAGGATTTTTCATTCACAAACGACGGGCATGCCACAGAACCTGAAGAAACTTATTTCATGGCCGTCCGTTCGAACTACCTTCCTCTGTGACAAGGCGATCATTTTGCTATCGAGCCCTATAGCGCTTATCGATTTAATCGTCAATTTGGTTTTGTCCAAGAAATGCTAGGGATTCTATCGCAAGATGTTCGCAAAGCCTCTTTAGAAGGTGGAATCCGTTATTTGCGCTTGTGCATTCGGTCCAAGACCATGGAGAAAGTGTTGTTCCCTCCCATGCCCCCAAATATGAAGAAGTTCTCCTCTGAGGCGTACAAAAGGTGGTGGCTCGGAGTTCACGGTGGATACTTTGAAGAAAATGTGGCGAAGTTGCTTGCCTTAGGCCCAAGTAAAGCTTCTCCAAAAGGCAAGAAGTGTGGTGAAGGAGCCGCCCAAGATCAACCTCGTGAGCCGACTACTTCTCCTCCCAAGCGAAATTCTCTAGTGTTCGAACCCCTCGAAGTGAATAAGAAGCAGAGTGCTATTCGTTCCTTGGAAGTAAGTGGGAGTAGCAACCTTGATCGCCATTGGAAGAGGCCAAAGAGGGATTCGAAACCAATAAACATCGACGTTGATGGTGAAGGCTCAAGTCATGAACCATCGATGTTGAATTTTGTCAAGGAGGTTATTTTTTTTCCTTACTCTTTTTCTTTCCTTTTTTTTTTGGTGATAAGATCTTCTTTTGTTTCTAACTCTAGTTGATGTATTATTGTAGCTCGAAGCTCAAGTCTTAGCCGTTGAAGATGATGAAACTTCCAAAGACAGCCAAAGGTTGACTTTTGGGTCTAACTTGTTGGCTACGACCCGTCCTCTTGGAATGGGGCTTAAGAGAAAACAACCCTCTTGTCAAGCCGCGGTGTCGGTATTTGAAGGCGAGAGGTTTGTTCTTAATCACAAAAAGGAGTTCCTTCAAAAGCTATGGCGTGATCTTCGTGTGAAGATACCAAACACCTCAATTGATTTCATCTCATCAATCAAAAACGATGTTTACTTCGTTCTTGAATCTATGAAGAGCTTTCAGAATTTTGACATCTCAAATGTGGAAGAATTGATGAACACATTCTTTGCCAAGGCCGCTGCTTATGATGAGGTGAGGTCGTCGTCTTCTGAAAGATTATCCAAATATCTTTTTGAGCAGCAGTTAAAGGAAGCCAACGATCGTCTTGAAGAGGCCCACGCTAAAGAAAGTGGAGAGGCTTTCAAGGTCCAATCTACTATGGACAAGTTGAAGCGTGTTGAGAAGGAGCTTGCGGATTTGAAAGAGCAAAGGAAGAACTTGTGTGCTACTCTGAAGGAAGATAATCAACTTTTTCATAGTGCCCAAGTCGGAGTTCGTGAAATTATGGAAGAAATCACAGCGCTTGAGAATACCACCCCCCTCAACGATGAAGTAGTTGCGAGTTTGAAGGCTTCAAGAACAAATTTGAAAGCCCTCAAGGAAGAGTTGAAGGATTTGAGTCCCTTTGCTTGAGATTTCCTTAGGACCTTTCATTTTGTTGCATTTGATTCCTTTTTCTTTTGTTCAAGTCATGAACTCCACGTTTTCGAGATTACGTAGTAGAAGTTTTTTCTTTTCTTTCTATCTTGCATTCTTTGAGAATGTTTGAATACTTTCCATCTCGATGACTTTATATGAGAAATAAAATTCATTTAAATGCTATGACTGAACTTTAGAATATCTAAACTGCCTACACACCTCATCAAGAGGATCAAGTCAATTTGTAGTTCAAGAGTACAAAATATTTGTTTGGAGAGGGGAGGGCCGTTCACAGTTTATACTTATGCGGGACAGGAGTTGTTTTTTTTCTCTTTTTTTTTTCTTTTTTTTTTTTGTTTTTTTCAGGCGTAATACCGTTTCAAGAACGTTACATTTATCGGGCCTATCCTCAAGCCGTCTTCAGCAACCAACTTATATGCACCGTTTGTGTAGACCTGTTTGACGACATATGGACCATTCCATTTTGGCAAGAACTTGTTCCCGTTCGATGCATTGTGATTATAGGCCTCCTCACTGCGAGTACTAGATCACCAACTTGAAAAGAGCGTAGGCGAACCTTCTTATTGAATGCCTTGGATAATCGAGCTTGATAACACTCGAGCCTTTGTTGTGCTTCCACTCTCTTCTCATCGAGAGCTTCTAGCTCGTCAAGCCGTATTCGAGCATTTTCTTCTTCAGTAAGCCCTTCTTGTATTACTATGCTAAATGAAGGAATTTGTTGCTCAAGCGGGAGGACTGCCTCCACTCCATAAACCAGGGCATAAGGATTTGCTTGTGTAGGCGTTCTGACAATGGTTCTATATGCCCATAGAGCTTCTCCAATTCTTTCGTGCCAATCCCGCTTTGACTTGATCACCACTTTCTTCAATAGGCTACACAAAGTTTTGTTAGAAGCTTCAGCAAAACCGTTGGCGGCGGCATAGTACATAGAAGAGTTTCTTTACTTGAATCCAAACTTCTGACATAATTTGTCTATCAAGCTATTACAGAAGAGTTTTTCATTATCAGTGATGATATACTTGGGCACTCCATAGCGATATATGATGTGTGTACGGATGAAATCAGCAACATTTTCTTTCTTCACTTCTTTGAGGGGGACTGCTTCAGCCCATTTAGAGAAGTAGTCAGTTGCTGCCAGGATATATAAGTGACCACCGGAGGACCTTGTCATGGGTCCCACGACATCCAAAGCCCAAGCATCGAAGGGCCACGAAGCCACAGTAGGGTTCAATGGCTCAGGTGGTTGGTGGATAAGATTGGCGTGAATTTGACAGGCTTGACATCTCCTTGCGTAGTTCATGCAATCCTTAACTATTGTAAGCTAGTAATAATCCATTCTTTTTTATATAGAAGTGCAGCTTTGGTCCGGATTGGTGTGCGCCACAGACTCCAGCTTGAGCTTCTTCCATAGCTTGCATTTGCTCATCATTATTTACGCAGTGTAAGAAAATACCATCAAATGAGCGTCTATAGAGCGTGTCTTTGAAGTAGATGAAGCGAGACACCCTCCGTCGAATTTCGGCCCTTCGTCGTAAATTGTCAGGAAACTTTTTGTACTTCAAGTAGTCAACGAGCGGTTGTTGCCAGTCTTCCTCTTCAATTTTGAAAACCTCTACAACATGATTTTCTTCTTCTTGGAATGTGTCATCCTCATCATTGCTGAAGATCGGTGGTATGACCCAATTCTTACATATCAGTATGCGCGTTTCCTATCGGTCATCGAGAGGGTTGAAGCAAGCTTGGCCAACGCATCAGCTTGTTTATTATCCTTTCTCGGCAGGTGCTTGAGTTCTACATCTCCTAGCCATCTCATCAACCTTCTTGCGTAGTCATGGTATGGAAGCAACTCCAGTTTTTTGACTTCGTAGAGACCGAGGAGCTGATTGATCACTAACTGAGAGTCTCCATATACTTTGAGGTGTCATTACTTTATATCAACTGCCATTTCCACTCCAAGAATTAAAGCTTGGTATTCCGCCATATTATTTGAACAATTCTGGGTTAAAGTGAAGGAGTAAGGCAGGACTTCCCCTTCAGATGTGACAAAGACAACCCCAGCCCCGGCTTCTTCTCTATGGGGAGCTCCATCAAAGTACATTTCCAGGGGGGCGTTACTTCAATCAGAAGGACATCTTCGTCAGGCAAATCATAGGACAATTCCCATTCGGCAGGCATACGGTGATTGGCTTGAAAATCTGCTAAGACTTGTCCTTTCACAGCCTTTTGAGGAACGTATGTGATCTCGAATTGGTGCAACTGAAGATACCATCTTTCGAGTCTATCAGACAGCACTGGCTTTGCCATGACATATTTCAGAGGGTTTGCTTTTGAGACCAGTGGACGCTGTGTGATTGAAAGAAATGCTTCAACTTTTGGATTGCGAAGATGAGCGCCAAACATAGCTTTTCGATGGGTGAATAATTGAGCTTGTTTGGTATCATTGTTCTGCTTAAATAGTATTGTTCACACAAAATTTCGTGTTTACAAAAATAATTATAAGACAAGAAAAATATGGACAAATAAATTTTATTGATTTAAAAGAAAAGTGGATACAATCTCTATAGTGAATGTAATCCCTGATTCTTCCTTCCGAATGTTGATTCAAGGGCTTGAAGCTTATTCTTGGATGTTGATCTGTAATCTCCTCCGGATTTGTGGAGTGAACTACGTATCACCTTGAAATTTGGTATCAAGACTTGATGAATTTGATGCCGAGGAAGACGTGAAACCTTCGTGGTCGTGGATCTTCGTTGTGGCGGAGAGCTTTTGGACTTGGGTCCCTTTGGATTTCTTGTGTTGTATGGAGTGACTTCAGTCTTGTGCTCCAATGCTCTCTGGAATTCTCTCTTAACTTGAGTGGTGGAGGCCCCTTTTTATAGGCGTGAGTAGGGCTTAAACAACTTGGGCTCACCTCCATTGGGCTTAATCACCATGGGCTTTGGCATGAACTAGTCTTCTGATGGACTGCATTTCGAACATGTATCTGGCCCAATTTAGTCAATCCAAAATAATAACTTTATATTTATTTTGGATCGACTCATAAAATACATAAAATCCAAATTTAATATGGGTTGATGAATTTAATTTATTCACGACAAGCTCAAATTTATTATGGACTTTTATTTTGGAACCCAATTGTTAGCCAATTTATTTGGCCTTAATTGGTAATTTATTCCAAAATATTTCGACGTCAACAGATGCCGCCACTTCAAGGCTCGGCGAAGATTATGCCAATTATTGTCGAAGGCATGACTTGAAGTTTTGAATTTTCTCATTCATCATTGTTTAGCACATAGGCCCACCAATGCACTTGACTTCATCCATGTGTTGCAAAAAATACAAATAGCCTTACAAGTTTGGATTGGATGTCTTCTTCTCCGTGCACAGTATTCATGCCCACATTCACTTTTTTCTTGACATTTGCATTTAGCACAACACTAGAAGGAAATCTTTTTAACTTTGGCAATAGTAGCCGAGAAAGTCTCAAAGATCATGAGAAGATTTTTCATAGGTTTTCACATTGGGAAAACTGATGATAATCTTCCTAACTTTGCAATTATTCTTCTTGAGAAACACGGTAATTTCCAACCCCCGCACATTAAAGACTATTATAAAAGGATTACTTCGTTAATTGACCTTCATCAAGCTGTGGACGTGGAGCAATGTTCGACTTGTTTCTCGCCTTCTTGAACGTGATTTCTTTGTGGTCTTTTTTTTTTTCATAAATTTGGAAATGGACTTCTTCACTTTCTTACACAAGTGTTGTGGATTTTGCGTGCCATGTCTTCGTGGATTTGTCTTTGAGAAGAATTCTTGACTTGTATGAATATTTCAAGCGCACACATACACATGTATTTCTCTTCACGACTTTGGCTTCTAACTTCTTTATATAAATTTGCTTGTTTGACAAAGGTGGGTTTTGAGAACCTCAACCACTCATTCCCACGCACCATTGTTTGAAGTAGCAAGGACTATGTCAAGGTCGAAGGTGCCACTTTGTACGTCATGACCGGCCGACATCGTTCAACCATCCAAGGCTCGATCTTTGCACAAGTCATACATATCCATCGATGTTCCGATGAGAAGACGAGAGAAAAAGTTGACTCCCGCTATAACACCTCTTCTCAATCTAAGGTCTTAGTGGACAATCCTTCTATTCATGACGTTGAAGCCGACATTGAGTTTGCACCTCCAAGTCATCACCTTGTCATCAACGGGGCTTATGGAGGATTCTACCGTCCAAGTTTTGCAAGACATCCCTTTTCTCAGAAGACATGCTAGGTCAACATGCAAGCATCCTTCACGAAGCCGAGATTCATGCCGTTGTTCACGCATTCCTCTTCACGTGTATCCGCAACAAGATCCTCACTATAGAAGAAGAGCGAGGCCATCGTCTAAATGTCCTTCATGAAGTCGAGATCCATGCCGCCTTTCTCGCCTTTCTCTTCATGTGCACCGTGACAAGATCTTCACCATAAAAGAAGAGCGAGGCCATTGTGCAAGCGTCCTTCACAAGACCGCAATTCATGGCGCCATTCACGCATTTATCTTCATGTGCATCCGTAACAAGATCCTCACCATAGAACATGAGCAAGGCCATCATGAAAGCATTCTTCACGAAGACGAGATCCATGTCGCTGTTTGCGTGTCCCTTTTCACCTGCATCGCTTCAAGGACATTCTTCAAGTTTTTCTCGAGCTATGGTGCCTTTTATAACGTCTCGCCTTCCACCGTCAAAGGAGTTGTTAGACGATGTCGAATGTGCATAACTGCTTGTACGTGGAGAGTTCAATGACAAAGTCATCTTTTCTTTCGAGGAGTTGTTAGGCGATGACGCTCGTAAACCCTTTGTACCATGAAGCCATGAGTCTTTACTTTTGGTGCGCCGCTGGCTTTCCATGGACTCAAACGACGCGCTCAGTTTCCACCGATCAGCTTTCGATTCATGTGGCGCCTTCTTCACGTATTTCTTGAGCGAAATCCAGCTTCTGATACTTGAAGACCTTGACCATTGCCCCCAATCCGTGAAGCACTTCATGAGAAGCCTTTTCTACTTGAGCGAGAAGACCCTTGACAAGGAGTCGAAGAGAGCTTGTCCAACCTCGAAGGATGTGGTCGCCAAGAGAGAGACTTCAATGCTTGAAGACACTTCGTATTTGTTCGAGAATCCAACAAAGGGTTTTGAAGAAGATTGATGAGCTTCTTGAAGACTCAAGACGAGATTTGACAACTTTCAACTTGTTCCCCTGAGTGCATTTTCCGTTTTTTTTTTTTTTCGATGTAACTGGACTTTTGATGCAATAAAAGTATTCCTTCACGAAATTTCCATTGCATGTCATTTGAAGCTTTTCTTTTTGTTGATGTTAACCATGATACGAACAATTGTAACGTGCATTTACGATTAATCGAAATTTCAAGACTTGTTAATTTGGAGACGAGACTGACAACCTTTGCATTGCCCTCTTCCTTCTCGATATTTTTAACATGGCGAGAGGATATATTGTAGATAACAACCAAGAATTTTTTTGAAGATATGACTGAACCTGAGCGAATATACCCATGTTGCCTACGTACCCCGTGAAGGGATCAAGTCAAAACGTAGTTCAAAGAAACTTGAATTTTCTTTATTTCTCTCTCTTTTTTTTGTTTAACAGGGGGGATGCCGTACACAGTTTATACTCATGCGGGCCGGGAGTAACATGCAGTTTAGGCTTGTGCGTCAAGGAGCAGCTTCTTCATGCATTTGTCATTTGCGAGCCCGAGGTCGTATCTTTGATTTGTGATGATGGAGGTTTTATGTTCTCGGTCTTCAAATTGTGCTAGGGAGCGTCTTGAATCTCATTTTTGGAGATGTCTAAGCCAGAGTCTTCGTCAACACTGACGTGGTTGGATAGACGTAACTTCATGTTTTCTTCGTCCTTCTTATTTGAAGTGCTTTTTGAATCATGCAATTGTCTGGCGATGCGTCGCTTCACCTTGATTGGCTTGTTCGAAGGAATGAGCAGGGATGGCGTCTTACTCCCCCGGGGCCGAGACAGATGAAGCGCTTCACCTTCAACTTTTTCTATCGACTTTTTTGTTGGGTCACGTTGACTTCTTTTCTTCAACTATCGCGCAGAACCATCTTCAAGGCAATCGCGCACAAGTTCGTCGGGAGTGAAGCCTAAGCCAGTGCGTGGTTGGTTGACACGGAAGCCTTGTCTTCTCAACTCGTGTTGCGCTTCAGTTAATGCATGGATCTTTCCACTAGTCAACTCAGGATTTAACTTGTTGAGTCGAGATGGAGCAGAAAAGTCATTCCCTGCTTTCGCCAAGAGGTGGTAAGCTTTGGAGCTAAATGCCCCCGGCATTTCTTCGGGTTGATTTTTCAAAAGATGTGGTTCATTGGAGACCAACGCTTGTAGACCGGTGAGGGGCTTGATTAGTTCAACCTTGGCACCTTGAGGGTCATTTAATATCACCTTACTTGATTGCATGATTCCTTTGAATAGTGGAAGAGCATGGTCTTGTGACGAGCTTCATTTGTCTTTGTCGTCGGACCGAACCACATAGGGGAATATTGGCGAGTAAGGTGGCCTCCTTGGCTTATGATCTCCACTTGTTGGCACTTCAGCGATGATCAATTTTTGGAACTCTTCATCACTAATTTCTGACGCAGTGAAGTTGGAGTGTACTTCATTGACGGATTGACCGGCTGGAATCTTTGAAGGCATGCCTTCTTGCATCTCGTCAGTGTTGAGATGAATTTGGCATCAACAAAGTACGACTCTGCCTTGGTGAAGGAATTCATGCCGGCGTCAGAGGCCTCCCTTTTTATGGGTTCAAGACGGTCCACTCGAAGTTTTGGTGGCGCTGCCGATAGAGATGGTAGAGCCTTTTTCTCGCTTTCCGAAAAATGCAAGTCATTTGTTGGAGTGACGCTGACGACGTTCATTCCCGCCGTGTCTTCGTCATCTAAAGTAAGCCAACCTTTGTAACGTGACGTTTGGTGGTTTTGAGGCCCTTCACTCCTTCTTTCGCTTGGTGGAAATTTGATAGAAGTTGCTTTAATGGCCATGGACTCTTTGACGTCGTGTGTGACGAAGTCTTCATCCTCTTTTGACTCCTTCTTTTGGTAGTCAATTGGGAATTTAGGTTTGTGATTGGTGATGCTTATCTCCATGTTATGCGCGTGGGTAGCCAACTCCTCAAAGCTTATTGGTTTAATCCCCTGCAAGATGTAAACAAGACCCCAATGCATACCTTGGATGCACATTTCTATCGCCGAGGCCTCCAAGAGTTTGTCTTTGCAGTTCAGACTTAGAGCGCACCAACGGTTGATGTAGTCGGTGACAGGCTTGTCTTTCCACTGCCTTGCGTTGGTGAGTTCATACATGCTTACCGTCCGACGGGTGCTGTAGAAACGGTTTAGGAATTGTCTCTCCATCTGGTCCCAACTGTCAATTGACTCAGGCTGTAGATCGACATACCAATCGAAAGTGTTCTCTTTAAGCGATTGGATGAACTGCTTCACCAAGAGGTCGCCGTTGGTGCCGGCATCATTGCATGTCTCGATGAACTAGATGATGTGTTGTTTTAGGTTGACTTTTCCATTGAATTGTCGCAGTTCAGGCAGTAGCCATTGGCATCCTCAAGGCGTCGATGCGCTTTGTATATGGTTTTGAATACGCAGGTGAGCTTTGGGTCATTTCGTCGTATTGGGCTTTGATGGTGTCAGCGATCATCTCTTGCAATTGTTGAACAGACCATGTAGCAATAGATGTTTCAGAACGTGTAGACTTTCGCACAAAGTCACGCGTCGGTGGTGCTTTATCCACTTGCTTCTCACTATCAACATGGTTTGAGAATGAGGCATGCTTGTTGCTGTCGTTAGTTCCTTCAACATTCGTATGCTCTTGGTTGCTCATCAATTGGGCGATTTGGAGGTCTTTTTCCTCGATGATCTTCTGGGGGTTAGCGATGGCTTCAGCCATTTATGCTAGTTGTCCCTCCATTGCAATTGCGTCGGCTATCTTGGCAGGGACGATAGCGAAATGCGTGGACTTGGAGTTGATCTCAGTAGGACTTGTCGAGCTTGAACTGCCTGAAGGGGTCAATCTTGCCCTCGGTTGAGGATTGACCGGCGATAGTGGCATTGACGGTGACTTGATCCTTCTTCCGTGCCATTGAGCGTTTGGATGTGATGACTTGAACTTCAATGTAGGAAGAAGAGATGAGGGGCAGAGATTGTCCCACTGGGCGTGCCAGAAATTTGTTCACATAAAATTTCGTGTCTGCAAAAATAATTACAGGACAAGAAAAATATGGACAAATTAATTTTATTGATTTTAAAGAAAAGTGGATACAATCTCTATAGTGAATTTAATCCCCTGATTCTTCCTTTCGAATGTTGATTCAAGGGCTTGAAGCTTATTCTTGGATGTTGACATGTAATCTCCTCCGAATTTGTGGAGTGAACTACGTATCACCTTGAAATTTGGTATCAAGGTTTGATGAATTTGATGCCGAGGAAGACGTGAAACCTTCATGGTTGTGGATCTTCGTTGTGGCGGAGAGCTTTTGGACTTGGGTCCGTTTGGATTTCTTGTGTTGTATGGAGTGACTTCTCGTCTTGTGCTCCAATGCTCTCTGGAATCCTCTCTTAACTTGAGTGGTGGAGGCCCCTTTTTATAGGCGTTAGTAGGGCTTAAACAACTTGGGCTCACCTCCATTGGGCTTAATCACCATGGGCTTTGACATGAACTAGTCTTCTGATGGACTGCATTTCGAAGATGTATCTGGCCGAATTTAGTCAACCCAAAATAATAACTTTATATTTATTTTGGATCGACTCATAAAATACAGAAAACCCAAATTTAATATGGGTTTATGCATTTAATTTATTCACGACAAGCCCAAATTTATTATGGACTTTTATTTTGGAACCCAATTGTTAGCCAATTTATTTGGGCCTTAATTGGTAATATATTCCAAAATATTTCGACATCAACAAGTATAAAGCATTCTCTTTCCCCTCATTATTTTTCTAGGCGAGTAAGATTCCTACAGAGCGCTCTTGAGCAACGACGTACACTATTAAGGGGTGTCCTGGAACGAGTGCAACCAACACCGAAGGCTTCATCAAGTAGGATTTTATGCTTCTGAATGCTTTATCACAAGCCTCATGCCATTCAAAGGGCACATATTTCTTCATTAGGCGACTGAATGGTTGACAACGGCTTGCTAGATTTGAAATGAATCTCCGAAGATACGCGAGCTTTCCTTGCAAACTCTTGAGCTCATGGATGTTTCGAGGTTCTGGTATTTTTAATATAGCACCGATCTTGGCTTGCTCAATTTCTATACCCCGTTGGTGGACAATGTACCTAAGAAACTTTCCGGATATCACCCCGAACGCACATTTGGAGGGATTCATTCTTAGCTGGTATCTTCTCAAATGTTCGAAGACCTTCCTTAAGTCGTGAAGATGATCCCCTCGTTTCTTTCACTTCACTACTAGGTCATCAACATAGCATTCTACATTCTTGTGGAGCATATCGTCGAAGATCATTGCTCTTTGATATGTAGCACCGATATTTTTTAATCCAAAAGGCATGACTTTGTAGCAATATATACCTTTAGGAGTGCGAAATGTTGTCAATTCCTCATCTGCTGGTGCCATACGTAGTTGAATATATCCAGATGACCCATCTATGAAAGATAAGGCTTCATGACCCATAGTAGCGTCTATCATTAATTCAATAATGGGTAATGGGAAGTCATCCTTGGGGCATGCGTGATTCAAATCTCTGAAGTCAACGCATACTCGAATTTGCCCATTTTTCTTTCTCACAGGTACGATACTGGAGATCCACGTTGGGTACTTGACTTCTCGAATGAAACCGACTTCGATGAGCTTGTTTACTTCACCTACGATCAGCGGGATTAACTCAGGTCGGAATCTTCGTTGGGCTTGTTTGACTGGACGAGCCCCTTTTTCACCGATAGGTGGTGCACTGCTACTTTTGGGTCTAGCCCAGGCATTTCTTTGTAGGACCCTGCTAACACATCTTTATACTCATGAAGTAGCGCAACATATGCCTTATCTTCTTCCAGGGTTAGAGAGGCTCTTGTGTAAATTGGTCGGGGATCTTCGGCATCACCTAGATTGACTTCTTTCAACTCATCAACGGTGGTTTTAACGCCTTCCTTCAGTTCTAGAGGAGCGTCCTCAACATCTTCTCTTCAACCTCCTCATTTTCAATTAAGGTGATGTGATGAGCTTGGGCGATATCTTCTTCAGCACTGCCGTAATATAATTGGATGATGCTACGCTTTCTCTGTCATCCTCATCATCAAGTTGAACTGTTGTGAAGACCATTGTTTGTGTTTTAACCTTCAAGACTCTGCTACATGATATGTCTAAAGTGAAATCCTAGGGTAGGTGTGTGGATCATCTCGGGAGGAGCGCGAATGCGGAAGCGCGGTATAAAATAAATTACAAAAATTTAAAACATGCTTTAAACAAGAACTTAATGTAAACGTTCAAGGGGTGTTCCCTTGAACCTCCCGGGCATTTGGTGTATCTCATGGAAAAAGCAAAGAACGTAAAATCATGGAGGCCGTAGGGTTGTAAAAACGAAGCAACAAAACGAAAAACCTACCCGGTTGTCGTTTTGTCTTCGAGCCGCTACTTGCGGTGTTCCCCGTTTCACTCCAAGATCTCGAATTGAGACCCTCTAAATTCTACACGCAATCCGCCCACGTATCTTGATCCTCGTACTAGCAAAAAACCAAGTGTATTATTATTTGGAGAGGACGGATCGATCAAGCGTTATGAATTAACGTGATCAACCCTCCTTAGGTTCAATTGTATGAAACAAAGGAACCAAAATATTTTTTTGGGAAAGGGGAGAACGGCTGAGAGGGAGAGATGTATGTGTGTGTGTGTGTTAAACTTTCATCATCTCTTCGAAAGTGAAGAGCTAGGTATATATATAGAGGAGGAATCCTATTCCTCTTCAAACTCCAACTTTTGGAAGACTATTTTGATTAGGATTTTGACCTAGTCAAAGTCCTAGTCAAAATAGCTCTGTGATTTGGTCAAACCAATCCTAGCCATCCATCTCTCCTTTTAATCTCAACCATCTATTTATTTTATGGAATATTTAAATCTTATTCAAATAATTCATGGGACAATAAATAAAATAAATAATTTATTTTAAGCCCATGCATTTAATCCCAATAAATCCAATTTATTATTTTAGTTAAATTCATTTTCATCCAATTTAAAAAAATTAACATCCCAAGAAAAGAGATCCGATTAAATCTAATTTAAACGTCCTATCTCTCCAAATATTTAATTCTAAATTAAATACGTTATGTGTGCAGATTGTGTGCGACTCTTTAGGTCCACCTTCAGCTAGACTTGGTCGAATTCCTGGAATCCACCCGTTACCATGGGTGGCCGTCTAGCAATGGTCCATGGCACTAGAGACTAGGTAAATATGTGTGGGGGTGAACATTTAGGCTCTACAGTACATTTATCCTTCCGCCTACGGTCTCACCACTTAGGGTCTAGAGCACGAAAACGTAGGTACTCATCTTGTACCTAAGTATTGGCTTGTCTTACACTAAACGTCACAGGGAATCCCTCCCTTCTGTTCAGTTACTGTGGCCACAGATTCAGGGACAAGACTCAGAGTATAGTGAGACGCTACTGTCAGCGTTGTGACAGGAGGCAGATCCTTTCTTGGAATCTATTATCACGCTGCACATCATGACTGCACTAGATATGGCTTATGACTACTCAGTAACTATGACTTGGTAATCTCTCACCATACCTAAGATACAGACACAGTGTACAGGTAAACTCAACAATTCCTCAAGTCCAAGATGTTAGAATAGCTGACCAGAAAGCCAATAGGTTTGGCGATTTGTAACCTATCTGACAACTTGATGTAAATGTAATATTATTATGTAATGAATAAGATAAGTGTTCGTCACCAATGGTACCTTCTTTGTTGCGCTCATCTTACATTTGTTAAAACGGTGTTTAACTTATATCGCAACAAAGCTCACAGACCATGGATAACAACTCGTGCAGTTGGGCCACGCATTGGATGGTGGTCATGAAACCAACTGATTAAGAGTTGGGTCTGAAATGTTCCAAGTCAAGGACCTCGAGACAGGGCATCGAGAGTCCTATTGAGACTTGCGTCAAGAGTCGTGTTCATTGGATGAGTGCCGTGTTTCATCGACGATAGGCGTGGGACGCCTACACGATCTTGATGGGTTGGTCGACCGGGGTCGAGCCGACTGGACTGACTCGCGGGGATCATCATATGGAAGCCTTGGAGGCTTGGTCGGTATGATTGATTTTCCCCGATTCCGATAGTACGGGAGTAATCCTCAGACTTGAGGAATCATGGCAATTGCGTGCACAGGACGGCTGTATCTTGGATATAGCAAGAGGTAATCATTCTGTAAGATGATTATCATAAGCCTTGTCCAGTGCAGTCGAAATGTGTAGCGAGGACGGTGCATTCCAAGAAGAGGATCCGTCCCCTGTCAGTATGTGATAGAGGTATCTCGTATGCACTCGGAGACACGTTCATGCTGTTCGAAGCTGTGGCCACAGTGGTTGGTCGAAGAGGGAATGATTTCCTATGTCGACGCAATGAAGCATACGTGGTCTCGAGTATTAAGTATAGATGCCTAGTCAAGGATGGGAACCGACGCCCAATTCCATACCCTAGACTAAGGCCGGGAGACGGTAGACGGAAGGATCGTACCCGTACGGAATCGGCGCCTAAATGTTCACGCCAATTCACCTAGTCTCTAGTGCCATGGACCGTTGCTAGACGGCCACCCATGGTAACGGGCCCTTGTGGGACACGGGCCCAAGTCTAGCTGAGGGTGAACCTAAAGGGTCACACACAAATCACCGAGGAGGTTGAGAGATTGACTTGGAGTCAATCTCGAAGGATAAAATAAGTAATTGGATTACTTAAGGGAAAGTCCATTGGATGGACCAGCCGATATTGTATCGGGCTTCCGTTTAATCGGTAAATTGGATTTTCAATTAAATATGGAAAGTTGAGACGTTGAGACGTTGGATCTTTTAATTGGATTAAAAGATCAACATGAATAATTTAAATAGACATTAAATTGGATTTAATGTTGGGTTCGTTGTAATTGGATTACGATAAAATCGGGTCCGTTAAATTATACCCGAGAGGAGTAATAATTCCTATTTTGGAATAGGAAGAAGTTGGACTTCTTCCCTTGATTAAACATGGCCGACATGCTCCCTTGGAGCAAGCAAAATCAACCATGTTTCATGCTAGGTGGTATGTTGACTTATCTCTTTTGGAAAGAGACAAATCAACTTCAATCAAGCTCTTCCCTTTTGGTATGATTTGATCATACCATAAATTTTGGTAGGCTTGATTGAAGAATTTATGGTGATTGATTGGAATGATTCTAGACATCCTTGGATGAACCTAGACACATTCCAATAATCACATTAATTATGTATATATATTAGAATATACAACACCAAGCACAAGTGATTCATTATTCATCTTTTTCTAGGAAAAAGAGAAGACAAAAATCCCTCTCCTCTCTCAAATTTCATGCTCTCTCCCTCTCTCACACTTGTGTTCTTCACTTGATTTTGAATCAAGAAGAAGAACAAAGTAAGTTTAAGAGAACACTAATTCATAGTGTTCTTCTCTTAAACCGATTCCTTCTAAACCCGTTCTTTTCTAGCAAGAAGAACGTGTGTTTCTTCCGGTGTGGTGTGGATCACCTTTGGAGAATCCATACGTTTGGATTTCGTGAGCATTCCGGAGAAGGAACAACGCAAGTAGCCGGGAGCATACGCTAAACAATAAAAGGTAACGGTTTATTACGCTTTGATTGATTTCATTTATATATCTATGCCCTATGCGCTTAAATATATGTTTTAATATTTACACATCCTACATCGAACGCCCGGTTGAGCACCCAAGGGTACACCCCTTGGGATTCGCGTATTTTGAATTTGATTTAAATTTACGCACAATTTCTCGCTTTCTCGCTTCCGCTCGCGCTCCCGAGCGGATCCGCTTGTCCTTCACAAGAATCAACATGTACCGTTGGAACCCAAGTCATACCTATTTGACCCGGGAACTCAAGTCATGCCTATTTGACCCTACTCAAGGTCCTCCGTAAGACGGTTCCCGCGAGTCGCCTCAGTCAGCTGCTCCCTAGCCAGCTGATCCACTAACACTGCATAGACGACCCTTGTCACCCGTCAATGAAACACAACAATAGATGCTTAGTGCAAGTCTCAAGTGGATTCTCGATACCCATTTCTCGAGATTCCTTGACTTGGAGATTTTCAGACTGATTCGGTGAAACTGATTTCATGAACCTACCTCCAAGCATAGTTCCAGTTCCCGAAATGATCTTAGTATGTGGGCTTTGTTTGTGCAGTGAATAGTTATAAAGCAGTAAAGTGAACACAGACAAAGTATAAGCTTGATGAACATCACTTTCTCATTCATCAAAGTTTATTAAAGCTCTGAAATTGTTCAGACATAGGTTACATTCCGCTTAATGAAATTGGCTTCATGGTCTCCTATTTTAACAATCTCCCACTTGACCTTAACGCCAATCGCCCATATGTTTAATCCCCATGTTCTCAAGATATTGCGTATGAGCATTTTGCGACATAGGCTTTGTTAATGGATCTGCTGTGTTGTCTGCTGAGTTGACTCGGTCCATGCAGATGTCACCTCTTCCCGCCATTTCCCTCAGAAGGTGGTAGCGTCTAAGAATGTGCTTGGATCGGTGATGGGATGTCGGTTCCTTTGCTTGCGCTATGGCCCCGTTGTTATCGCAGAAGATAACTACGGGTTCCGCAATGCTAGGCACCACACCCAACTCTTGGATGTAGTTTCTCATCCAAACTGCTTCTTTGGCAGCTTCTGAAGCTGCTATGTATTGGGCCTCAGTGGTGGAATCAGTTATGGTTGCTTGCTTGAAACTTTTCTATGCTACCACACCTCCATTGAGCCTGAACACATAACCTGACTGAGACTTAGCATCGTCGTTATCCGCCTGGAAGCTAGCATCGCTAAAGCCTTCCAGGATCAGCTCTCCATTTCCATAGACCAAGAACATTTCCTTAGTCCTCCTTAGGTACTTAAGGATGCTCTTGACTGCATTCTAATGTGCCTCTCCTGAACAAGACTGATATTTGCTCGTTACACTTAAGGCGTAACCGATGTCAGGTCTCGTGCAGTGGACGACATATTGGATGCTTCCTACGGCAGAAGCATAGGGGATGCCTTTCATCCTTTCAAGTTCCTCATCAGTCTTAGGAGACTGTTTCTTGGATAACTTGATCCCATGCCTCATGGGAAGTAAAGCTCGTTTGGAGTTATCCATGCGAAATCTTTTCAGGATTTTCTCCATATACGAGTTTTGGGCCAATCCCGACATTATTCTAGATCTGTCCCTGACGATCTGGATGCCAAGAATATAGGAGGCTTCACCCAAATCCTTCATGAAAAATTGAGTGGATAACCATGCTTTTGTGTTAGCCAACATTCTAACGTCATTTCCTATTAGTAGAATGTCATCCACATAAAGCACTAGGAACACTATGAAGCTCCCACTGACTTTCTTGTATAGGTCAGATTCGTTCTTGATGAAATCATAACCCCGTATAACTTCATCAAAGCGAATGTTCCAGCTTCGGGATGCTTGTTTGAGGCCATAGATGGACTTCTTGAGACGACAGACTTTCTGCTCTTCTCCGGCGACTGTGAATCCCTCTGGCTGATCCATGTAGATCTCTTCCTCAATGACACAATTGAGGAAGGTCATTTTCACGTCCATCTGACATATTTCATAGTCATACCATGCTGCTATGGCAAGCAAGATTCGAATGGACTTAGCCATGACTACCGGCGAATAGGTATCCTTAAAGTCGACCCCGGGTCGTTGAGTGTACCCTTTTGCCACTAGCCTAACATTGAAAGTTGTAACTTCTCCACTAATGCCAAGTTTGCGCTTATAGACCCGTTTATACCCAACTAGCTTAACGCCTTTAGGTGGGTCTACAAGTGTCCAGACTTGGTTCTCATTCATGGAGTCCATTTTGGTCTTCATGGCCTCAAGCCCTCTTCCCGAGTCGACGTCAGACATCGCGTCCCCGTAAGTCTTGGGATCATTATCCAATTGACTGGTCATGCTTAGAAAGCCATACCTTACGGGAGGGCGAGACTCTCTAGCTGACCTACGGAGAACGGGAACGTCAGTGGTGATTGTGGGCATTGACATAATAGGAGCTGGCGGTTCAGGTACTGGAGCTGGCTCTTCCTGAGGCCGTTCGACATGCCCGACATACTGAACTTCTTGAGGTTGCTCAACCTCCTGAGTGTTTATCCTGAAACCTCTGAGTGAGGTATCCGCGACTACTGGTGATGACTGATTTGCCTCACTTGATCCTGAAGGACAAGCGGATCGCCCGGGAGCACGAGCGGAAGTGAGAAAAGCGAGATAAGTGCGTAAATTTAAATCAAATTCAAAATACGCGAATCCCAAGGGGTGTACCCTTGGGTGCTCAACCGGGCGTTCGATGTAGGATGTGTAAATATTAAAACATATATTTAAACACATAGGGCATAGATATACAATTGAAATCAATCAAAGCGTAATAAACTGTTACCTTTGATTGTATAGCGTATGCTCCTGGCTACTAGCATTGTTCCTTCTCCGGAATGCTCACGAAATCCAAACGTATGGATTCTCCAAAGGTGATCCACACCACACCGGAAGAAACACATGTTCTTCTTGCTAGAAAAGAACGGGTTTAGGAAGGAATTGGTTTAAGAGAAGAACACTATGAATTAGTGTTCTCTTAAACTTACACTTTGTTCTTCTTCTTGATTCAAAATCAAGTGAAGAACACAAGTGTAAGAGAGGGAGGGAGCACGAAATTTTGAGAGAGAGGAGAGGATTTTTGTCTTCTCTTTTTCCTAGAAAAAGATGAATAATGAATCACTTATGCTAGGTGTTGTATATTCTAATATATATACATAATTAATGTGATTATTGAAATGTGTCTAGGTTCATCCAAGGATGTCTAGATTCATTACAATCAATCACCATCAATTCTTCAATCAAGCCTACCAAAATTTATGGTATGATCAAATCATACCAAAAGGGAAGAGCTTGATTGGAGTTGATTTATCTCTTCCCAAAAGAGATAAGTCAACATACCACCTAGCATGAAACATGGCTGATTTTGCTTCCTCCAAGGGAGCGTGTCAGCCATGTTTAATTAAGGAAAGAAGTCCAACTTCTTCCCATCCCAAATTAAGAATTATTTCTCCTCTCGGGTATAATTTAACGGACCGGGTTTTATCGTAATCCAATTACGACAAACCCAATATTAAATCCAATTTAATGTCCACTTAAATGATTCTCGTTGATCTTTTAATCCAATTAAAAGATCCAACGTCTCAACATCTCAACTTTCCATATTTAATCGAAAATCCAATTTACCGATTAAATTAAAGCCCGATACAATATCGGCCCGTCCATCCAATGGACTTTCCCTTAAGTAATCCAATTACTTATTTTATCCTTCGATATTGACTCCAAGTCGATCTCTCAACCTCCTCGGTGATTTGTGTGTGACCCTTTAGGTTCACCCTCAGCTAGACTTGGGCCCGTGTCCCACAAGGGCCCGTTACCATGGGTGGCCGTCTAGCAATGGTCCATGGCACTAGAGACTAGGTGAATTGGCGTGAACATTTAGGCGCCGATTCCATACGGGTACGATCCTTCCGTCTATCGTCTCCGGGCCTTAGTCTAGGGTATGGAATTGGGCGTCGGTTCCCATCCTTGACTAGACATCTATGCTTAATACTTGAGACCACGTATGCTTCATTGCGTCGACACAGGAAACCATTCCCTGTTCGACCAACCACTGTGGCCACAGCTTCAAACAGCATGAACGTGTCTCCGAGTGCATAGGAGATACCTCTGTCACATACTGACAGGGGACGGATCCTCTTCTTGGAATCCACCGTCCTCGCTACACATTCTGACTGCACTGGACAAGGCTTATGATAATCATTTTACAGAATGATTATCTCTCGCCAGATCCAAGATACAGCCGTCCTGTGCACGCGACTGCCATGATCCCTCAAGTCTGAGGATTACTCCCGTACTATCGGAACCGGGGAAAACCAATCATACCGACCAAGCCTCCAAGGCTTCCATATGATGATCCCCGCGAGTCAGTCCAGTCGGCTCGACCCCAGTCGACCAACCCATCAAGATCGTGTAGGCGTCCCACGCCTGTCGCCAATGAAACACGGCACTCATCCAATGAACACAATTCTTGACGCAAGTCTCAATAGGACTCTCGATGCCCTGTCTCGAGGTCCTCGACTTGGAACGTTTCAGACCCAACTCTTAATCAGTTGGTTTCATGACCACCATCCAATGCGTGGCCCAACTGCACGAGTTGTTATCCATGGTCTGTGGGCTTTGTTGCGATATAAGTTAAAACACCGGTTTAACAAATGTAAGATGAGCGCAACAAAGAAGGTACCATTGGTGACGAACACTCATCTTATTCATCACATAATAATATTACATTCACATCAAGTTGTCGGATAGGTTACAAATTGCCAAAACCTATTGGCTTTCTGGTCACCTATTCCAACAATCTCCCACTTGACCTAAAGCCAATCACCCATTGACATCGAACCTCTTATTCAGATGGTGAGTATGGGCAACTTGCGACATGGGCTTAGCAAGTGGATCTGCTATTTTTCTGCGGAGCTGACTCGGTCCAACCGAACGTCAGTCCTGCTATCCATCTCTCTAAGTAGATGGTAGCGTCTAAGAATATGCTTGGATCGTGATGAGATCTCGGTTCCTTTGCTAGCGCTATCGCCCCGTTGTTATCATAAAAGATAATTACAGGCTTTGCAATGCTAGGTACTACATCCAACCCTTGGATGTAGCTCATCAACCAAACCACTCCTTAGCAGCTTCCAAAGCCGCTATGTATTCAAAACTCTATGGTGGAGTCCGCCGTGGTAGCCTACTTGGAACCCTTCCAAGTAACCACGCCACCATTAAGTCTGAACACATAACCAGACTGAGACTTGGCATCATCGTCATCCGACTGGAAGCTAGCGTCGCTATAGCCTTCCAGTATCAACTCTGCACCGCCGTAGATCATGAACATGTCCTTAGTCCTTTTCAGGTACTTCAGGATAGTCTTGACTGCACTCTAGTGTGCCTCCCGGCACACGACTGATATCGACTTGTTACGCTCAAAGCGAAAGCCACATCAGGTCTAGTGCATTGAACAACATACTGTATGCTGCCTACGGCTGAAGCATAGGGGATGTCCAACATCCTTTTAAGCTCCTCATCAGTCTTAGGAGACTGCTTCTTGGATAACTTAATTCCATGCCTCATTGGAAGGAATCCTCATTTTGAGTTCTCCATCTTGAATCTCTTCAAGACTTTCTCAATGTACGAGGACTGGGCCATTCCTAACATCCTTCTAGACCTATCCCTGTAGATCTTGATGCCAAGGATGTAGGATGCCTCGCCCATATCCTTCATGGAGAATTGGGTTGACAACCAATCTTTAGTGGTACCTAACATCTTAGCATCATTCCCAATGAGCAAGATGTCATCCACGTAAAGCACCAAAAACGCAACTGAGCTCCCACTGATCTTCTTGTATACACAAGGATTGGACTCGTTCTTGATGAAATCATATCCCCATATGACTTCATCAAAACGTATGTTCCAGCTTCGGGTTTAACCCTTTTTGGTGGATCTGCTAGGGTCCAAACCTTGTTTGTACCCATCGAGTCCATCTCGGATTTCATGGCCTCAAAGCCACTTGTCCGAATCGATGTCCGACATCGCTTCTCCGTACGTCTTTGGATCATTATCCAACTGACCGGTCAGGCCCAGAAATCCATACCTATCAGGTGCATGGGATACTCTGGCCGACCTACGGAGGACTGGAACAATATCAGTGGGAACCACTGGCTCAGATGTCACTGCCGCCTCATGGGGTGCCTCACTTGATTCCTCAAGGAGCACCTCATCGCGTCGACTATCCGATGGAAAACCTTTTTCCAAGAACACTGCGTTTCGCGAGACAAAAACCTTTTGCTCGAAAGGATCATAGAAATAATACCCCGCAGTTTCTTTCGGATAGCCGATGAACCTGCATAAATTAGAGCTCGAGTCCAGTTTATCTCCCACTAATCTCTTGACATATGCGGGGCAACCCCACACTTTCAAGTATTTGTAGGAGGCAGGCTTGCCATGCCATATCTCATATAGCGTCTGGGATACCCTTTTAGATGGCGGCAAGTTTAAAACTTTGGCCGCCGTCTCAAGAGCGTATCCCCAGAAGGAAAAGGGGTAGTTCGGTAAAACTCATCATGGATCGGACCATGTCCAACAAGGTCCGATTCCTCCTTTCAGACACACCATTAAGCTGCGGTGTTCCAGGAGGGGTCCACTGAGAGAGAATCCCATTCTCTTTTAGATAATCAGTAAACTCACCACTCAAATACTCTCCACCTCGGTCCGACCGAAGGGCTTTGATCTTTCGACCGGTTTGGTTCTCTACTTCAAGTCTGTATTCCTTAAACCTTCCAAAGGCTTCAGACTTGTACCTCATCAGGTAAACATAACCATACCGTGAGTGATCATCGGTAAAGGTTATGAAGTACGAGTACCCACCTCTAGCCTGAAGTATTTAGTGGACCACAGACATCTGTATGGATCAAATCCAACAGACCACTGGCTAGTGTACTTTGTCCAACAAAGGGTTTCTTGGTCATCTTTCCCTTTAGACAGGATTCGCAGGTCGGTAGGTTGTCCAAATCGTCTATTTCTAGACTCTTTGAGTCCACCAACCTTCTTATCCTATCTTTAGAGATATGACCTAACCTCGCATGCCATATCTGTGCGTTATTATGATCATCACGTTTTCGTTGGTGTTCTGCAGTCATAATCCAATTAGACTGTTGAAGTATGTACAGACCGTTGACCAATGTACCAAGCAAATGAGAAATACCATCTTTGATAATGAAAAAACCGTTTTTATTGATGGTAAATTCATATCCCTCCTTATCAAGGACCGGGATGGAAACAATGTTTTTAATCATGCTAGGTACATAGAAACAGTCGTTCAGTACAATCCTAACATGACTACTAATGGCTAACTCTAGTGATCCTACGGCCTCCGCAGCAACGTCCTTGCCATCGCCTAGCCTCAGGATCATCTCATCCTTGGTTAGCCTTCTGCTTCTTTGCAGTGCCTGCAAATCATTGCAGATGTGAGCACCACACCCGGTATCCAATACCCATGAAGCAGAATTAGTAATCATATTAACTTCAACCACAAACACACCTGGGTTGGAGAGGAGTTGTGGGCACTCCCTCTTCCAATGCCCTTTCCCTTGGCAATGCATGCAGACATCATTTGTCTTGGACTGCTGAGAACCACGGGCCTTCCCTTTCCCTTTGCTCGGTCCAACCGGAGCAACAGGGACGCCCGGAGCGTGAGCAGGGGCCACAACCGTCTTCCCTTTGCCCTTCTTCCTCTTCCAGCGTCCGGCCCTCTTGCCATTCGCCTTGGAGGTCGAAGCCTCTCCTATCAATACCGCCGGCGCCGACTTGTGGGTCGTTGCCTTGTATTGGACCAGCATGTTGATCAACTCATGAATAGACTTCTCAAGTCCGTTCATGTTGTAGTTTACAACAAACGGGTCATAGGATGGAGGAAGCGACTGGAGGATCACGTCAATGTACGTGTCATTGTTAAGCCCAGCTTTAAGGTCCTCGAGTTTCTCCACTAGGGAGAGCATCTTGACCCCATGACTCTGTACAGACGCTCCTTCAGCAAACTTGGTGCCAAAGAATGCTTTTGTGGCGGCATATCTAATATGCCTATCCGGAACTGCATAAACCTCGTTCATGCGGAGCATTATGGCGGAGATGTTGTCCAGCCTCTCATACTGCTTCTGGATGTCGTTAGACATCGAAGCCAGTATGATACTGCGTACTTTCCGGTTGTCCTCATGCCATTTCTCGAACGTCAAACGTTCTTCAGGCATGGACCCCTCCGGTAAGTCGCTCGGTGGCGGCTCGTCCAAGACGTAGCCTTGGTTCTCGAAACCGAGGACAATCCTCAGGTTTCTCAGCCAGTCCGAGTAGTTCGTTCCGTTGAATTTGTTAGTCTCAAGAATCATGGTTAACGGGTTCTTAAACATATCTACATTAATGAAAATGTAAAGCAGAAATTAGCAGATGATGGTAATATTATTGTTCAAGTTGAAGACTTGGTCTTTTAGTCTTTAAACCTCCCACTATTTATACGAAAGTCCGCCACTCTCAAGCGGAGTTTCGGGAAACCATTTCCTAGTGGGCTTGGGATCCACAAGCGTAATCTCCATGCCCCGCTTTTACGATTCACATGAAGAAGACCTTGTGGGAGATATCCAATATCATTCTCATCCAATGAGATTCCCAAGATATTTTGCCTCACCTATTCACATGGTCCCGAGGACTCCAAGCGAACCATGTTACTCAGTGTTTGGGCCCGACCCATCAACCAAATCATGCCTCAAACTGTCGCCCCCCACGACTCGTGAGATAGGGAAACAACGAGCGCAGTCTTTTTGTTCACAACAATAGTGCAGCTTTCCCCTATTCCAAGTGTGCCACGACTCGTGAGACCACACTTGGGTAGTGGTAGCTTCCTCACCACATTGCTGTGGATGGAAGGCTTAGACAGACCAAAATACCATTTTGATCCAAGTCCGTTCTGGGCCTAATATTTAATTTGGTCCAACCAAATGAGAGTTTAAGTGTGACCGAGACCTCATCACATTATGGTGTTTTAGCATGCATAAATATCCAATATTTAAAGCGATAAATAAAAAAACGCCGCATGCATAAAACATAGCATACCCCTGTTAGGATGATCACAAGCCGAACCTATGCGACCCACTGAGCCCGCAGTGAGTCTATGGTCTGTCTAGGGTGGTCCTAAATTATTACAATAGTAATATACCCAGTGTCATTCCAATGGGCCTTGTAGTGCTCTTGTTTCACGCCTTGATGCTCCTCCTTGGGGTCTCCGACTCCAATTGCTTGTTAAAATTGAAACCTCACCAATCCTATCTACTCTCATTACAACTGAAAGTAATACATCGGTAATAAAGAAAACAAGCCTTAACATCATGAGGCTGAAAATACGGGAGATGATAGTCCCAAAAACAAGAGGCACGCAAGCCCCACCCAACAGAAAATAAATAAACATTCATTCATCCATACACAAGGTCTAGGGGCTTTGTGATCATCCCATGTTGATTCCATCAACTCACATAACATAATTATTCCAAATAATCATGCATAAATAACCAATGGATATTCCAAATACCCAAGTGATGTCCAACATCACAAAAGCATAAATATACAAATAATATGCAAAATTCAAATTTGAAATTTAATGGACATTTTAAAACAATGCATCCAATGCGTGTATTAATCCCAAATTAATTAAGCAAATTTAATTCAAGGAATAATCCTGTTATCCCAAAATCAAAAATGCAAAATTAACATATTTTCAGAATATTGTGCAGAAAATACAGAAAATCGAATTTTCCGGAAAAAGTCGAAAAACGGCACAAAACGGC
Organism: Sesamum alatum; assembly: GCA_034509735.1. NCBI lineage: Eukaryota > Viridiplantae > Streptophyta > Magnoliopsida > Lamiales > Pedaliaceae > Sesamum > Sesamum alatum. Next base: position 18,103,232 of record JACGWO010000002.1, read on the forward strand.
CCAGCCGTTGTGCTGGCCGGCCGGCTGCGCGCACAGGGCAGCGCGCGCGCGTGCAGGCAGCAAGCCTGCGCACCCTGCGCGCGCTGTGCCGCGCGCTGGCCGAAGCTCAGCGCGCGCAGGCGCCCGCCTGCGCGCGGCCACTGCCGGCCCGACCAAATTTTTTTTTTATTTTTTATTTTTAAAACTGTTTCAGCACAATAACATTAATATTATTATGAAAATAAGCATGCAATTTTAGATCCAATCTAACAAAAATTAAGCATGCCAAAAGTCCATTAAATCCAAACAATTGAATCATCATATTATTCATATATTTACGTAATCTAACATGCCAATAAAGCCATTTAAAAGCAAGTAGATCATGCCAAACACATAGATCTATGCCCCTTACATCGAACCGGCTCTGATACCACTTGAAGGACAAGCGGATCCGCCCGGGAGCGCGAGCGGAAGCGAGAAAAGCGATATAAGTGCGTAAATTTAAATCAAATTCAAAATATGCGAATCCCAAGGGGTGTACCCTTGGGTTCTCAACCGGGCGTTCGATGTAGGATGTGTAAATATTAAAACATATATTTAAACACATAGGGCATAGATATACAATTGAAATCAATCAAAGTGTAATAAACCGTTACCTTTGATTGTTTAGCGTATGCTCCCGGCTACTAGTGTTGTTCCTTCTCCGGAATGCTCACGAAATCCAAACGTATGGATTCTCCAAAGGTGATCCACACCACACCGGAAGAAAACACACGTTCTTCTTGCTAGAAAAGAACGGGTTTAGGAAGGAATCGGTTTAAGAGAAGAACACTATGAATTAGTGTTCTCTTAAACTTACTTTGTTCTTCTTCTTGATTCAAAATCAAGTGAAGAACACAAGTGTAAGAGAGGGAGGGAGCACGAAATTTTGAGAGAGAGGAGAGGATTTTTGTCTTCTCTTTTTCCTAGAAAAAGATGAATAATGAATCACTTATGCTAGGTGTTGTATATTCTAATATATATACATAATTAATGTGATTATTGGAATGTGTCTAGTTCATCCAAGGATGTCTAGATTCATTCCAATCAATCACCATCAATTCTTCAATTCAAGCCTACCAAAATTTATGGTATGATCAAATCATACCAAAAGGGAAGAGCTTGATTAGAGTTGATTTATCTCTTTCCAAAAGAGATAAGTCAACATACCACCTCGCATGAAACATGGCTGATTTTGCTTCCTCCAAGGAAGCGTGTCGGCCATGTTTAATTAAGGAAAGAAGTCCAACTTCTTCCCATCCCAAATAGGAATTATTTCTCCTCTCGGGTATAATTTAACGGACTGGGTTTTATCGTAATCCAATTACGACGAACCCAATATTAAATCCAATTTAATGTCCACTTAAATTATTCTCGTTGATCTTTTAATCCAATTAAAAGATCCAACGTCTCAACATCTCAACTTTCCATATTTAATCAAAAATCCAATTTACCGATTAAATGAAAGCCCGATACAATATCGGCCCGTCCATCCAATGGACTTTCCCTTAAGTAATCCAATTACTTATTTTATCCCTTCGAGATTGACTCCAAGTCGATCTCTCAACCTCCTCGGTGATTTGTGTGTGACCCTTTAGGTTCACCCTCAGCTAGACTTGGGTCCGTGTTGAAAGGAATTGTGGATCGTCCCGGGAAAAGCGCGAATGCGGAAGCGCGTATAATTAAAAATAAATGCGGAATTTAAACATGCTTTAAATTAAAACACGTTTCAAAGGGTGTGCCTTTGAAATTTCCCGGGCGTTCGGTGTATCTCATGAACGAATAACATAAAAATAAATCATGGAGGCCATAGGGTAGAAAATTAAAAGGGACGAAAATAATAAACGAGACCTACCCGTTGTCGTTTTCGTTTTCAACGGCTACACGCGTTGTTCCCCGTTTTGCACCAAGATCTCGTTCTTGAGACCCTCCAAATCGTGACACACGATCCACCCACGTATCTTGCACGTCGTGCTAGCAACGAACAAGTTAATATGTTGGAGTGGATGAATCAACAACACGTTATGAATTAACGGTATGATTCATCAAGTTCTAATGTTCCAAGAACAAGAGAACAAAGAAAATAATTTCTTGGAGTGTGAGAGAGAGAGAGGGCGGACGAGATGGAGGAGAGAGAGCCGAGTGGTGTGTGTGTTGTGTGTGTTGGAATTTTCATCATCCTCCAACTTGTAGGATGCTAGGGGTTTATATAGAAGAGGAGTTTAATCCTCTTTAAACTCCTTCTTTTAAGAACTCTAATTTGACTAGGATTTTGACCTAGTCAAAGTCCTAGTCAAAGTAGTGTTTTGACCTAGTCAAAACAATCCTAGCCATCCATCTCTCCCATTGATCTCAACCGTTGATTTAATTTAATTTAATGGAATATTTAAAACCTATTTAAATATTTCCAAGAGGCTAAAATAAATATAAATATTATTTAAGCCCATTAAATAAATCCCTTTGATAAAATCTAATTTTATCAATTTAATTCCTTATATCTAATAGAAGGAATTATTTCTCCAAGAAAAATAAAGGACCCGATTAAATCCAATTTAATCATTCCTTCACTCCAATATTTAATTCTTAATTAAATATCTAAATGTGTGTGGATAGTGTGTGACTCTTTAGGTTCACCTTTCAGCTAGACTTGGTCGGATTCCTAGAATCCTTCCGTTACCATGGGTGGCCATCTAGCAACGGTCCATGGCACTAGAGACTAGGTGAAATATTCAGGGATGAACATTTAGGCTCTAACAGTACACTTGTCCTTCTGTCTTCGGTCTCATCACTTAGAGTCTAGGGCACGGAAAATGCAGGTACCCATTTTGGACCTAAGTGTCGGTCTGTCCTCACTAAACGCCGCAAGGGAATCCTTCCCTTCTGTTCAGTCACTGTGGCCACAGTTTTAGGGACAAGACCTAGAGTATACATGAGACTCAACTGCCAAAACCTATTGACAGGAGACAGATCCTTTCTTGGAAACTACTGTCACTTTGCACACCAGAACTGCACTAGACATGGCTTATGACTACCAAAGAGAACTCTGGCAATCTCTCACCATATCTAAGATACAGCCCTGATGTACAGGTAAACTCAGCAATTCCTCAAGTCAAAGGACTTGACCTGTACCGTTGGAACCGGGAATACACGTCATACCTTGCTGACCATACTCAAGGTCCTCCGTAAGACGGTTCCCGCGAGTCACCTCAGTCAGCTGCGTCCTCGCATGCTAACCCACTAACACTGCTTAGACGACCCTCGTCACCCGTCGATGAAACACGACAGCAGGTGCTTAGTGCAAGTCTCAAATGGAATCCCGGTACCCATTTTCGGGATTCCTTGACTTGGAGATTTCCGGACTGATTCGGGAAGACTGATTCCATGGACCTACCTCCAAGCGTAGTCCCAGTCCCCCGAAATTTGATCCTCAGTCCGTGGGCTTTGTTTGCGTAGTGAACAGATATAGAAAAGTGAACACAAACAAAGTAATGCCAAATGAAATTCACTTTCTTTATTCATCAATGATTTATCAAACACCCATAATTGTCTAGACATAGGTTACATATACCCCCCAAAATTGGCTTACATGGTCACCTATTCTAACACGTGTCCCACAAAGGCCCGTTACCATGCGCTGGGTGGCCGATCTAGCAACGGTCCATGGCACTAGAGACTAGGTGAATTGGCGTGAACATTTAGGCGCCGATTCCGTACGGGTACGATCCTTCCGTCTTACCGTCTCCCGGCCTTAGTCTAGGGTATGGAATTGGGCGTCGGTCCCATCCTTGACTAGGCATCTATGCTTAATACTCGAGACCACGTATGCTTCATTGCGTCGACACAGGAAACCATTCCCTGTTCGACCAACCACTGTGGCCACAGCTTCAAACAGCATGAACGTGTCTCCGAGTGCATAGGAGATACCTCTGTCACATACTGACAGGGACGGATCCTCTTCTTGGAATCCACCGTTCCTCGCTTACACATTCTGACTGCACTGGACAAGGCTTATGATAATCATCTTACAGGAATGATTACCTCTCGCCAGATCCAAGATACAGCCGTCCTGTGCACGCGACTGCCATGAATCCCTCAAAGTCCGAGGATTACTCCCGTACTATCGGAACCGGGGAAAACCAATCATACCGACCAAGCCTCCAAGGCTTCCATATGATGATCCCCGTGAGTCAGTCCAGTCGGCTCGACCCCAGTCGACCAAACCCATCAAGATCGTGTAGGCGTCCCACGCCTGTCGCCGATGAAACACGACACTCATCCAATGAAACACGACTCTTGACGCAAGTCTCAATAGGACTCTCGATGCCCTGTCTCGAGGTCCTCGACTTGGAACGTTTCAGACCCAACTCTTAATCAGTTGGTTTCATGACTACCATCCAATGCGTGGCCCAACTGCAACGAGTTGTTATCCATGGTCTGTGGGCTTTGTTGCGATATAAGTTAAAACACCGGTTTAACAAATGTAAGATGAGCGCAACAAAGAAGGTACCATTGGTGACGAACACTCATCTTATTCATCACATAATAATATTACATTCACATCAAGTTGTCGGATAGGTTACAAATTGCCAAACCTATTGGCTTTCTGGTCACCTATTCCAACAGATCCTTCAAGGATCAGTTCATCAGGTTGGACACCTTCTGGAAACCCTTGTTCCAAGAATACTGCATTCCTTGAAATGAACACCTTTTGTTCGAAGGGGTCATAAAAATAATAACCTGCGGTTTCTTTAGGGTATCCAACGAACCTGCACAAACTAGACTTTTGATTCTAGCTTTGTCTCCCACTAGCTTCTTGACGTATGCAGGCTACCCCACACTTTCAAGTAGTTGTAGGACGCAGGCTTGCCGTGCCATCTCTCATATAGTGTTTGGGTCAATGCACTGGTTGGCGCCAAGTTCAATAACTTGGACGCGGTTTCCAATGTGTAGCCCCCAAAAAGATAAAGGCAATTTGGTAAAACTCATCATGGATCGGACCATGTCTAACAAGGTTCATTTCTCCTTTTCAGAGACCCCATTTAACTGTGGTGTCCCGGGAGGTGTCCATTCAGAGATTATACTGCTTTCTTTAAGATAATTAAGGAACTCAGTACTAAGGTATTCCCAGCCTCGGTCTGACCGTAGGACTTTAATTTTGCAGCTGATTTGGTTCTCAACTTCAAGTCTGAATTCTTTAAACCTCTCAAGAGCTTCAAACTTGTACCTCATCAGGTACACATAACCATACCGCGGATGATCATTGGTGAATGTTATAAAGTAGGAGAACCCACCTCGGGCTTGAGTCCTTAGTGGTCTACATAGGTCTGTATGGACCAAGTCCAATAGACCTGTGGCAATCCTGCTTTGTCCTACAAAAGGGTTTCTTGGTCATTTTTCCTCTGAGACAGGATTCGCAAGTCGGTAGTTTACTCAAGTCCCCAACCTCTAGGTTCTTTGAGTCTACCACTTTCTTCATCTTATCTTGGGAGATATAGCCTAGCCTTGCGTTCCTGTTATTATCTATTTTACATTTTTGCTGAGTGTTTAGAACAAAATTCGTTTGTTGTAAGACATGGAGACCGTTATAGCGTACCAACAGATGAGTAATTCCACCCTTCATCAAATAAAAGCAATTTTTATTGATTGTAAACTCATAACCACTATTGTCTAACAATGGAATGGAAATGATGTTTCTAATCATGCTAGGTACATACATAATAAACTTGGTCTAATTCTATACTAATACGATCACTAACTACTAAGGTGGCGGATCCTATTGCTTCTGCCGAGATGGCCTTGCCATTTCCAAGCTTTAGGATCATTTCTCCACTACTCAGTTTTCTGCTTCTTTTCAGCACCTGCAAATCATTGTAAATGTGAACTCCACAACCGGTATCTAATACTCAAGAGACAATGTTAGTTACCATATTAACGTCAATCACAAAAATACCTTACTTGGAGAGGAGTTTGGGCAATCCCTCTTCCAATGGCCTTTCTCAACGGCAATGAATACATATGTCATTTGCCCTTGACTGTTGCTTTGAGTCAACCCTCCTTTTCCCTTTGCCTTTCCCCACTTTGGCGATGGGAACACTCTAGCGGTGGTAGCTGCTTTGAGGTCTTCGAGCTTTTCCACCAAGGTAAGCATCTTGACCCCATGTTCTTGTACAGAGACCCTTCGGTCATTTTAGTTCCAAAGAACGCCTTTGCTGCGACATACCTAGTATGCCGGTACAGGACTGCATAGCAATCCTTCAGGCGAGCCATAATGGAAGGGACATCGTCTAGCCTCTCATACTGCTTCTGAATCTCATTCGTCATAGAGGCAAGTATGATGCTACAGACTCTCCGGTTATCCTATGCCAAGTCTCGAACGTCTCACGTTCTTCTGGCGTGGATCCTTCTGGCAAGGTCCTAGGAAACGGCTCGTCCATGACATAGCCTTGGTTCTCGTAATCGAGGACTATCCTCAGATTGCGCAACCAGTCGTTGTAATTGGTTCCATTGAATTTGTTTGTCTCAAATATGGTTGATAATGGGTTCTTAGATATTTTAAATCCACATTTAAAGAACAGAAGTACAATCAGCAGAATGAAATTGAAAGTTTTTGATAAAGTTAAACGCTTGGACTTTAGTCATTTAATGCTCCCACTATTTTAAAACACGACACTCTCAAACGTTGTTTTGAAAGATTGTGGATCGTCCCGGGAAATAGCGCGAATGCGGAAGCGCGGTATAAAATTGAATACAAAAAATTAAAGCATGCTTAGATAAAATAAATAAACACGTTCAAAGGGTGTGCCCTTGAACTTTTCCGGGTGTACGGTGTATCTCATGATATTAAAGAACATAAATAAATCATGGAGGTCATAGGATTATAAATAAAAGGAATGAAAAATTAAATCGGAACCTACCGATTGTCGTTTTCGTCTTCTAACTGCTACTCGCGTTGTTTCCCGATTTGCTCCAAGTCTCGTTGTTGAGTCTCTCCAAATAGTAACACGCAATCCACCCACGTATCTTGCACGTCGTGCTAGCGAACGAACAAGTATAATATTGGAGAGGATGAATTAATAACACGTTATTAATTAACGGTATTAATTCTCCTTTTGATCTAATGTTCCAAGAACAAAAGAATCAAGAAGTATTTTCTTGAGAGTGAGAGAGAGGGGGCGGACGAGAGAAGGTAGAGAGGGAGGAGCCGAGTTAGTGTGTGTTGTGTGTGTGTTGTAAATTTCATCACTTCACAAATAGCGAAAGACTAGGACTATATATAGAGGAGGAGTTTAATCCTCTTTAAACTCCAACTCTAAATAGGTCTATTTTGACTAGGATTTTGACCTAGTCAAAGTCCTAGTCAAAGTAGTATTTGACCTAGTCAAATTAATCCTTGCCATCCACTCTCCCTTTCAATCTCAACCATTAATTTCATTTAATGAAATATTTAAATCTTATTAAATATTCCAAAGGCCAAATAAATAAATATAATAAATTATAAATATTTATTCTAGCCTATTAAATTAATCCTCTAATAAATCTAATTTATTAGATTAATTCCTTTTATCAAATAATAGGAATTAATTCTCCAAGAAAATAAAGGACCCGATTAAATCCAATTTAATCATTCCTTTTCTCCAATATTTAATTCTAAATTAAATACTTGATGTGTGTGGATTGTGTGTGACTCTTTAGGTTCACCTTTCAGCTAGACTTGGTCGGATTTTCTAGAATCCGTCCGCTACCATGGGTGGCCATCTAGCAACGGTCCATGGCACTAGAGACTAGGTGAAATATCGGGTGATGAACATTTAGGCTCTAACAGTACATTTGTCCTTCTGTCTACGGTCTTACCACTTAGGGTTTAGAGCACGAAAAATGCAGGTACCCATTTGGACCTAATTGTCGTGTCTGTCCTTACTAAGGAAACCTTCCCTTCTGTTCAGTTACTGTGACCACAGATTTTAGGGACAAGACACAGAGCATACGTGAGACTCAACTGTCAATGCCTTTTGACAGGAGACAGATCCTTTCTTGGAAACTACTGTCACTTTGTACACCAGAGCTGCACTAGACATGGCTTATGACTACTCAAGTGCTTCTTGGAAATCTCTCACCATATCTAAGATACAGACCTGATACACAGGTAAACTCAACAGTTCCTCAAGTCAAAGGACTTGACCTGTACCGTTGGAACCGGGGAATACACGTCATACCTTGCTGACCCTACTCAAGGTCCTCCGTAAGACGGTTTCCCGCGAGTGACCTCAGTCATCTGCTCCCCAGCAGGCTAGCGCACTAACACTGCTTAGATGACCTTTGTCACCCGTCGATGAAATACGACAGCAGATGCTTTTTGCAAGTCTCAAAGGGAATCCTGGTACCCATTTTCGAGATTCCTTGACTTGGAGTTTTCCGGACTGATTCGGCGGGACTGATTTCATGGACTTACCTCAAGGCGTAGTCCCAATCCCTGAAATGGGCCTTCAGTCCCTGGGCTTTGTTTGCGTAGTGAACAGATAGATAAAGCAGTAAAGTGAATGCAAACAAAGTAATGCCAGAATGAATTTCACTTCTTTATTCATTAATAGTTTTATCAAAACACTGAAATTGTATAGACACAGGTTACATTTTGCCCGCCAAGATTGGCTACATGGTCACCTATTCTAACAATCTCCCACTTGACCTTTAAAGCCAATAGCCTATATGTCTAATCCCCATCTTCTCAAGATGTTGCGTATGAGCGCTCTGCGACATAGGCTTTGTCAGCGGATCTGCTGTGTTGTATGCTGAGTTGACTCAGTCCATCCGAAACGTCACCTCTTCCTACCATTTCTCTTAGAAGATGGTAGCGTCTAAGAATGTGTTTAGAACGGTGATGAGATCTCGGTTCCTTTGCTTGCGCTATTGCACCGTAGTTATCACAGAAGATGACAACGGGCTCGGCGATGCTAGGCACTACACCCAACTCTTGGATGTAGTTTCTCATCCAAACCACTTCCTTGACAGCTTCTGAAGCTGCTATGTATTCAGCCTCTGTGGTGGAGTCAGCAGTGGTTGATTGCTTGGAACTTTTCCAAGCTACTACTCCTCCATTGAGTTTGAATACGTAACACGATTGAGATTTGGCATCATCGTCATCAGACTAGAAGCTAGCGTCGCTAAAGCCTTCCAGAATTAGTTCTCCATTGCCATAGACTAAGAACATTTCCTTAGTCCTCCTTAGGTACTTAAGGATGCCCTTAACAGCATTCCAATGTGCTTCTCCTGCACAGGACTGATATCTGCTTGTTACGCAGAAAGCGTAAGCAATGTCAGGCCTGGTGCAGTGGACCGTATATTGGATGCTTCCTACGGCAGAAGCATAGGGGATGACTTTCATCCTTTCAAGTTCCTCATAATGGACAACTTGATCCCATGCCTCATGGGAAGGAATCCTCGTTTGGAGTTGTCCATTTGATATCTCTTTAGGACTTTCTCCATATACGAGTTTTGGGTGAGCCCTAACATCCTTTTAGATCTGTCCCTGACGATCTGGATGCCTAGGATGTAGGAGGCTTCACCCAAGTCCTTCATGGAAAATTGGATTGATAACAACGCTTTTGTGTCTCCCAACATTCTAACGTCATTCCCAATGAGCAGAATGTCATCCACATAAAGCACTAGGAACACTATAGAGCTCCCACTGTCCTTCTTGTATACACAAGGGTCGGATTCGTTCTTGATGAAGTCATATCCCCATATTACTTAATCAAAGCGAATGTTCCAACTCCGGGATGCTTGTTTGAGGCCATAGATGGACTTCTGGAGACGACAGACCTTCTGTTCTTCTCCAGTGTTTGTGAAACCCTCCGGCTGATCCATATAGATCTTTTCCTCAATGAAACCATTAAGGAAGGCCGTTTTCACGTCCATCTGCCATATCTCATAGTCATACCATGCTGCTATGGCGAGCAGGATCCGAATGGACTTAGCCATGGCTACAGGCGAGTAGGTATCCTCAAAATTGACCCCGGGTCGTTGAGTGTATCCCTTAGCTACAAGCCTAACCTTGAAGGTTGTGACTTCTCCATCAACGCCAAGTTTGCGCTTGTAGACCCACTTACAGCCCACTGGCTTAACACCTTTCGGTGGATCTACAAGTCTCCAGACTTGATTCTCGTTCATGGAGTCCATTTCGGTTTTCATGGCCTCAAGCCATTTCCCGGAGTCGATGTCAGACATCGCTTCTCCATATGTCTTAGGATCATTATCCAAAAGATAGGTCGTATTTAGAAAGCCATATCTCACTGGAGGTCTGGACTCTCTAGCAGACCTATGGAGGACGGGAACGTCAGTGGTAACTATGGGCGCTGACTGTATCGGAGCCGGCGGTTCAGGGACCGGGGCTGGCTGTTCCTGAGGCTGTCCTTCATGCCTAGCATGTTGGACTTCTCGAGGTTGGTCAGCCCTTCGGGTGTCTATCCTGAATCCTCTAAGTGAGGGTTCCGCGGCTACCTCTGATAGCTGGATTCCATCACTTGATTCCTCAAGGATCAGCTCATCAGGTTGGACATCCTCTGGGAAGCCTTGCTCCAAGAATACTACATTCCTTGAAACAAACACCTTTTGTTTCCAAGGGGTCATAAAAGTAATAACCCGCAGTTTCTTTAGGGTATCCAACGAACCTGCATAAGCTAGACCTGGATTCTAGCTTATCTCCCACTAACCTCTTGACGTATGCGGGGCTACCCCACACTTTCAAGTAGTTGTAGGACGCAGGCTTGCCGTGCCATATCTCGTATGGCGTTTGGGTCAATACACTGGTAGGCGCCAAAATTTAGCAACTTGGCCGCCGTTTCCAATGCGTAGCCCCAAAAGGATAAGGGCAATTTGGTAAAACTCATCATGGATCGAACCATGTCCAACAGGGTTTGGTTCCTCCTTTCAGAGACACCATTCAATTGTGGTGTCCCAGGAGGGGTCCATTCAGATATTATACCATTTTCTTTTGATAATTAAGAAACTCGGTACTAAGGTATTCACCGCCTCGGTCTGACCGTAGGAATTTAATTTTGCAGTTGGTCTGGTTCTCCACTTCAAGTCTGAATTCTTTAAACCTCTCAAGAGCTTCAGACTTGTACCTCATTAGGTAAACATAACCATACCGTGAATGATCATTGGTAAAGGTTATGAAGTAGGAGAACCCACCTTGGCCTGCGTCCTTAGTGGTCCACAAACGTCTGTATGGACCAAGTCCAACAGACCTGTGGCAAGCCTGCTTTGTCCTACAAAGGGCTTCTTGGTCATTTTTCCTCTTAGACAAAACTCACAAGTTGGTAGCTCACTCAAGTCCCCTACCTCTAGGTTCCTTGAGTCTACCAATCTTTTCATTCTATCTTGGGATATATGACCTAGCCTAGCGTACCACAGTCGTTCGTTCCCGTTATTATCTATTTTACGTTTGTGTTGAGCGTTGAGAACGAAGTTTGTTTGTTGCAAGATATAGAGCCCGTTATTTAATGTACCAAGTAGATGAGCAATTCCACACCTCATCAAATAAAAGCAATTTTTATTGATCATAAACTTATAACCATTATTGTCTACAATGGAATGGAAATGATGTTTTTAGTCATACTAGGTACAAAATAAACCTGCTCTAATTTTATGCTAATACTATCACTAATTACTAGAGTAGTAGATCCTACTGCTTCTGCCGAGATGGCCTTGCCATTCCCAAGCTTCAGGATCATTTCCCCGCTACCCAGTTTTCTGCTTCTTTTCAGCACCTGCAAATCATTGCAAATGTGAGCTCCACAGCCGGTATCTAATACCCAAGAGGCAGAATTAGTGACCATATTGACCTCAATCACAAATATACCTTGGTTAGAGAAGAGTTTGGGGAACTCTCTCTTCCAATGCCCTTTCTCACGGCAATTGATACATATGTCATATGCCTTCGACTGTTGCTTGGAGACAACCTTTCCCTTTCCTTTGCCTTTCCCTTCTTTGGCAATTGTAACACTCCTAGTGTTCGTAGCTGCTTTGACGGCCTTTCCCTTCCCTTTCTTCCCTTTCCAACGTTCGGCGCCTTTGCCTTTCATTTTGGAAGTTGAAGCACCTCCAAACAATACCGAAGGCGTGGACTTCTTAGTCGTTGCCTCGTATTGCACCAACATATTAATCAACTCATGAATGCCCTTCTCAAGTGCGTTATGTTGTAGTTGACAATAAATTGGTCAAAGGAGGGTGGGAGTGACTGAAGGATCACATCTATGTACGTTTCATTATCGAGACATGCCTTTAGGTCCTCGAGCTTTTCCACCAGGGTAAGCATTTTAACCCCGTGCTCTTGTACAGAGGATCCTTTTGTCATTTTGGTTCCAAAGAACGCCTTGGTCACGACATATATAGTATGCCGGTCCGGGACTGCATAGCAATCCTTAAGGTGAGACATGGTGGAAGGGACATCGTCTAACCTTTCATACTGCTTCTGAATCTCATTTGTCATAGAAGCAAGTACGACGCTACGGACCTTTCGATTATCCTTATGCCAAGTCTCGAACGTCTCACGTTCTTCCGGCGTGGATCCTTCCGGTAAGGTCCTAGGGAGAGGCTCGTCCATGAGGTAGCCTTGGTTCTCATAATCCAGGACTATCCTAAGATTACGCAACCAGTCGTTGTAATTGGTTCCATTGAATTTGTTTGTCTCAAGAATGGTTGAAAGTGGGTTCTTAGACATTTTTAAATCTACATTTAAAACAGAGTTCGCAATCAACAGAATATAAAAGACCGTGGTTTGATAAAAATTAAATGCATGGTCTTTAGTCATTTAATGCTCCCACTATTTATACGAAAACACGGTACTCTCAAACGTGATTTTCGGGAAACCCTTTCCTAGTGGGCTTGGGATCCACAACGATCTTTCCCATACCCCGGTTTTACGATTCGCATGGAAAAAATCCTGTGGGAGGTATACCATCCGTTCTCATTCCACGAGATTCCCAAGATTGTTGCCTCACCCTTTCACATGATCCCGAGGACTCCAAGCGAATCATGTTAATTGGGCGTTAGACCCGACCCAACCGACCGAGCCATAGACCCACTGTTACTCCCACGACTCGTGAGACAGGTAATAGTGGTCTATTTTTCGTTCACGACACAATGCAGCTTCTTTTAAGTACAATAACGTGCCACGACTCGTGAGACCACGCTATTAACCTAAATCAGCTTCCTCACTATGCCATGGATTGGAAGGCATGGACAAACTCCTAGAGTTCATGTCCACTTTGACTAGGGTCTAATATTTGGACATTGGTCCAACCAATGTGAGAGTAGTAAAGACCGAGATCTCATAATATAATACATCTACACATTCATCCATAATGCGTAATAAATAAATGCATCCATAGCAGTTATATGATAAATAAAAACACCATTCATTCATCATAATAACCACATGCAAAATTAAAGCCTAGCACGCCCCTGTTGGATGATCACGAGCCCGAATCCTATGCGATCCACTGAGCCCGCAATGGATCTATGGTCAATCTAGAGTTGATCCTATACTATTACATTAATAGTAACCCAATCATCATTCTGATGGGCCTTGGTCTCTTTTCTCTTTCCTCACTTCATGGAAATGCCTTGGAACCTCCAGTCTGGGCTCTCCATGTGGACCTTCCTTCTTCTCCATCAATTACATAAAAAATTAAAACCTCACTCCTATTCTACTCTCATTACATATTAAAAATAGAAACCCCAGCGAAAACCCGGGGGAGTACATAAGGAGGGAGATAGAATGCCTTATTATTCCAAGGCAACTAGAAAGAGAGAAGGAGAAAGCAGTAAAAAAGGCACACAGGCCCAACATAAAATTAAACCATACATTCGGTCTAGGGCTCGTGATCATCCGTATGAATCCAACACACAAAATCATATGATCCAATCACATAATAACAATATACCAATAATACATGATAACCAATCATAATTATTCAAGATGAATAAATAAATGCGTAGCATGTGAAAATATGGCATAATCGTTGGTAATAATATTTTCTCGTTTTAGGAAAACATTTCCTCATTATTTTCAAGTAAAATATTCCCGGGATTCCAAATCCAATATATTTTACTTCCCAAAACAATGTCTTAGAAATTAGGCAAAATTGAACAAAAATGAATTTTCAGAATTAATTAAAAAAATTAAAACTGAAAAATAAATAAAAGAACAAAAAATAGGGTAAACCCCTAGCTACACCGACAGCCGGCCGGCGCCACCGGCAGCAGCCTGCCGGTGCGCGCGCAGGCCCTTGCCTGCGTGCGCGCGTGCCTGGTCGGCAGCAGGCCGCGCGGCCTGGCGTTCCGGCAATCCGTTGCGCGCGCGCTGGCCTGCTGGTGGCCAGCCGCGCGTCTGCCCCCTACGCAGTGCGCGCGCTCGCGCACCAGGTGTGCCTTCCTGGCGCGCGCGCACAGATACCACCGTCTGCGTGCGCGCGCGCCTGGCGGCACTGCCTGGTGCCCGCGCGCGCGTGCGCGGACTCTCCAACGCGCATCCGCGCGCGCATGGGCGCACCTGCCGAGTGCGCGCGCGCAGACACCCTCGTCTGCGTGCGCGCCCGGAGGCGCCGCCCCCTGTGCCGCGCGTCTGCCTGCTGCCCGCAGTCTGGCGCATCCGGCCGGGCGGCCGCGCGCAGGCTTCCCCTGCCTGCGCGGCCAGCCTCCGGCTGGTCGGCGCTCCTTTGTTCTTCGTTCAATTTTTCACCCCCGTTTCCCAAGGAAAACAGAAAAAAATACCAACAACGCAATAATCACATGAATTAAAAGCAAGAGACGACATGCTTTAATAATCAAGAAACCAAGAATTAATTAAATCATGCCAAGAACACGTTTCATGCTTAAAACGCACTTTAAATCCTAGGTCTATACACCGAACTGGGCTCTGATACCATTGAAAGATTGTGGATCATCCCGGGAAATAGCGCGAATGCGGAAGCGCGGTATAAAATTGAATACAAAAAATTAAAGCATGCTTAGATAAAATAAATACCTTGAACTTTCCCGGGTGTTCAGTGTATCTCATGATATTAAAGAACATAAATAAATCATGGAGGTCATAGGATTAAAAATAAAAGGAACGAAAAATTAAATCGGAACCTACCGATTGTCGTTTTCGTCTTCTAACTGCTACTCGCGTTGTTCCCCGATTTGCTCCAAGTCTCATTGTTGAGACTCTCCAAATAGTAACACACAATCCACCCACGTATCTTGCACGTCGTGCTAGCGAACGAACAAGTATAATATTGGAGAGGATGAATTAATAACACGTTATTAATTAACGGTATTAATTCTCCTTTTGATCTAATGTTCCAAGAATAAAAGAATCAAGAAGTATTTTCTTGAGAGTGAGAGAGAGGGGGCGGACGAGAGAAGGTAGAGAGGGAGCCGAGTTTGTGTGTGTTGTGTGTGTGTTGGAATTTCATCACTTCACAAATAGTGAAAGACTAGGACTATATATAGAGGAGGAGTTTAATCCTCTTTAAACTCTAACTCTAAAGAGGTCTATTTTGACTAGGATTTTGACCTAGTGAAAGTCCTGGTCAAAGTAGTATTTGACCTAGTCAAATTAATCCTTGCCATCCATCTCTCCCTTTCAATCTCAACCATTAATTTAATTTAATGGAATATTTAAATCCTATTAAATATTCCAAAGGTAAAATAAATAAATATAATAAATTATAAATATTTATTCTAGGCCTATTAAATTAATCCTCTAATAAATCTAATTTATTCGATTAATTCTTTTTATCAAATAATAGGAATTAATTCTCCAAGAAAATAAAGGACCCGATTAAATCCAATTTAATCATTCCTTTTCTCCAATATTTAATTCTAAATTAAATACTTGATGTGTATGGATTGTATGTGACTCTTTAGGTTCACCTTTCAGCTAGACTTGGTCGGATTTCCTAGAATCCGCCCGCTACCATGGGTGGCCATCTAGCAATGGTTCATGGCACTAGAGACTAGGTGAAATATCGGGGATGAACATTTAGGCTCTAACAGTACATTTGTCCTTCTGTCTACGGTCTCACCACTTAGGGTCTAGAGCACGGAAAATGCAGGTACCCATTTTGGACCTAAGTGTCGTGTCTGTCCTTACTAAACGCCGAAAGAGAAGCCTTCCCTTCTGTTCAGTTACTGTGGCCACAGATTTTAGGGACAAGACACAGAGCATACGTGAGACTCAACTGTCAATGCCTTTTGACAGGAAACAGATCCTTTCTTGGAAACTACTGTCACTTTGTACACCAGAGCTGCACTAGACATGGCTTATGACTAGTCAAGTGCTTCTTGGCAATCTCTCACCATATCTAAGATACAGACCTGATATACAGGTAAACTCAGCAGTTCCTCAAGTCAAAGGACTTGACCTGTACCATTGGAACCGGGAATACACGTCATACCTTGCTGACCCTACTCAAGGTCCTCCATAAGACGGTTCCCCCGAGTCACCTCAGTCAGCTGCTCCCCAGCAGGCTAACCCACTAGCACTGCTTAGACGACCTCCGTCACCCGTCGATGAAATACGACAGCAGATGCTTAGTGCAAGTCTCAAAGGGAATCCCGGTACCCATTTTCGAGATTCCTTGACTTGGAGTTTTCCGGACTGATTCGGCGGGACTGATTTCATGGACCTACCTCCAAGCGTAGTCCCAGTCCCCGAAATGGGCTTTCAGTCCGTGGGCTTTGTTTGCGTTATTTAACAGATAGATAAAGCAGTAAAGTGAATGCAAACAAAGTAATGCCAGAATGAATTTCACTTCTTTATTCATTAATAGTTTTATCAAAACACTGAAATTGTATAGACATAGGTTACATTTTGCCCGCCAAGATTGGCTACATGGTCACCTATTCTAACAGTTTTTGGGAAAGTCATTTCCTAGTGGTCTTGGGATCGATCGCGATCTCCCCCATACCCTGCTTTTACGATTCGCATGGGAAACAACCTGTGGGAGGTATTCCATACCATTCTCGTTCCACGAGATTCCCAAGATAACTGCCTCATCCTTTTACGTGATCCCGAGGGCTCCAAGGAATCACGTTATTTGAGCGTTAGACTCGACCCAATCAACCGATTCATAGACTCACTGCTACCTCCACGACTCGTGAGACAGGTAACATCGGTGTATTCCTCATTCATGACAAAGTGCAGCTTCTTTTCAGTGCGATAGTCGTGCCATGACTCGTGAGACCACGCTATCGACTGAAACTAGCTTCCTCACTTTGCCATGGATGGAAGGCATGGACAAACTCCCAGAGTCCAAGTCCATTTATGAAGGGTCTAATATTCAACTTGGTCTGACCAAGTGAGAGTTCTAATGATCGAGATCCCACACATACATACGTACATTCATAATGCATTATAAAGGTTTGCATGCTATAGCAATAACACGATAAATAAACCATTCATTCACCATAAGAGCCACATGCAAAATTAAATCCTAGCATGCCCCTGTTGGATGATCACAAGCCCGAATCCTATGCGACACACTGAGCCCGCAGTGGATCTATGGTCAATCTAGGGTTGGTCCTTACTATTACATTTAATAATAGCAACCCAACAACACACTGATGGGCCTTGCTCTCTTTCTCCTTTGGGTCTCCATGGAACGCCTTGGATTCCTCATTCTGGGCTCTCCATCTAGGCCATCCTTTATCTCCACCATGGAAACTAAAATGAAATAAATCCTCACCACTATACTACTCTCATTACAAATATAAAAAGAAACCCAGTGAAATTCCAGGGGGAGTACAATTGGAGGGAGATAGAATGCCTTATTATTCCAAGGCAACTAGAATAGAGGAGGAGAAAATAAAAGAGGCACACATGCCCAACATAAATTTAAACCATACATCCAATCTAGGGCTTGTGATCATCCGTTCTCAATCAACGCATAAAATTACATGATATCCAATCATATAAATACATGTACATAATCAATGATATCAAATCACATCATCCATAAAAGAAATGAGAGAACGAGTCATGCATGTAAACTTGGCGTAATGTTGGTAATCCCCTTTCTTATTTAGGAAAACCTTTCCTCATTATTTGAAAGTAGTTACATATTGAGATTCTAAACCAAACAAAATAAAATAACTTTCCAAATAATGTCTTCAAGAAAACATGCTAAAATAAATAAAATAATTTTTTAGAAAATATTCCAAAAAATTCAAACAAGAAAAACACCAAAACGGCAAAGGGCAGCGTAGGCCTAGCCCGCCGCCCACGTGCGCAGGGCATGCCTGGCTGGGTGCGCGCGCGCAGGCCCCTGCCTGCTTGCACGCGCGCTGGCACGATGGCGGGGCGGCCGTGCACAGGCGCCTCTGCCTGTGCGCAATGCCCTGCCGTGCTGCCTGCGCGCGCACATGCGCAGGCTCCGCTGCCTGTTTGCGTGCGCGCGCGCACATGCGCAGGCTCCGCTGCCTGTTTGCGTGCGCGCGCGCGCGCCAAGCCACGTATCAGCCCGCGCGAGCGGCAGTGCGCGTAACGGCCGATAGCCTGTGCACGCTGTGCGCACAGCGCGCGCGGTCAGCCGTCGGCTGTCGCGTGATGCATTTTTTCATTCTGTTTTATTTTTCTTCACTGTTTTCCAAGAAATCAAGAAATACCAAAATCACCAAGAACTCATGAATGATAAACGACATGAAAACGACATGCTTGATAAAATAAAAATCAAGAAACACGTAAATCATGCTATACACGTTTTTATGCTTTATACACACGTAAAACCCTAGGCCTATACACCGAATCGGGCTCTGATACGGAAGCGCGGTATAAAAAAAATTGCAAAAATTTAAAACATGCTTTAAACAAGAACTTAACGTAAACATTCAAGGGTGTTCCCTTGAACCTCCCGAGCATTTGGTGTATCTCATGAACAAAGCAAAGAACGTAAAATCATGGAGGCCGTAGGGTTGTAAAAATGAAGCAACAAAACAAAAGACCTACCCGGTTGTCGTTTTGTCTTCGAGCCGCTACTTGAGTTGTTCCCCGTTTTGCTCCAAGATCTTAAATTGAGACCCTCTAAATCCTACAAGCAATCCGCCCACGTATCTTGATCCTCGTGCTAGCGGAAAACCAAGTGTATTATTATTTGGAGAGGACGGATCGATCAAGCGTTATGAATTAATGTGATCAACCCTCCTTAGGTTCAATTGTATGAAACAAAGGAACCAAAATATTTTCTTGGGAAAGGGGAGAGTGGTCGAGAGGGAGAGATGTCTGTGTGTGTGTGTGTGTTTTAAACTTTCATCATCCCTTCTAAAGTGAAGAGCTAGGTATATATATAGAGGAGGAATCCTATTCCTGTTCAAACTCCAACTTTTGGAAGACTATTTTGATTAGGATTTTGACCTAGTCAAAGTCCTAGTCAAAATAGCTCTTTAATTTGGTCAAACCAATCCTAGCCATCCATCTCTCCTTTTAATCTCAACCATCTATTTATTTTATGGAATATTTAAATCTTATTCAAATAATTCATGGGACAATAAATAAAATAAGTAATTTATTTTAAGCCCGTGCATTTAATCCCAATAAATTCAATTTATTATTTTAGTTAAATTCATTTTCATCCAATTTAAAGGAACTAACATCCCAAGAAAAGAGATCTGATTAAATCTAATTTAAACGTCCTATCTCTCCAAATATTTAATTCTAAATTAATTACGTTATGTGTGCGGATTGTGTGTGGCTCTTTAGGTCCACCTTCAGCTAGACTTGGTCGAATTCCTGGAATCCGTTCTTACCATGGGTGGCCGTCTAGCAACGGTCCATGGCACTAGAGACTAGGTGAATATGCGTGGGGGTGAACATTTAGGCTCTACAGTACATTTATCCTTCCGCCTACGATCTCACCACTTAGGGTCTAGGGCACGGAAACGTAGGTACCCATCTTGGACCTAAGTATTGGCTTGTCCTACACTAAACATCGCAGGGAATCCCTCCCTTCTGTTCAGTTACTGTGGCCGCAGGGAACCGGGAACTCAAGTCATACTATCTGACCCTACTCAAGGTCCTCCGTAAGACGGTTCCCGCAAGTCACCTAAGTCAGCTGCTCCCTAGCCAGCTGACCCACTAACACTGCATAGACGACCCTCGTCACCCATTAATGAAACACGACAATAGATGCTTAGTGCAAGTCTCAAGTCGATTCTGGAGACCCATTTCTCGAGATTCGTTGACTTGGAGATTTTTAGACTAATTCGGCGAAATTGATTTCATCAACCTACCTCCAAGCGTAGTTCCGGTTCCCGAAATGTGATCTTACTATGTGGGTTTTATTTGTGCAGTGAACAGTTATAAAGCAGTAAAGTGAACAAAGACAAAGTATAAGCCATATGAACATCACTTTTTCATTCATCAAAGCTTATTAAAACTCTGAAATTGTTCAGACATAGGTTACATTTCGCTTAATGAAATTGGCTTCATGGTCACCTATTCTAACATAAAGTTGTGTGGCGTCTCATTCTGGAAGGAATCAAACTTCTGAGCTTTTGTGTATATGAGGACGTGATATCTTCCTTTGGCTGCTCGGCTACTTTGGATACGCCTTTCTTTTGATACCCCGTCCTTCTGTGTGGACCAAGTCTATCAAGGACAGATTGATTGTTGGTCTTTCTATGCATCATTATTTTACGTGGGCCAAGTCTATTGAATACAGACTCTCGTGGATTTTCTTCTCTTTGGTCATTTTCAGTTGAAGAAAAACTGATATGGTTGTTGCTAGTCCTTTTTATGGCAATTCGGATAGGCTTAGGAGGGGTAAAGCCAAGACCCACACGAGAATTTGGGATTGAATGCTCATTTTCCTTCAACATTACATATGTGGCGTTGAGTCCATGGGGCTTATTGGTGGCGTCAGGAGGAAGTTTTCCAAGAGCTAGCCTTTCATGTGCATTATACCCAACTTTGACAAGCAACTTGAAGGCTTTGGGATCATATCCTTTTCCATCTATGGCCGATGCTCATGTTCCTTTTCATCTTCTTGGCTTGAGGGAACAAATCCTTTGGGTGATGGCTTCGATGGTTGCTTTACATTAATCTGAGTTAACGGTAGAGTCAGGTTCTTTGAAAATTCAGCCTCGATGGTGGGTAGCTCATTTCTCCCCATGCTTCGATCGTCATGTGACTTTGGTTTTTTTGAGGGTGAAATCCCTTTTCCTCTTTTGGCAGTTTCGACATAGTACTTGGCATCGGCTAAGTGCGACTCAGCTTCGGTAAAAGGCTTGGTATAAATAAGTACTCTTTTCACTACGCCATTGCGGCAGTATTTAAAGCACTAATGCCATGTTGAGGGGACCATAGAATTTTCATGTAATCAAGGGCGGCCAAGAAGCATGTTGTAAGAAGTCTTGGCGTTGACGCCATATCGTCCATCAACAATTTGATCCTTATAATGCCAACAACCCTTTGTCCTCCTTAGTTGAAGCCTTGAATCATGAGGCGGCTATTTGAGAGTT
The DNA here is from genome assembly GCA_034509735.1 of Sesamum alatum. Classification (NCBI taxonomy): domain Eukaryota; kingdom Viridiplantae; phylum Streptophyta; class Magnoliopsida; order Lamiales; family Pedaliaceae; genus Sesamum; species Sesamum alatum. The sequence goes on from JACGWO010000002.1 coordinate 18,124,751, forward strand.
CATCCATTGGAATCCCTAATTCTTCAAGGTTCGTAGGGGTAAGATATCGACTGTAGAGCCTCCATCAATCAATATTCTGTTCACCTTTTGTTCACGTGTATATCTAGCGCCGAATAAGGGGTGGTTATGAGGCTTTGACCCTAGAAGCAAATCTTCGTCAGTGAAGGTTATGGTGGACATGCATTCATCAGTATTAGAGGAATCTTCCTTTTCAGATAGTGTGTCATCATTGATTGCAGTATCGTTCTCATTTGTGGTGTTGCAGGAGGCTTCACTGTCAAAAGACTCACACTTGACAGAGATCACATGTTGTTGCGGTATCATCTGTTAGAATAGGTGACCAGAAAGCCAATAGGTTTGGCGATTTGTGACCTATCTGACAACTTGATGTAAATGTAATATTATTATGTGATGAAAAAGATGAGTATTCGTCACCAATGGTACCTTCTTTGTTGCGCTCATCTTACATTTGTTAAAACGGTGTTTAACTTATATCGCGACAAAGCCCACAGACCATGGATAACAATTCATGCAGTTGGGCCACGCATTGGATGGTGGTCATGAAACCAACTGATTAAGAGCTGGGTCTGAAACGTTCCAAGTCGAGGACCTCGAGACAGGGCATCGAGAGTCCTATTGAGACTTGCGTCAAGAGTCGTGTTCATTGGATGAGTGTCGTGTTTCATCGGCGACAGGCGTGGGACGCCTACACGATCTTGATGGGTTGGTCGACTGGGGTCGAGCCGACTGGACTAACTCGTGGGGATCATCATATGGAAGCCTTGGAGGCTTGGTCGGTATGATTGGTTTTCCCCAGTTCTGATAGTACGGGAGTAATCCTCAGACTTGAGGAATCATGGCAGTCGCGTGCACAGGACGGCTGTATCTTGGATCTGGCGAGAGGTAATCATTCTGTAAGATGATTATCATAAGCCTTGTCCAGTGCAGTCGGAATGTGTAGCAAGGACGGTGGATTCCAAGAAGAGGATCCGTCCCTTGTCAGTATGTGACAGAGGTATCTCCTATGCACTCGGAGACACGTTCATGCTGTTTGAAGCTGTGGCCACATTGGTTGGTCGAACAGGGAATGGTTTACTGTGTCGACGCAATGAAGCATACGTGGTCTCGAGTATTAAGCATAGATGCCTGGTCAAGGATGGGAACCGACGCCCAATTCCATACCCTAGACTAAGGCCCGGAGACGGTTGACGGAAGGATCGTACCCGTACGGAATCGGCGCCTAAATGTTCACGCCAATTCACCTAGTCTCTAGTGCCATAGACCGTTGCTAGACGGCCACCCATGGTAACGGGCCCTTGTGGGACACGGCCCCAAGTCTAGCTGAGGGTGAACCTAAAGGGTCACACACAAATCACCGAGGAGGTTGAGAGATCGACTTGGAGTCAATCTCGAAGGATAAATAAGTAATTGGATTACTTAAGGGAAAGTCCATTGGATGGACGGGCCGATATTCTATCGGGCTTTCATTTAATCGGTAAATTGGATTTTCGATTAAATATGGAAAGTTGAGACGTTGAGACGTTGGATCTTTTAATTGGATTAAAAGATCAACGGGAATAATTTAAATGGACATTAAATTGGATTTAATGTTGGGTTCGTCGTAATTGGATTATGATAAAACCCGGTCCGTTAAATTATATTCGAGAGGAGAAATAATTCCTATTTTGGAATAGGAAGAAGTTGGACTTCTTCCCTTAATTAAACATGGCCGACATGCTCCCTTGGAGGAAGCAAAATCAGCCATGTTTCATGCTAGGTGGCATGTTGACTTATCTCTTTTGAAAAGAGACAAATCAACTCCAATCAAGCTCTTCCCTTTTGGTATGATTTGATCATACCATAAATTTTGGTAGGCTTGATTGAAGAATTGATGGTGATTGATTGGAATGAATCTAGACATCCTTGGATGAACCTAGACACATTCCAATAATCACATTAATTATGTATATATATTAGAATATACAACACAAAGCATAAGTGATTCATTATTCATCTTTTTCTAGGAAAAAGTGAAGACAAAAATCCCTCTCCTCTCTCTCAACTCTCGGCCCTCTCTCCCTCTCCTACACTTGTGTTCTTCACTTGATTTTGAATCAAGAAGAAGAACAAAGTAGGTTTAAGAGAGCACTAATTCATAGTGTTCTTCTCTTAAACCGAATCCTTCTTAAACCCGTTCTTTTCTAGCAAGAAGAACGTGTGTTTCTTCCGGTGTGGTGTGGATCACCTTTGGAGAATCCATACGTTTGGATTTCGTGAGCATTCCGGAGAAGGAACAACACTAGTAGCCGGGAGCATACGCTAAACAATCAAAGGTAACAGTTTTACTACGCTTTGATTGATTTAATATACATCTATGCCCTATGTGTTTAAATATATATTTCTAATATTTACACATCCTACATCGAACGCCCGGTTGAGCACCCAAGGGTACACCCCTTGGGATTCGTTTATTTAAATTAGATTTAAATTTACGCACTATTTCCACGCTTTCTCGCTTCCGCTCGCGCTGCCGGGTGGATACGCTTGTCCTTCATCATCTTCAAGAGAGATTTTACCTTGGCGAGCTAACAGCATAACCTTGTCTTTGAACACGAAGCAATCTGGTATTGAATGCCCAACTAAATGATGATATTTGCAGTATTTTGGGTCATCTGTTCGTTCGGCTTCTTCAGGTCGCTTTGCTTGGGGTAGTTGGATGAGGTTAGCCTCCAACAAGTTATTAAATATGCCAGGGACATCCGAATCAAGGAAAGGATATTGCTTTGCTTGCATTTCTTTCAAAGTTAATTTTCTTTGCGGTCTCTCATAAGGAGTGTTTTACTTTGGGGTAATGCTGTCTTTTGTTGCACTCCTAAGCTTGAGTGGTGCTACATTCACTGCCATCGATTCCTTGCTCGAAGGTTTTGAAAAAGGTTTGCCCCCTTTCTTGATTTCTTGCCTTTTCCTTGGTTTTGCGGGGTTCTTGGACAGGTGGTCCTTCTACTCCACTTGCTACCATACTTAACTCCATGTCATGTGCTCAAGTGGCCAAATCTTCGAATGATCTAGGTAGGATTTCTTGAAGAATATACCGAAGACCCCAATGCATCCTTTGAATGCACATCTCAATGGTGAAAGCTTCAGATAATCGATCTTTGCAGTTGAGGCTCAGATTCCTCCACCTATTAATATAATCGATAATTGGCTCATCCTTCCACTGGCGGGAATTTGTAAGCTCAATCATGCTGACGGTCCGCCTAGTGCTATAGAATCGATTGAGCAACTCTTGCTCTAGTTGTTCCCATCCATTAATTGAACCGGCCTCCAAATCAGTATACCAATAAAATGTATTGCCTTTCAGTGATCGGACAAACTGTTTGACTAGGTGATTTCCATATGGTCCAGCATTTTTGCACGTTTCGACGAAGTGGGCGACGTGCTATTTAGGATTGCCTTTGTCGTCAAATTGTTGGAACTTCGGTGGTTGGTAGCCCATTGGCATCTTCAAGCTGTCAATTCTTGGAATGTAGGGCTTGGAGTAGGTAAAGGATGACCTTGAGCTTCCCTCAATCTTGCTTTTGATAGTCCCTTCGATGAATTCTTTTAGTTGGTCTATAGGGATCAATCCATCAGACTAGACTTGAAGATCTTTTGCAGGTTTATCCTTCCCGGTATGATTCCCATTTCTGGATATCTCTACTTCATCATGAGCCTCAACTTGTTTTCCCCGAATATGGCTTGTCTCAACATTGTCCGGCTTGTCGATCAATCTGGCGATTTGGGCATCTTGCTCTTAGACATGCTTGGCGAGTCCCTCGATAGCTCTTGTCAGGCTTGCGATGTGCTCTTCTAAGGTTGTGGCATTCGTCACCATGACCGGGGCTACATTCGTTGTGAAGAAGTAGCTAGACTTGGAGCGAGGAGATGACGGAGGAGATTTATCGTCGTCATCTTTGCTTGCGTGGTTAGGTGCGACTATGTCCTTCTGAGCAGACTCAATTGGGGGGTCATCTGGGAAGATTCCTTGAGTTTCTTCGACATGCTCCTTGTAGTAACACCAAGACTCTTGGTACTTGAACTTGAAGACTTTGTTGTGGCGAGTTTGGAATTCACCATCTTCATGGCTTTTCCTTGAATGACCATCGAAATAATTCAAACTTTGTTTGAAGGGAAGAGATGAGAGGTAGAGGGGTCCCACTGGGCGTGTCAAAATTTGTGAGCAGATTTTCATGTTCCTGAATTTAACGAAACAAGAAAATATTACAAATAAATTTCTTGAATTGATTGAATATTTGTGGGTGCGAAATCTCTACTTGAAAACCTCTGATTCTTCTCTTCAAGAACGTCATTTTTGACTTGGGCAACTTCGGAGGTGAAACTCGACGTTCGATCTCCTTTGAAAACATCCCAAACTCGACGTTAATTCGGGGGTCGTTGACTTGTTCCCGGATTAAACGCTATAAACTTGAAAATATTTGACTTGAATTTGGGATGTTTCTTGGTGGATTTGAGACTTTGATCTTCCGCCAAGGTGGACTTCCGTCTTGATAACGTTAATTCGCCGGTCTTCGGACTTGTTGTTGAATTAAACACCAATTTTGAACAATTTCCGCGATGAACACCTTGAATCTTGCCTAGAACGCCGTGGATCTTCCTTGATTTGTGCTTGAGAGGATTTCGAGACTTCTTGAATGCTCTCTTGCTTGTATCTTCAATTGTATGTGTGTGTGTTTTGAATGAGTTCTAAGGATCCCTTTATATAGTTGTCAAAGAGGTAGAGTTGTGGTGAACTTGAACACTTATTTTGTATTATCTCTTTATTTTAATTTAAAGAGATAATGCATTAAATATTTGGGAAGACATGATTGGTTGATTTTGATATTATCTCTTTATTTTTTGTATTTTTTCTTCAAAGAGATAATATAAGAAATATTTGTTTTCATTTGATTGGGCGAAACACCTCAATTTGACACGTGTCGACCGTTGATTTGATGACGAAATATATATTAAAATATCAATTAATTTAACTATTTATATTTAGAATTAATTTAGTAAATTCTAAAATATAAGTAAAAAATAAAATATAATTGATAAATAATATATATTTTTCACTTGTCGTCTTTGATTGGTTGCAAAATTTATTTGTCTACAGTTGTCTAGTCCAGGATGGGAACCGACGCCCAATTCCATGCCCTAGACTTAGTCCGGGAGACGAATGATGGAAGGAACATACTCGCATGCTACTTGGGAGCCTAAATGTTCACCCCAACAGTCACCTAGTCTCTAGTGCCATGGATCGTTGCTAAACGGCCACCCATGGTGATGGGTGTTTTCTGATTAATGGTTAATTGGAAAATAGTTAATTAAATTGGATTTAATTGTCCAATTGTGTTGGACAGAAGCCTAAGTCTAGCTGAGAGTGAACCTAAAGAGTCACACACAAATCACTATGGAATTGGTAGAATTAATTTGGAATTAATTGTAGAAGAAACGAATTAATTTAATTGGATTAAATTAATTTAAGGAGAAAACTAAATGATTGGATCATTTATTGGGAAATCCATTTGATGGATGGTTGAAGAATTAATTAATTGGATTAGTTGATTCTTGGGCTTATAACTTTTAAATTAATTGGATTAATTTATCGGGTTTGGATTAATTAATTGATAGATCAATTAATTAGAGTTTGGACTTATGTTTATTTAATTAGATGAAATAAACTTATGGGCTTCAATTGGATTAATTAATGCCCAATGGACTTTGTTTGGACTTAATTTAATTAGATTAAATAAAAGTCCAAGACTAGTAGTCCTAGTCCATGAAAAAATGCAATTTATAGCAAGTGAAGGAGGAATCAAAATCCTCCACATGTGAGGCACATGTGACCAGCCTTTATGTGGTTTGGTGGGTGGCTTATTTGCTATAATAGTGTATGGTTATGTAGATAGTAGTGTGTGTATGTAGGTTGCTTTGGAAGTTGACAAGAGAAGTTGAATTTTGAATTCAACAACTCTACATACACAAAACTATTCACATGACTTGTACACATGCTCTTGCATGAATTTTCCATAAAAAAAAACCTCTCAAAAATCTCTAAATACTCTCCTTTTTGTGGTCATACCTTTTGGAAAGGTTGAACTTAAAAGCATTCCAAAGGCACTAAACAATAGTGTTGTTTTGGATTGTTTCTTCTTCTTTTTTCTACTTCTATCTAGCAATAGATTAGAGGATACACTCTTCCATAGTGTGGTGTGGACAAATTATAGGGATTATAATTTGGATCCTCAAGTGAACGGAAGGAGAAACGAAAAGGGAACAACGCTAGTACTGGTTCTACGTATATCGAACAAAGGTTGATTTTCATTTACATTTTAATGTACCGTTGTTCATATCCTTTTAGTCACATGTCCAACATTCTTCTCCTATTTTATTTTTGCTTTGACATATACCAAACTCCCGGGAACTTCAAAGAGAACACCCCTTTGAATTCGTTTAAGTTATGCGTTTAGATTTACGTTTTTATGCTTCCGTTGCGTTCTTGGGCCATACCTGATTCTTTCAGTGGTATCAAAGCTAGGTTCGGTGTTGTGGCTATAGGATTAGCATATTAATATATGTTAAGCATGAAGAACATGTTTAAATTTGCTTTTGGAAAGCATGTTTATGGCTTTAAATGATGATTATTTGCTTAGAAAATATGTGTTAATTTTGATTTTAAAATTATGAATATCCATGCATTTTTTAGACTTGGATTTCTGTAAATGCATGTTTATGTTTTAATTTTTTATAGCAGAAGTTTACAAAAAAAGGGTGAAAAATGGTGCCGACCGCCCAACAGGGGCAGCAGGCGGGCGCCTGCGCGTGCGCGTGGCCGTCTGGGACGGCTGGCCGGCAGCACTGTTTTATGCCGTTTTTCTGAAAAAATTTGATTTTCCTGATTTCTACTAGTTTTCAAAAATTATTAATTTTGGCATATTTTATTATTTAATTAAATTGGCTTTTTTTAAAATTATTTTTATGCCTTCAATTATTTTGGAAATGGGTTCCAGATAAAAATTGTTATACATTGGATGTATGGGTGGTATCCATTTTTTTAATTGCATTATTAATGTATTATTTTCTGCACTTAATTATGTTTATGGTTAGATATTGGATATCTAGTGATAAATGCATGGTATGTATTTATTTGTCGGCATGTTTATATTTGATATAAATGTGCTTTGTTGTTGTTTATTTGATAAACAATAAGGATGATCACTAGCCCTTTCTAGCCTATGTGTGGTTTATTTTATTGTTGGGTGAGGCCTGCGTGCAGCTTTGTTTTTTTCTTCTCTCTATCGTTTTCTATCCTTTAAATAATAAGGTTTTCTTCCTATCTTTCAATGTACTCCCCCCGACTTATGATTGGGGTTTCTTTTAAGTTGTAATGAGAGTAGACTAGGTTGTGAGACTTTATTTTATTAAATGTAGGCTTCCAAGGAGATGAAGGTCCGGTGGACAGAGCTCACGGTGGAAGGTCAAGAAGAACAAAGGAGGATTTTACAAGGCCCCATTAGAATGATAATGGGATGTAAATATTGTAATAGTGTAGGCCTATCCTAGATTGACCATAGATCCACTGTGGGCTCAGTGGATTACTTAGGAATGGGCTTGTTATCATCCTAACAGGGGCGTGCTAGGCTTATTTTGCATGTGCTTATGTTTTATGCTTTGATGTATGGTGTGTTTTGAATGCATCGTATTACATTTAATGTATGAAACTTGAGCATGCAAAATACTAATAATGATGAGGTCTCGGTCTTTAAACATAATGAACTCTCACTTGAATGGTCCAAGTAAATATTAGGCCCAACATGAAATTAAAATCAAATGGTTTGATTATTCAAAGCCTTCCATCCATAGCAATGTAGTGAGGAAGCTACTTTCACCAATTTGTGGTCTCACGAATTCGGGCACATTTGGAATGGAAGAAAGTTGCACTGTTGTTGGTGAACGAATAGAATATACTCCTATTTTCCTGTCTCACGAGTCGTGGGGGAGATAGTTGAGATATTCATATGGTTGATGGGTCGGGCCTAACGCTAAGTAACATGATTCACTTGGAGTCCTTGGGATCATGTGAAGAGACGAGGCAAAATATCTTGGGGATCTCATTGGATTAGAATGGTATAGGTTACCTCCGACAAATTATTTTTCCGTGTGAATCGTAAAAGTGGGGCATGGAGAATTATATTTGTGGACTCCAAGTCCACTCGAAAATGGTTTCCCAAAACCCCCACTTGAGAGTGGTGTACTTTTTGAAGAAATAGTAGGAGAGGTTAATGACTAATTACCAAGTCTTACTGTAACTCAATATTATTATAATCTACTAAATTTTTGTTATACATTTTGAATGTAGATGTCTAAGAATCCACTCGCTGTAATTCTTGAGACTAACAAATTTGACGGAACAAACTATAATGATTGGCTGCGAAATTTGAGGATTATCCTCATTTCAAAAACCAGGCTTATGTTCTGGATAAGCCTCTTCCTCGGGGCAAGAAAGCCTCTTCCTCGGGTCTTGCCGTAGGGGTCCTCGTCAGAAGAGCGTTCGACGTTCAATAACTAGCAAGAGGACAACCACAAGGTCCTCATCATACTGGCATCCATGACTAATGAGATCCAAAAACAGTATGACAGAAGGGTCCGATAATGCTGGATGATGGCAACTCGATAATGCTCCGCATGAAAGACATTTATGTGGTACCAGACCGGCATATTAGATATGCTGCGATGAAGGCATTTCTCGGAGCTAAGATGACATAAGAGTCGTCTGTACACCAGCATGGAGTGATGATGCTATCCCTAGTGGAAAAGCTCAAAGACCTTCGAGTTGATCTTGGAAAACAGACGTACATCGACGTGATCCTTCAGTCTCTTCCTCCCTCTTATGACTCGTTTATCGTTAACTATAACATGAATGGGCTTGAAAAAGACCTTCATGAGTTGATAAACATTTTGGTCCAGTACGAGGCAACAATTGAAAAGTTTGCGTTGTCTGTATTGGTTGAGGAGGCTTCGACCTCAAAGGAGAAAGGCAAAGGGGCCAGACGCTGGAGGAGGAAGAAGGGTAAGACAGAATCGCCGTTGCAAGCACTCAGAGCGCTCTTGTTGTCATGCTGGGCATGGGAAATGGAAAGACGAAGGCGGTTCATCAATCAAGGATTGTGAAAGATATTTGCATATATTGCTGTGAAAAGGGCCATTGGAAAAGGGATTGTCCTAAACTCCTCTCCAACCAAAATACATTTGATTTGAGCTTTTATATGATTACTATTCTACTTCTTAGATATTGGATACTAGCTGTAGAGCTCATATCTGCAAATGGTTTGCAGGTGATGGAAAGGAGTAGAAGGCTAAGACGGAGATAGTTCTAAAGCTAGGCAATGGCTGCACTATTTCCATAGAAGCTATAGGACTAGTAAGGCTTAGCTATTAGTGATCATGCTAGGATAGAGTTGATCACAATTTATGTAACTTAGCATGATCAAATCATATTTTTCTATTGTTGGACAATTAGGATTACATGTTTTTTATCAATGAAAGTTTCTTTTATTTGACAAAGAATGGTTATTCTTGTCTGTAGGTTGTTTGCATAATTATTTCAATACTATCCCATAATTAGATTATGAATGCTCAAAACAAATGATAAAATGGATAATCAAGATAAACTCACAGATTTGGCATGTAAATCTAGGTCACATACCTCTAGATAGGATAAGCAGGTTAGTAGATTCAACGAGTATAGAAACAGATAATTTGAGCCTACTAGTTTGCAAGTCCTTCCTGAGCATGAAGATGGCCAAGAAACACTTTGTAGGACAAAGTATGCTTGGTAGTGATCTGTTGGACTAGATCCAGTCAGACATTTGTGGGTCACTGAATACAAAAGACCAGAAGAGGGTTCACAAGTTTAAGGACCTTTGGAAGGTTGAGGGAATTAGATTTGAAGTGGGAGCTGAACTGGTTGCAAAATTAACCTTCGATTGGATCGAGTAGTGCGTATTTAGTTGGAGCTCTTGATGTATCTAAATGAGAATGGTATTCTCACTTAGTGGAACTCTTCCTGAAACGCCACAATTGAACGACATCTCTGATAAAGGAGGAATCAAACCTTGTTAGATATGGTTCGGTCGGTGTTTTCACTGAACTACCTTGGCCTATTTGGGCGTGTTCTTAAGACAGTAGCTGTAACGTCCATAGAATTTTGTTCATAATCAAGGAGCTAATTGATAATTATTAAGAAATTATAAATTGTAGGTTGAAATTCTAAATATATTAAAACTTAAAGAGATTAAATTGGAGCTTTATAAGATATTTGTGGTAAATTATATATATTTAGAAGTTTGGGGACTAAATCAAAATTTTAATAAAATTAGTAAAAAAAAAGAAGAAGAAAAGAGGTAAATTGGGGGCAGCAAAGTGACACGTGCTGCCACCCCCATCCCCATACTTTTAAGTAGCTTTATATATGTGTGTTTATATAAATAAGGTTGCATATACTTAATAAAAAAAACACACACCAAATAAAATGAAAACATGCACAGAGACGACGACGGTCGAGAGGTGAGATTAGTTGTAAATTATTATTAATTTTTATAATTATATTATTTGATTAATGTATTTATTAAATATGTGTTACACTATTCGATTTACTATTTAACCGAAAAATTTATTGAATTTGAGCATTTATACAAATTAGTGATCGAGTAAAAATTTAATTGGACCGAGAGTATTATAGCCAATAAATTAGAATTTATTTAATCTATTAGATTCAACCATTATTATAATGGATTATTCAAAATTAATGGGTTTATTAACCAAAAACATAATTGTATATATTATTGTGTAAATAACTATAATAGTGAAGAATTGAGAGAAATTAATAGGAATAGTAGAAAATTATGTTTGAGAAATATTAGGAAATTATATTTGAAAAATATAGTATTTAATAGAAAGGAATATGAGATTTTTGTAATAATTTCATTTAGGGATGTTATAGAGAACGATAGTTATAAAAATATGAGGGGTTTGATGAAATAAGCTCTTATGAGTTAATTGATAAATTAAATATATACCGAGGAAGCTTATAATGTCTAATTGTTTAGATGAGGAGCGAAAGGAGGTTTGAATTTAAATATAGATGAAATATTAAAATATTGCTGGAAAAAGTACGAATATTATTTAGTAATTTTATTCAAAATTTATGATATTTTCGATATATTGATTATATATATTATATCTTATTATATAGCACGGGGATAAAGTAGAGGGTTAATCAACTCGATATACTAATGTAATCGTTTAAGAATTTGAGGTAAGTATAGTTAATTGGATATATATATATATATATCTTATATATATGATATATATTCTTGTATTATATACGTGATTGCGATGGCTATTTAGCTGGTTATATTGTTATTCCGTGGAGTTGTCGTTATATGCATATATGTGGTTGTGGTGTGAGAAGGACGAATGAATAATCATGCGATATCATGCTATTTTATTGTGGATTGAAATTAAATGGTGAGATTATGGATAGAATGTTGCGAATTGAGATAAAGAGATGGCTTACCTGACTGGGGGGCATACTGCAACGGCTTATGATAATATGATTAATGATGAGCTGTGTGCTGTCATTGATCAGTGGAGATGATGTGGCATATCATACGAGCAGTGTGCTGTGTGATATGATGGATGATGGGATATCATACGAGCTGTGTGCTGTGTGGTATCATTGATGATGGAGTATCATACGAGCTGTGTACTGTGTGGTACTGAGGAAAAAAAAGGAGATATTATGATTGAGGTGATGATAGTCGGCAAAGACCATTGAGTGATGCACTCCAGCTTGGCTAAGCAGGGCCCTAATAAGATAAACGATTATTTTGGATATATTGTACTGTGGATTGATATATGATTGTGGTATTGGTTATTTCATGATTTTGTGGTGATTGCATATTAAACAATATTTGTGGACTGATATAACTGTATGAGACTTGTCTTATTGCACATGTGTATGTATATATATATAAGTCGATTACCTATACTTATTGAGTAGACAGCTCATCCCTTGTCAATATTTTTCAGGACATAAGTCACAGTAGCTAGTTGATCAAAAGCCGATCACCAGTATTACTAGATAGGTCAACAGTGATACCCTAAGTTGGAAGCCCTAGCTACACAATTATATAGATATGAGATTTTCAGTGGATTGGTATTTTTTTTTAATTTTGTAGTAACTAGAAACTTCACTATTCTCCTTTCTTTATAAAGATAATGGCTAAGGTCGAGGATTAATTACAAGGTTTTGATGACGTATGTCCTTTTGTGATGTTTACATAATATATGGATTAAAACATGGGTTATCTTATTGGATTAACTGTGATTTCTTTATAAGATGGAATGTGATTACGGAGGGGGTGTCACAGTAGCCAAGTTGTAAAACATGGCACTTTCTAAAGATCGTGGCCCAGACGCCATATTGGATATGGCATGGAAAACCTATATCCTACAAAGCACTTGAGTATGTGGGATGGTCTTACATATGTCAAGGGACTAGTGGGAGGCAAACTAGGTTTGCACAGGTTCATGTGTTGTCCTAAAGAAAATTGGATTTTAGAGGATAACCGGCATGGTTTAAAATTTCCATGTGTTTCCATCGAAACTATGGAACCGTTTTCATTTTCGATGTTATCAAAACAAAAATACATGGTAGTTTCGAAATTATCTAGTTTTCTTCGAAACACTTCATTTTTCTTATTTTTCCTTCGAAATCTTTGTGTTTCTTAAGAAATTTTTTATTTTTCCTAATTTTCAGCGAAAAATATTTATTTCATACTTTTAGCTACAAATATATAAATTCTTGTGTTATACATAAGTAGTTCATTTAATGATAACAAATTTAATATTAAGCTAAATTAGTAATGTTATATATATAAGTATCAATGTAATATAAATATTTTATAACACATAGTTAAACATAAATATTATATTATTATTTAGTTTCAATAGCAACTACATCAATTAATAACTCCAAATATATAATTATACTACATAAAAATATTGTAAATTGGCTAAATGATACAAAATTAAACTACATATATTTGATTAAAAAAGAAAGGTAATATTTTAATTTTTTTCTATGTTTATTATGTATGTTTCTTTAATTTTATGATTTTTTCAGAGCGTTTCCGATATGTTTTCGAAAAGTTTCTAATATTTATAAACTCGAAGCGTTTGTTGGAAACGAAACTTTAATCCATGATCACTGGTGTGAGGAGTAGCTCCTTGAGGAATCAAGTAGAGCGACACTCAGCAAGATACAACAAACATCATTTGTAATTGAGTTTCCTACTGACTACATTCCAGTTCTCCTAAGGACGACTAGAATATCTTATATACTTGAGAGTTACAGGTTTCTGGGTCAGTCCGGTTAATTGGATATTATCCAAAGGACATAAAGAGAAGCAACGTTGGACATTGGATCAAATCAATGGCTTGGAGCCGTGTGATTTGACATGGAATTCAAACTAGGTTTGGAACTCCATGTAACTAAAATATTTATTTTGATGAGTTCATAGGGGGTATGACTCGATCAGTAACGAGATTGAGGGTCAGTGGGAGTTTGGTTGTGTTCCTAGTGTTTAAAGTGTATAACGTCTTATTCATTTGGAATGAAGTTAAGATGTTAGGAAACACTAAAACACGAACGTTGTTCACGCAATTGTCCATGTAAGGAATTTGATTCCTATGTATAGAGTTAAGCTGTCCAAGACTCAGTCAGGGTTGGCTGGTGAGGAAGCTTAGATGTTTGACATCCCCTACGTCTTTGTCGTAGGCAGCATGAGTATGTTGTCTGGTCCATTGGACCTAATGTTGTGTATGCTTTGGGCATAACAACAGAATCGAGTGTATATCGAGGAGGCAATAGACTACTGTTGAGAATAGTCTTTAATACCTGAATAAGGATTAAGGAAGTGTTCTTGATGCACGTTCTATGGGCAGTTGATTTTGGAAGGCGATAGCGATACTAGCTTCCAGTATCATGTGAATAATATCTAGTCTCAGTATGAACATATATTCAGGCTTAATGGTAAGATGGAGGCTTGAAAAGGTTTCAAGTTGGATACCATGACGGACCATGAAAGTTGAATGTATGGCAACTTTAGAAGTTGCTCTGGAGAGTGGTTTGGATGAAAAACCACATCCAATGGTTAGGTGTGGTGCCTAGCACGATAAATCCAGTAATTACCTTGGAAGATAACAACATGGATGTAGCGCAAGCTAAAGGACCGAGATCTCATCACGGATCCAGAAAAATTCTTAGACAGTACCATCCGTTTGGAGCAATGGTATGAAGAGGTAATGTGCGGTTGGACCGCATCATCTTGACAGAAATAAGGTAGACCCGTGAGACCGAGCCGGATATCACAGATTACTCATGTTCCGATAATTCTGATTGACATGGGTGATTGACATTAGGTCAAGTGAGAGATTGTTAGAATAGGTGACCAGAAAGCCGATTGGATTGGCGTTTTGGGTACTATTTAGTAGTCTTTATTAAAGTAATATTGACTTGATAAATATAGTAAGCATTCATCCATAGCACTATGTGTTTGTTGTGCTTATTGATTACGTTAAACTACGTTTGAACGTCACAACAAATGCCCACAGACAAATTGGATAACCCATGTAGTTGGGTTGCGCAATTGGATAGCAGCTATAAAACCAACTTCTGAGGGCTGGTCTGAAACGTTCCAAGTCGAGGACCTCGAGACAGGGCGTCGATGGTTCTATAGAGACTTGTACTAAGGATTGCACTCATTGAATGAATGTCGTGTTTCATCGGCGACAGACGTTGGACGTCTATGCATTATTAGTGGGTTAGTTGACAGGGGTGTCAGCTGACTGAACTAACTCGCGAGAATCGTCATATGGAAGCCTTGGAGGCTTGGTCGATATGACTGGAATTGCCGGCTCTGATAGTACAAGATTAGTTCTCGAACTTGAGTTATTATGACAGTCAGATGCATATGATGGTTGTATCTTGGATCTGGCATGAGATGTTCGTATCTTGGATACGTTCATTATAAGCCTTATCCAGTACAATCGGGTGAAAGATTGTGGATCGTCCCGGGAAATAGCGCAAATGCGGAAGCACGATATAAAATTAAAATACAAAAATTTAAACATGCTTTAATTAAATAAAAGAACACGTTAAAGGGGTGTACCATTGAAGTTCGCGGGCGTTCGGTGTATCTCATGAATTAAAAGCATAAACAAATCATGGAGGCCATACGATTAAAAATAAGGAGAAGCGAAAAATTAAATCGGAACCTACCGATTGTCGTTTTCGTCTTCTAACCGGTACTCGCGTTGTTCCCTGTTTTGCACCAAATCTCGTGTTTGAGACTCTCCAAACAGTAACATGCAAATCACCCACGTATCTTGCAAGTCGTGCTAGCGAACGAACAAGTATTATTTTGGAGAGGATGAATCAATAACACGTTATTGATTAACGGTATTAATTCTCCTAAGTTCTATTGTTCCAAGAACAAAAGAACAAGTATTATTTTCTTGTAAAGAAAGAGAGAAGGCGGACGAGTAGGGGAGAGGGAGAGAGGCCGAAATTATGTGTGTGTGTGTGTGTGTGTATGTGTGTGTTGGAATTTCATCACTCTTCAAATAGTGAAAGGTTAGGACTATTTATAGAGGAGGAGTTTAATCCTCTTTAAACTCCAACTCTAAAGAAGTCTATTTGACTAGGATTTTGACCTAGTCAAAGTCCTAGTCAAAGTAGCATTTGACCTAGTCAAATTAATCCTAGCCATCCATCTCTCCCTTTCCATCTCAACCATTAATTTAATTTAATAGAATATTTAAATTCTATTAAATATTCCAAAGGCCCAAATAAATAATATAATAAATATAAATATTTATTCTAAGGGCATTAAATTAATTCTCTAATAAATCTAATTTATTAGACTAATCCCTTTTATCAAATAAAAGGAATTGATTCTCCAATAAAATAAAGGACCCGATTAAATCCAATTTAATCATTCCTTTTCTCCAATATTTAATTCTAAATTAAATAGTTAGTGTGTGTGGATTGTGTGTGACTCTTTAGGTTCACCATTAAGCTAGACTTGGTCGGATTCCTAGAATCCGTCCGTTACCATGGGTGGCCATCTAGCAACGGTCCATGGCACTAGAGACTAGGTGAATTTTCGGGGATGAACATTTAGGCTCTGACAGTACACTTGTCCTTCTGTCTACGGTCTCACCACTTAAGGTCTAGGGCACGAAAAATGCAGGTACCTATTTTGGACCTAAGTGTCGGTCTGTCCTTACTAAACGCCGCAAGGGAAACCTTCCCTTCTGTTCAGTTACTGTGGCCACAGATTTTAGGGACAAGACACAGAGCATGCGTGAGACTCAACTGTCAATGCCTTTGACAGGAGACAGATCCTTTCTTGGAAACTACTGTCACTCTGTACACCAGAGCTGTACTAGACATGGCTTATGACTACTCAAGTGCTTCTTGGCAATCTCTCACCATATCTAAGATACAGACCTGATATACAGGTAAACTCAGCAGTTCCTCAAGTCAAAGGACTTGACCTGTACCGTTGGAACCGGGAACACACGTCATACCTAGCCGACCCTACTCAAGGTCCTCCGTAAGACGGTTCCCGCGAGTCACCTCAGTCAGCTGCCTACTTAGACGACCTTCGTCCCCCGTCTATGAAATACGATAGCAGATGCTTAGTGCAAGTCTCAAGGGGAATCTCAGTACCCATTTTCGAGATTCCTTGACTTGGAGATTTCCGGACTGATTCGGCGGGACTGATTTCATGGACCTACCTCCAAGCGTAGTCCCAGTCCCCAAAAATAGGTTTTCAGTCCGTGGGCTTTGTTTGCGTAGTGAACAGATAGATATAAAGCAGATAAAGTGAACGCGAACAAAGTGATGCCAAATGAATTTCACTTATTTATTCATTAATAATTTATCAAAACACTGAAATTGTCTAGACATAGGTTACATTTTGCGTGCCAAGATTGGCTACATGGTCACCTATTCTAACAATCGGAATATGTATTGAGGATGGTGGATTCCGAGATAGGATCCGTCACCTGCCAGTATATGACAGTCGAGTCTCCTATACGCTCTGAGACAGTTTAAGCTCTTCAAGTCTGTGGCTACAGCGATTCATCAAGTAGGAAATAATTTTATACGTCGATAAATAGAGCAAACGTGCCTCGAGTTATTGAGCATAGTTGTCTAGTCCAGGATGAAATATACGCCAAATTCCATACCCTAGACTAAGGCTGGGTGACGGTAGACGAAAGGACTGTACCCATACGGAATCGACGCCCAAAATGTTCATGCCAACATTCACCTAGTCTCTAGTGCCATGGACCGTTGCTAGACAGCCACCCATGGTAACGGGCTCCTGTTAGACACGCCCAAGGTCTAGCTGAGGGTGAGCCTAAAGGGTCTCGCACAAATTACCGAGGAGGTGAAGAAATTGACTTGGAGTTAATTTCAGAGGATAATGAGTAATTGGATTACTCAAGGGGTTGTCCATTGGATGGACGGGCCGATATTGTATCGGGCCCTCGTTTTAATCGACAAATGGGATTTATCCATTAATGTAGAGAATCAAAAATTGCATCTTTTAATTGGATTAAAAGATTAGTAGGAATTATTTAAGTGGATCTTGAATAAAATGGGATTTAATTTTGGGTTCGTTGTAATTGGATTACAATGAAACCCGGTACATTAAATTTTGGCCCAAGAGGTGTGTTAATTCCACTTTTGAAATGAGAAGAAGTTGGACTTCTTCCCAAACCAGCAGGGCTGAAAATTGCCTCGTTTGGAGGGCTAAAAATCAGCCATGCAAGGCCTTGATGAAGGGTTGACTTGTCTCATTTGGTAAGGGACAAATTAATTTCAATCAAGCCTCTTTCATTTGGTATGATTAAATCATACTTTATGAGATGGTAGGCTTGATTGATGAATTAGTGGGATTGATTGTGATGTATCTAGACATCCTTTGATGAATCACACATTCCAATAATCACATTAATTTAGTATATATATGAGTATATATTATCATCAAAGCAAGAGAATTATATTTCATCTTTTTCTAGGAAAAAGAAGAAAAACACACTCATTTATTCTCCATATTTTCGGCCCCCTCTCTACTCTCATACTACTCTCTTTATTCTTCATTTGATCTTGGATCATTTTGAAGAACAAAGCTAGATCAAGAAAAGACACTAATATAATAGTGTTATAGTTTCTTGGATCTTCTCCTCTTAGATCCGTTTTTCTCTAGCAAGAGAAACGTGATCTCTTCCGGTGTGGTGTGGACTTCATTACAAAGTTCATACATTTGAACTTAGTGGACATATTCGGAGAGGAACAACACTTGTAACCGTGCAAGGAAATCAACTACAAATGTAATTTTCGGTTTTACGTTATTGTAGTTATTTTCTACATCTATGCTCTATATGATACATACGCTTTGATATTATCATATCCTACATCGAACGCCAGGTTGAGCACCAAGGGTACACCCCTTGGGATTTTGTGATTACTGTTTTAATTTACGCAATCTTTTATGATTTTCATGCTTCCGCTCGCACTCCCGGACGGATCCGCTTGTCCTTCACTTGTAAGTTGATATGAGAACGAGCGAACGAATTTATTCAAGTCGCACATGGAGGACATGTTGCTTGCCCTGAGGAAAAAGAAAAAAGTGGAAGGAAATAAAAGAGGAAAGAGCAAGAAAAGGGGAATATGATGAACCAAACAAAAAGAGGAGGAGAAAAGAAGGGTAAAAAGATTCAAAATAAAAAAAAATA
Source organism: Sesamum alatum (assembly GCA_034509735.1). Classification (NCBI taxonomy): domain Eukaryota; kingdom Viridiplantae; phylum Streptophyta; class Magnoliopsida; order Lamiales; family Pedaliaceae; genus Sesamum; species Sesamum alatum. The sequence goes on from JACGWO010000002.1 coordinate 18,143,666, forward strand.
AAAAAAAAAAAAAAATAGAGAAAAGAGAAATTGAAAAAAAAAAATCGTGTTGAGAAGTTTGATCATTCCAAGCATTCGAGTCATGATTGAAGAAGACTATGAGTTGGAAAAACAAGCAACTAGGTTGATATCATCCTTTTGAATTCATAAGCCACAAATTTGATCTCTCTTGCCACACCATGTCCTTAGCCCCATTACAACATTGTAAAGACCCTTTGATTTATGCAATAATTCGCATTTTGCAGTGGCAGAGATTTGATTCACAAGAAATCATATGGTAATGGCACTCTAATGTCTTGACTTTATGCAGCCTAATTTCTTAAACACTTTTGAAGTGATTAGAGAGACATCCTTGTGACGAGTATTGGGACTTGTTTCGTTTCGGTTTGATATAATCAATCGAATAATTGTTTATTGAATTGATGCCATTAGTGTTTATTCTCAATATTACCATCTCCTCTTAACTGTGAAGACATATTGGTTAAGGGACATACTTGACTAACGTGAAAAGGGATTTCGGATTGATTACTTGGATAGTTCGTGTATTTTGAATCAAGACATGCTTGAGGACAAGCATGGTTTCGGTGTAGGGGAATTTGATCAGATGTGTTTTATCACTCAAATACATGCTCACTTGGGGTGTTTTAGAACTAATTCATTGATAATTGAATTATTCATCTTTTGAGTGAATGATTGATTTTGACCCATTGTGAAGGAAAGAGTCAAAAGCCCCAAATGAAGCTGGAAAGAAAAGTTGAACACAAAACAGACTTGAGCAATCATTAGGGTGTGATCACGCCTTATTCAACATCCAAATCTGTGCGAGAAAGAAGAAAATTTGGAAAGTTTCTTATGGAGATTTCTTTCCTTATTGCTGGAGAAAACGTGAAAGGAAGGAGAAAAGCTGTAGACTAAAGGGGAAAAATGTAAAGTTAAAAGATATTCATTCATCGTTCTGGAACTTGGAGCAAGGAGTTGAAGACGTCGGCTTAATCGATTGTTAGAATAGGTGACCAGAAAGCCAATTTGATTGGCGATTTTGGGAACTATTCGTCAATCTTTATTAATACAATATTATTCTGATGAATAGAGTAAGTATTCATCACTGGCACTGTGTTTGTTGTGCTTACTACTAACGTTGAACGGTATTTCAACGTCACAACAAATGCCCACAGACCAATTGGATAATCCATGTAGTTGGGCTACGCATTGGATGGCGGCTATGAAACCAACTTCTGAGGGTTGGTCTGAAATATTCCAAGTCGAGGACCTCGAGACTGGGCATCGAGTGTCCTATTGAGACTTGCACTAACTATTGCATTCACTGGGTGAGTGTCGAGTTTCATCGGCGACAGACGAAGGTCGTCTATGCAATTTTAGTAGGTTAGTTGATAGGGTGGTCGACTAACTGAAGTGACTCGCGAGAATCGTCATATGGAAGCCTAGGAGGCTTGGTCGGTATGACTGGAATTCCCTATTCTGATAGTACAGGATTAGTCCTCGAACTTGAGGAATCATTGCAGTCACGTGCATATGAAGACTGTATCTTGGATCTGGCAAGAGGTGATCATTTGGTAAGATGGTCATTATAAGCCTTGTCCAGTGCAGTTGGAGTATGTAGCGAGGATGGATTCCAAGATAGGATCTGTCCCCTGTCAGTATATGGCGGTGATGTCTTCTATGCGCTCTGAGATGGTTTAACTCTGAAAGTCTATGGCCATAGGAATTGATTGAGTAGGAAAGGGTTTCCTACGTCGATCGATAGAGTAAACGCATCTCGGGTATGAAGCATAGTTGCCTAGTCCAGGATGGGAACCGACGCCCAATTCCATACCCTAGACTAAGGCCGGGAGACGGTCGACAGTAGGACCGTACCCGTACAAAATTGGCGCCTAAATGTTCACGTCAACATTCACCTAGTCTCTAGTGCCATGGACCGTTGCTAGACGACCACCCATGGTGACGGGCTCCTATTGGACACGAGCCCAAGTCTAGCTGAGGGTGAACCTAAAGGGTCACACACAAATCACCGAGGAAGTGAAGGAATTGACTTGGTGTCAATTTTAGAGGATGATAAGTAATTGGATTACTTAAGGGATTGTCCATTGCATGGACGGGCTGATATTGTATCAGGCCCTCGTTTAACCAGTAAATAGGATTTATCGATTAATATGGAAAGTTGAGATGTTGGATCTTTTAATTGTATTAAAAGATCAACGGGAATTATTTAAGTAGACATTAAATTAAATTGGATTTAAGTTTGGGTTCATCGTAATTGGATTACGGTAGAACTCGGTTCGTTAAATTTTGACCCGAGAGGTATGTTAATTCCATTTATGAAATAGGAAGAAGTTGGATTTCTTTCCTAAATAAGCATGGCCGAAAATTGCCACCTTGGAGGGAGCAAAAATCAGCCATGTTGGATGCTAGGTGTTAGTTGACTTGTTTCTTGTGGTAAGAGACAAATCAACTCCAATCAAGCCCTTCCCTTTTGGTATGATTTGATCATACCTTAAAAGATGGTAGGCTTGATTGAAGAATTAATGGTGATTGATTGCGATGTATCTAGACATTCTTGGATGAACCTAGACACGTTCCAATAATCGCATTAATTATGTATATATATGAGTATATACTAACACCTATGGATGATGAATTTCATTATTCATATTTTTCTAGGAAAAAGATGAACACTCTCTACACCCTCTCTCTCTCTACTCTCTAAATTCTCTTTGTTGCTTCATTGATCTAGGATCAATTGAAGGACAAAGTAAGATAAAAAAGGAACACTAATTTGATAGTGTAATCCCTTCTTTAATTTCATCCTCTAGATCTATTTTTCTCTAGCAAGAAAAACGAGAAATCTCCTAGTATGGTGTGGACGACTTTAGAGGGTCTCTACATTGGGACCTCACATGGATGAACGTCGGGAGGAATCAACGCGCGTAGCCAATCGAAATACAAAATCGAGAAAGGTATTCCAATTTACATTTATGCTCTCGGTTTCTTCTTTATTCTATAGCCACGAACGCTTAATTATTTTATATGTTTAGTTATGCATTTATACACCGATAGCCCGGGAACGTTCAAGGGTACACCCCTTGAATGCGATTTAAATTCCTTTTATTCCGCACGTTTTTATCTCCACCGTGATTCCGCCGTGTTCCCGGGCCGATCCGCTTTCTTTCATCGATTAGTTTTTCTTTCTCTTTCTCTTAGTTTAGTTTTCATTTAGAACTTTTTGTTTAGCTACGAACATGTTGTCTAGCTAATTCTCTATTCTGATTCGAGAGAAACGTTGAACTCAATTGTTATGTTTTGAGGTTTTGATTTTTTCTAATTTCGCCGAGTATTTTTCATCCTGATTTAGTTTTTATTAAATGATTTGTATTGAGAAATTTGACAATTTGATTCAATGTTAATTGTTCTATTGCTATCCATGAATTTAGTGATCCGCAATTGTCATAAATGATTAGTATGCGTAGAAAGAAAATTAATTATGTGTTTTGCGTGATCTTTTTGTAGGGACGAGAAAACTAGGTTAGATAATTGCAGTAATCTCAATTATTTGACTTAGGTTCAACTGTTTTCATTAATGCAAATGCTATTATTGAATTGATATGGAATGCTTTCATGCCCAATCTTTGATATCTTAAGTTTTGTTTTAGATGCTTGAGTCAAATTAATTACAAAAGAAAAACATGAATTTATTACGGCTATCCTAATAGATTTTAAGGTTGAATGTTTGGTTGTAAAATTAATCATTTGTGACCTATGATAGACATACGATAGGTGATACACTCCCTTGAAATGAAATTTCTCTCTATTGATCTCTTCTCAGTTATTTACTCTTGCTTTTTATTTAACTAGAAAACATGACGTGCGATGCACGTGGTACAATTATGTTTTTAGAAGTAAATATATCATTTATGTTAAATTCATGATATTATTCATATTTTTTTCATTGAAACATTAGTATTATACAATTATATTTTCAAACAACTGATAATAATTATTTATATTGATTAGGAAACTATTCAATTCTATTATTTGTAATTCACTATCTAAATTTAATTGGTACTATTGAATAAAAAGATATTCCCCAAAATCGAAATTTTGTATTTCGTATATTCACTAATGATGATTTCATTATTACGTATCACACCAATCAATATAAAAATACAAAATAATGATATTCAAAAAATTAATATTAAAATAAAAATAATTAGTCAAAGCTCCTTATCTTGGATAGAAGAAATTCCAATTTAATAAAATAAATTGATCATTTTATTTGTAGGTTTTATTATGTCTATTTTCTGTTGTTTAATTTAATTTTATTTTTTGTTACACATTGTATATTTGTGTTGTATGTTTTATTTTACTGCTATATTTGAATGTCATTTATTGTTAATTTATTGATACTATTACAAACTAATTATTTAAACTATTGTTATAAAACTATAATCAAATTGGATCATAGTACCAATATTTGTATTGTAAGATCCTATAATGGATGTTAATCATATTTCAGTATCAACTTTTTTATATTATCAAATCATTATTTACATGCTTTATTAGCTTCTAAATTTTGAAATATTATTGTATAAAACTTAATATTTCGCCTTAAAAGAAACAATAGATGTGAAAGTAAAACATTCACGATTATCTAATACTAAAAAAATCAAGTGCTAAGAGATTCACTCAATAGTTGAATTTTCATAAGCAATTTCAATTTAATAGTATTCTATTCATATATCAATTTTTATTCTCTTTTGTACTCATTCTTTTAAACTTTAAAGTTATTTTTATAAATTTTTTACTGGAAAAATATATTAATCGCATTGGCTTATTTATTTCTCATCCTTTTTTTTCTAATTTCAACATCATTAACTCAGTTTTTATTTATTATTTTATTGTACTAAGTTTATTCTCAAAATTTATTAATTTTCTTAATATGAAAATGTAATTGCACTAATGTGTTAGCATATAACTATTTTAAAATTATATACTTTTAATTGTTATTGTGTTAATGTTTACTAACCATTTGACTTTTCTTATTTTCATAAGGGGAAATAACATTTTTCAGTCCGTAGCTTAATTAGGTCATTTTCATTTTAATTTGGTCCATTGATTTTGGGATTTTCACTTTCAGTCCCATAAATATTAAAAAGTAGCAATTTTGGTTCCATAATACCTTTTCTTCTGGATATTCAAAAGAAAATGCCATGAGGGCTTTAAGTGTATAATAATACAAGGGGCCAAATATTACAATTTGTATGCACCTTTTAAACATAAAAATAGTTATATGTCTCGTTAGGACCTACAATTATGTTAGGTAACTTACTACTCAATAAGATAAGGTTTTAAATTAAATTATATATTATATTACTATTTATACTCTTCTTCAATGTCAATATGTTGGGGTGCAGAGGGAGGGGGACATGGTGTTTTTAGCCTATTAATATTGAAATAAAATCAATTAGTGAGTTCTTTTATAAATTTTCAATAGTACTTCTAATTTAATTAGGTTGGTAATTTTTATTTGTAATTAAATTTTGATACTTATTCGTTATTCCATTTTAGAAGAAATTTCATTTTAATAAAATTGATCAATTTTTATTCGTAGGTTTTATTGTGTATCTTTGCTATTGTTTGAGTTTGCTATATCATGTCTGTGTATGTAATATGTTTTCTTTTACTATATTTTGAATTTCTTTGATTTTTAATTTATTGACACTAAATGATTATAAATTAATTATTTATCGACTATTATTATAAAAATATAATTTAATTGGACAATATTTCCAATATTTTATATTGTACATCCTAATATTAATTATATTTTAGTATCAACTTTTAAATATTTTAAAAATATTATTTAACTGCTTTATTACCTTGTAAATTTTGAAATATTATTGTATAAAATTTTATTTTTTGCCTTTATATTGCAATTTTTAATTCTATATGCTTTTAATTTAACTTCTTAATCTTATTTTCATATGCACCGATTGGTATAATCTATTTCTTATTCAATAATGTATTATGTTACAACTTGATTATTTATGTCACATTTGTTGTTGTAATACTTTTATGCTATTAATTAATATAAAAAAGCAATAGATGTAAAAGTAAAGCATTCAAGATTATCTAATACTAAAAAAATCAAGTACTAAGAGATTCACTCAATAGTTGAATTTTTACAAGCAATTTCAATTTAATAATATCATATCCATATATCAATTTTAATTTATAATTAAATTTTGATGTTTATTCATTTATATACATATATAAGTTTAGATTAGTATTTTATATATTATACATGTGTAGTTTATTTTAAATTTTAATGTGTCATGATAAATTAAAACTTTCTTAATATAATTAAGATTTCTTCTAGCAAAGTAGTTGTGTTGAAATATTATTTGGCATATTAATTTTTTTTAGTTGAATATGTTATCCATTCTCTAAGTAGTTTAGAGCAATTAAGACTCTCAAATATTTTTCTTATAGAATTTTATTTTTTCTATAACTAATTTTATAATATAATTTTCTATGAATGTTATTAAAATTTAATGCGTGACAGGTCTGTGTAATTGAGCTAATTCATGATTCACGATTAGAAGCGAGTTATTAAAATTCTGTGTAATTGAATTCATTCATGATTCACGATTTAGGTTTTTCTTATCCTAATTTATATGGAGGAGGTTTAGAATATTTAGAATTCTAAACTGTTAGAAATTCCAAAATCTGTAATCTAATAATTAATAATATTTAAATGAGGGTATATTTGTCTTTTCACAATGGGGAACAAACAATTTGACTATTCACACATTTATGTAGAGTATAGATTTATCTTAGTTAGTAGTTAATTCTCATTTCACAACTGCCCACATTGACTGAGAATTAATTCATAGTTCCCTCGAGATTCGACCTGGTTCCACGACTGCTACAATTTTAAAATAAGTAATTATATTTGACTGCCTCAACAACAGGTCATACCAAGGCCACCAAAATTTTAGCATTCATCACAACTTTTTAAGGTCGGGTTTTTCTTGTTCGATTGATGTCCCCACCAAAAGTTTCTAATAATAGATCAAATTTAGCACATAAGGACATAGAGAGAAGAAATGTGGACATATGATAGATAGGAAGGGCTTGTGCCACTGATTTGAGAGAGTAAGTCTCCTAGCTTGAGACGGATTTTTTGCTTTCTGTCCACAAAGTTTTCTTGTTAAGCCTATCAATTAGATCAGAGAAACAAAGGCTCCTTTTGGCTTGTTGGCAAAATGACAATCCAAGGTGTTTTGATTTATGGTTGCATTCTTTCATGTCCAGAATATCCTTGATGCACATTTTGACAATAGGGGAGACATTATGACTAAAATGGATGAATCATTTGGAATTATTGATAGAAAGGCCTGACCACTTCTCAACTGTTTCAAGATAATTATTAACCACTTCCGCATTAGAATCATTCGCCTCACAATAGATAACAAGATCATCCACATACATGAAAAAAATCGGTGGATCGTCCCGGGAATTGCGCGAATGCGGAAGCGCGATAAAAGTAAACATACAAAAATTAATGCATGCTTTCAATTTAAAAGAACACGCTCAAGGGGTGTACCCTTGAGGTTCCCGGGCGTTCGGTGTATCTCATGATCATATAACATGTAAAGAAATCATGGAGGCCATAGAGTTGAAAAATAAAGAGGGACAAAAAATAAAACGAGACCTACCCGTTGTCGTTTTCGTCTTCAACGGCTACACGCGTTGTTCCCCGTTTTGCACCGAGATCTCGTTCTTGAAACCCTCCAAATCGTGACACACGATCCACCCACGTATCTTGCACGTCGTGCTAGCAACGAACAAGTATTTTGGAGAGGATAGATCAATCACACGTTATGAATTAACGGGACTAATCTTCCTTAGTTCTAATGTTCCAAGAACAAAAGAACAAGAAATAATTTTCTTGGAGAGTGAGAGAGTGAGGGGCGGACGAGATGTAGGAGAGGGGAGAGTGTGTGTTGTGTGTGTGATTTCAAGAATCATCATCCTACAATAGTTGAAAACTAGAGGTATTTATAGAGGAGGAGTTTAATCCTCTTTAAACTCCAACTCTAAGAACCCTAATTTGACTAGGATTTTGACCTAATCAAAGTCCTAGTCAAACTAGTGTTTGACCTAGTCAAACAAATCCTAGCCTTCCATCTCCCATTTCCATCTCAACCGTTGATTTTAATTTAATGGAATATTTAAATCCCATTAAATATTCCAAAAGGCTAAAAGAATAAATACAATAAATAAATATTAATATTTACTCTAAGCCCATTAAATCAATCCTTTAATAAATCCTATTTATTAATTTAATTGCCTTTATCAAATAGAAGGAATTAATTTCTCCAAGAAAATATAGGACCCGATTAAATCTAAATTTAATCATTCCTTTACTCCAATATTTAATTCCAAATTAAATACTAAGTGTGTGTGGATAGTGTGTGACTCTTTAGGTTCACCATTCAGCTAGACTTGGTCGGATTCCTAGAATCCGTCCGTTACCATGGGTGGCCATCTAGCAACGGTCCATGACACTAGAGACTAGGTGAAATATTGGGGGATGAACATTTAGGCTCTAACAGTACATTTGTCCTTCTGTCTTCGGTCTCATCACTTAGAGTCTAGGGCACGGAAAAAACAGGTACCCATTTTGGACCTAAGTGTCGGTCTGTCCTTACTAAACGCCGCAAGGGAAACCTTTCCCTTCTGTTCAATTACTGTGGCCACAGATTTCAGGGACAAGACACAGAGCATACATGAGACTCAACTGCCAATACCTTTTGATAGGAGACAGATCCTTTCTTGGAAACCACTGTCACTCTGTACACCCGAGCTGCACTAGACATGGCTTATGACTACTCAAGAGTATTTTGGCAATCTCTCACCATATCTAAGATACAGACCTGATGCACAAGTAAACTCAGCAGTTCCTCAAGTCAAAGGACTTGGCCTGTACCGTTGGAACCGGGAATACACGTCCTACCTTGCTGACCATACTCAAGGTCCTCCGTAAGACGGTTCCCGCGAGTCACCTCAGTCAGCTGCTTCCTAGCATGCTGACCCACTAACACTACTTAGACGACCTTCGTCACCCGTCGATGAAATACGACAGCAGATGCTTAGTGCAAGTCTCAAAGGGAATCCCGGTACCCATTTTCGGGATTCCTTGACTTGGAGATTTCCGGACTGATTCGGTAAGACTAATTTCATGGACCTACCTCCAAGCGTAGTCCCAGTCCCCGAAATCGTTTCTCAGTCCGTGGGCTTTGTTTGCGTAGTGAACAGAAATGTAAATGCAGATATAAGTGAACGCAAACAAAGTATTGCCATATGAATTTTCACTTCTTTATTCATAAATGTTTTTATCAAATACCAAAACTGGTCTAGACATAGGTTACATATTCCTGCCAAAATTGGCTTACATGGTCACCTATTCTAACAATACATTAAGTGAGTGATTTATGGAACCTTCCGAAAAACTTTTTCACCATTCAAGAGACTCAAATTTTTAGCCTTAAGAAGCAAATGAGAGAGGAGCTCAAAGTAAATGATAAACAAGTAAGGGGAGAGTGGGTGATCTTGTCTAATACCTCTTTCAGGATGAAAATTTTCAAATGGAGCGCCATTGACAAGAACCGAGAGCGAGCCAGTGGAAATGCATTGATGAATGAGACTTGAAAACATATCCTAGAAGCCAAATCTTTTGAGAATATGAATGACAAGGGACTATTCCACTCGATCATAGGCTTTTTCCATGTCAATTTTAATGGCCATGAATCCTTTTTTGCCTTTTCTATTTATGAGAAAATGCATTATCTCATATGATAAGATGGAATTATCATGTTCCTCTTTTGCACAAATGTCATTTGGGCTGGAGAGATAAGTCTGTTGATGCAAGTCTTGAGCCGATTAGCAGGAATTTTAGAACACACTTAGTAAGTAACACTAAAAAGGCTAACGGGGCAAAACTCTTCGGCTTTAGATGCGTTATCTTTTGTGGGAATCAAAGCAATAAACATATGGTTTAGGGGCTTAAAGAATGAGTCATTGTTGAAAAAGAATTGAATTGCAAGGATAAGATCATCACCTGTGATTTTCCAAAAATGTTTAAAAAAAAAAAAAAAGGAGGTATACCATCAAGTCTAGGACCTTTTAGGGATTCCTTACCAAATAATGCTTCATTGATTTCTTTTTATGTTGGGATTGAACATAAGAAATCATTTTCTTCATCAGCAATAATAGAAAAAAATAAGATATTCCAAGTCCAAAGGGTAATCAGGGTTAGATGATTGAAAAAGAAGTTAATGAAATGTGAACCAATGTCATTCCAGTCATGAACCTTCTTACCATCAGAATTGGTCAACCCATTAATCTTGTTACGTCTTCGGTGCATACCAGTTGAGAGGTGGAAGAATTTGGTATTTGCATCTCCATTTCGTAGCCAGTTGTTACTTGATTTCTATCTCCACATGAGTTCCAACCTTTTGGACGCTTCATCAACCTCAACTACGAGCGCCTCAAACAACGCAAAATTTTCCTCACTTTGATCAGCAACCTACAAAGAATCAAGAATTCTTTTAGAATTCAATTTTTGAAAAATAATTCCCGAATTAACTCTTGTTCCATTTCTTGAGGTGGTTGCATGTGTTTTTTATCTGATGGTGGGTTTTTGAATGAGGTGTCCCCCTCATTGGAACACTCCAAGCCTCACGGATAACATCAGTAATCGACTGCTCCCTAAGCCACATTTCCTCAAATCGGAATGGAAAATGACCAGGTTGGGATTCATGGAAGAGTGAAAGAAGAAATGGGAAGTGATCAGAAGCACAAGGGATGAGGTGTTTGATAACTAAGTGGGGTAACTCGGTAATCCCTTCATTGTTAGCCAGGCCTCAGTCCAATCTTTGTTGGATATTGGCAAGATCAGTTCTTTTGTTATTCCATGTGAATTGATATCCCGAAAAGTCGAGATCATGAAGTCCAGCTTCCTCGCTGAATGTTTGAAAGCCATTTCTTGGGGACGATGCAAATGGCTTTCCACCACTTTTTTTTTCTAGCTGAGATAGAGTTGAAATCACTCAAAATGACCCAAGGGCTAGAGAAGGATTCATTCAAAGACAGTAAGTCATCCCAAAAGGCATATCTTTCCAAATTTATGCAAGGTCTGTAAACCCCCATGATTGACATGCTGCAAGTGGGGGTTAAGAAGAAGAAGAAGAAGCAAATTGATGATCCACTTGTTTTTAACAATGAGATGGAGGTTAATATCCCCATGCCAGGCGAAACCGAAGCCCCCAACATGAGAAACTGGCGGAACAAATTCGAATAAAGAGAGCTGAACATTTTGGAGAAAGGAAATGAGTCGAAAGATATTTTTAGTTTTTACTTCACTGAGAAAGCCAATTTGGGGTTTATTTTCACGAAGCAGAGCCTCCAAAGTTTTAACTGCCTTGGGCTTGCCTAGCCCTTGGGGATTCCAATACAACACTTTAATTTATCACTCATCTGGCCCTCCTAGGCCTTCAATTTCACTAGTAGAGTATTTTCACTTTTTGAATCCATGCATGAGAATGATTAGTAAATGTTTCTCTCAGCCTTGAAACATCTTCTTTACTTTATGACAGTAGTTCTTTCTTCTACAAGAAAGACCTCATTTCCTCTAAGGTTGTTTTGCTGGACAGGTTACTATCAATGTAAGTGAGGTTAGCTTGGTCAAGAGTGTTCTTGGTGACAGGAATTAAGCTGGAAGAGTTGAGGTTTTCTGGGATGATTTTGATCTTTTTGGATTACAGTGAGAAAATTCGAGCTCAGTTCAAATTTCCTTTTTGGGAGATAGGTTTTGTATGCGTTTGGGTATTTCTAGTGTTGGTTTGTGATACGTACCGAAATTCAGCAACACCACAAAATATCGAGGGATCTTTATGAAAATTCCAAGATTGCAGAAGAGACTAACCTATAGAGAGAGGTTAGCACTCCGATGTTTAAGTTACTAATGCTCACCTAATAAAATAAATGGGAAAACTTGAAATAAGTAAGAATAATGGTAAAATGGTATTTTGAAGTATTGAAGTGTGCAAAAGTATGTTGAAAATAGCTGGAAAAATGGGAGAAATCCGTGTGCAAGTGAAGCGCAAAACTGAGGTAAAAGTTACTTGACAAATAACTGTGCAGTCAGTCATTTTATAATGGTTTGTGTGTCTGATTTAGGAGGATCTACATTCATTTCCATACGGCATTGGAAACCATAGGAAATTAGATATCTCCTCCAACAAACTACGCATGAATCAGATAAGAATTGAGAGATATATGGTAGTTTGAATCACACTTGCCACATCTATCATGTTTTCCATTAAAGTTGTTACTTCCTGAGAAAAACCTGGATTCCAGCCAATCGTATGGGAATTTCGGATGAGATGTTTTAGTATGATGTGGCTCCACGTGTTGGCCACCTGTACGATGTGGAATCTCTGCTATGTGATGATTAAGCTTGTTGTACGAGGCTTTTCCATGAGCCTACCAGGTTAGTGTTTCGGTTTTGGGCCAAAATGTGCTTGGCTTGCTAGGCTGCCTGAAAGAATCGGTACGGTCTAGGAACGCGGCGGAAGCGTAAAATAAAAGAAGTTTAAAATGATTTCAAAAGGGTGTTCCCTATGAATTCCCGGGCATTCGGTGTATTCAAAAGCATCATAATATAAAGAAAAAATATGCTTGAACATGTGTCTAGAGGAGGAAACGAAAAATGCAATAATTTAAATCGGAACATTACCTTTTTCGTTTCACATGTAGAACGACAACAAGCATTGATTCCCTTTTCGTTCCTTTTCCTTTCACCTTAGGATTCAAATTAGAACCCTCTAATTTGTCCACACCACACTAATGGAAGCAAATCTAGATCTACTGCTAGGTAGAAGCTAGATCAAGGAAAGAAACGAAAAACGTATTACACTATTGATTAGTGTATACGTATTTCTCTTGTTCTCCACTTGAATCTAATTCAAGGAGAACTCAAAATATGCAGAAAAAATGGAAGAATTTTCGTGGCTTAGTGAGAAGAGAGAACAAGTTAGGGAGTTGAAAAGTGTATACGTGTCTTGTGTGTAGTGTAATCAAATTACATATAAAATAAGTTATTCCCAAAATAACTTCTACACACTATGAACAACATGTGCACCACTACCCATCATGGCAAGCCACATCATTGCTTACATGGAGGATTTTCAACTTCTCTTCAACTTGCACCAAACCTTTGAGCTTGAATTTCAAGTCATGGACCGGTTTTTGATTGGTCTTGATTTAATCAAATTAAATCAAGTCCAATCAAGATCCATATGTTCCATACTAATCCAATTAATATTAAACCTTATTGACATCCAAAAGTTTATTTAATCCAATTAAATAAACATAAGCTCAAGTACCAATTAATTGATCCAATCAGTTAACTAAACCCAATCCAATAAATTAATCCAATTAATTTAAATGTGTTAAGCCAAAAAATTAATTAATTCTTGGGTCATCCATCCAATGGATTTTCTATTAAATAATCCAATCATTTATATTCTCCTTGAATTAATTTAATTCAATTAAATTATTCGTTTCTTCTAGAATTAATTCCAAATCAATTCCACTACTTCCATAGTGATTTGTGTGTGACTCTTTAGGTTCACCCTCAGCTAGACTTGGGCTTGTGTCCAACACAATTGATTAATTAAATCAAATTTAATTAATTATTTCTGATTAACCATTAATCAGAAACGCCCGTCACCATGGGTGGCCATCTAACAACGGTCCATGGCACTAGAGACTATGTGAATGTTAGCGTGAACATTTAGGCTCTGAATTCCATATAGGTATAGTTCTTCCGTCGACCATTCCCGGCCTTAGTCTAGGGTATGAAATTGGACGTTGGTTCCCATCCTGGACCAGGCAACTATACTTCATACTCGAGACGCGTTTACTCTATTGATCGACCTAGGGAACCATTCCCTACTCGACCAATCGCTACGGCCGTAGGCTTGAAGAGTCTAAACCATCTCAGGCGCATAGGAGAGATAGCTATCAAATACTAACAGGGGACAAATTCTCTCTTGGAATCCACCGTCCTCACTATATACTCCGACTGCACTGGACAAGGCTTATAATGACCATATCGAAGACACGGTCACCTCTCGCTAGATCCAAGATACAACCTTCATATGCATGCGACTGCCATGATTCCTCAAGTCTGAGGACTAATCCCATACTATCAGAACCGAGAAAACTAGTCATACCGACCAAGCCTCTAAAGCTTCCATATGACGACTCCCGCGAGTTAGTTCAGTCACTCGACTACCTTGCCAACTAACCTACTAAAATTGCATAGACGACCTACGTTTAGCATCGATGAAACTCGGCACTCACCCAGTGCATGCAATACTTAGTGCAAGTCTCTATAGGGCACTCAAGGCCCAGTCTCGAGGTCCTAAACTTGGAACGTTTCAAATCGATCCTTAATAAGTTGGTTTCATAGCCGCCAACCTATGCGCAGTTCAACTCAATGGGTTTAACCAATCGGTCTATGGGCATTTGTTGTGACATTGAAACACCATTCAATGTGAGTAGTAAGCACAACAAACATATTTTGTCAATGATGAATACTTACTTTATCCATCAGTATAATATTACTTTGATAAAGATCGACAAATAGTTCCCAGAATAGCCAATCTAATTAACTTTCTGATGACCTATTCTAACAATGCCCTACTCGGGAATCCACTCCTAGCTCTTGGGCTTACCAGGTATAATTTTAGGGGGCATCATCACTTCCCCCCCCCCCCCTTCAGTAGTGCGAGATTTGTTGTCGGACTCGTGGAATAGGATTAAATAGACCTGTTGATCGCTACCATAAGAGCTTTCTACCTTGGCTTATCAGGAGGGAAGACCCTACTGGCCTGAGCAGGAAGAAGTCCTGCAAAGAAGAGCAAAAAATCCTGATATGTTGCTTGATTTGTTGTGTTATTCTAATCCTACTGTGCACCAGCAAGGCGGATCTTGTTGTTCCTGTTATGAATGAGGAATATGTGATTTAGTAAGAGAGAATACATCTCGCAGCAAAGGAGTAATGATAGAACTCAAGGAGTAAGTTAGCCTAAGCAGGCTTTATAAGCATTATGTTGAAATATATTTGCCAATAGAAGGCAACTGAAAATTGGAGTGAGTATGTCAACTGGTGGTGGCAGAGTTGGATGCGCGCACCAGCCAGTGGTGGCTTATGTAACTATGTGTACTAGCTGGGGGCAACTTACGTAAGTGAGCGCACCAGCCAGGGGCGACTTGTTAGAATCGTGCACCTGCTAGGGGCAACTTATGTAGAAGCGTGCGCCAACTAAGGCTGACTTATGTAGAAGTGTGTGCCAGCTAGGGCAACTTATTAGAAGCGTGTGCTAGGTAGTAGCAGCTTACATAAGTGCACATGCCAGCTGGGACGACTTATTAGGAGCATGCATTAGCAGACGGCTTAATGGAGTCAGCTAGCAGCTGAGAACTGAGCCTACGAATAACACAAGAAGGGAAGCAAGACCTGTTTTTATTCATGTGAGATAGTTTACAAGAGAAGTAATGTTGTATGTACTACTGGTTAGTGCAAATAGTGGGCATGTTTCAATATTTCATACTTGATAAAAGTAGAGATCTGATATAAACAAGTTTTAGCAAAAGTGTTAGAATAGGTGATCGTAAAGCCGATCTTGTTAGGCTTATGTAACCTATTTCTGATGATATGGTGTTCAAATAATATTTATGAATAAAAGTGATAGTCATATTTGTCATTAATTCTTTGTTTTATATGTTAGAATATTTGACCAGAAAACCAATCTTTTTAGGCGTTTTGTAACCTAATTTGATAACTTGATGTAATATAATATTATGTGATGAATAAAATGAGTATTCATTACCATTGGTACTTCCTTTTTTGTGCTCATTTTCATATGTTAAAATGGTGATTTACATTTATCATAACAAAGCCCATAGACCACGGTTGACAACTCATGCAGTTGGGCCACACATTGGATGGTGATTATGAAACCAACTGATAAAGGATTGGGTCTGAAATATTCCGAGTCGAGGACCTCGAAACAGGGCATCCAGATTCCTATAGCAACTTGCATCAAGAGTCGTGTTCATTGGATGAGTGCCGCGTTTCATAGGTGACAGGTGTGGGACGCCAACATGATCTTGGTGGGTTGGTTGACTGGGGTTCGAGCCGACTGAACTGACTCACGGGGATCATCATATGGAAGCCTTGGAGGCTTAGTCAGTATGATTGGATTTTCCCGATTTTGATAGTATGGGAGTAGTCCTCATACTTGAGGAACCATGGCAGTCACGTACATAGGATGGATGTATCTTGGATCTGGCGAGAGGTGGTCATTCTGTAAGATGATCATTATAAGCCTTGGCTAGTGCAGTCGGAATATGTAGCGAGGACGGTGGGTTCCAAGAAGAGGATTCGTCCCCGGTCAGTATGTGACAGAGGTATCTCCTACGCACTCGGAGATATGTTCATGCTGCTTAAACCTGTGGCCGCAGTGGTTGGTCGAGCAGGAAAGGGTTTCATGTGTCAATGCAATGAGGCATGCGTAGTCTCGAGTATTAAGCATAGATGCCTAGTCAAGGATTGGAACCGACGGCCAATTCCATACCCTAGACTAAGGCCGGGAGACAATAGACGGAAGGACCGTACCCGTACGGAATCGGCGCCTAAATGTTCACGCCAACATTCACCTAGTCCCTAGTGCAATGATCCGTTGCTAGATGGCCACTCATGGCAACGGGCCCCTGTTGGACACGAGCCCAAGTCTCGTTGAGGGTGAACCTAAAGGGTCACACACAAATCACCGAGAAAGTGGAGAAATTGACTTGGAGTCAATTTCATAGGATAATAAGTAATTGGATTACTTAAGGGATTGTCCATTGGATGGACGGGCTGATATTGTATCGGGCCCTCGTTTAATCGGTAAATGAGATTTATCGGTTAATGTAGAGAGTTAGAAGATTGGATCTTTTAATTGGATTCAAAGATCAATGAGAATTATTTAAGTGGACCTTGAATTAAATGGGATTTAATTTTGGGTTCGTTGCAATTGGATTACAGTGGAACCCGGTCCGTTAAATTTTGGCCCAAGAGGTGTGTTAATTCCACTTTTGGAATGAGAAGAAGTTGGACTTCTTCCTAATATAGGTATGGCCGAAAATTACCACTCTTGGAGAGGTAAAAATTGGCCATACATGGCCTTGGTGATGTTGACTTGTCCTTTTTGGTAAGGGACAAATCAATTCCAATGCCTCTCTCATTTGGTATGATTAAATCATACCTTATGAGACGGTAGAGTTGATTGATGAATTAATGAGATTGATTGGGATGTATCTAGACATCCTTGGATGAACCTAAACACATTCCAATAATCACATTAATTTTGTATATATATAAGTATATACAATCATCAAACCAAGAGAATTCATTTTCATCTTTTTCTTGGAGAAAGAAGAAAAAACACACTTCACTCTCTCCTCTCTTTTTCGGCCCCTCTCTACTCATACACATATCCCCTTTGTTCTTCATTTGATCTTGGATCATTTGGATGAACAAAGAAAGTTTAAGAAAAGACACTAATTTAATAGTGTTTCTAGTTTCTTAAATCGAGTCCTCTAGATTCGTTTCTCTCTTGCAAGAAAAACGTGCATCTCTTTCCGGTGTGGTGTGGACTACTGTAGAGAGTTCATACGTTTGAACTTGATGAACATTTTCGGAGAGGAACAACGCTCGTAGCCGTACAAGCGATATAACTACAAAGGTAATTTCGATTTTACGCTTTCGTAGTTTGCTTTTCATCTCTATGCTCAATGTACAATATAAGTTTATAATATTGTTACATCCTACATCAAACGTCCGGTTGAGCACCCAATGGTACATCGCTTGGGATTTTGTGATAATTGTTTTAAATTTATGCTATACGCTTCCGCTTGCACTCTCGTGCGGATCCATTTGTCCCTTCATTGTGTTCACTTAACTGCTTTACATTACAAATTGTTCAATGCACAAGCAAAACCCACAGACCGAAAGGTTAATCTAAGAAACTGGACTGCGCATAGGATGGCAAGTCATGAAATCAATTTCTGTGGAGCGGTCTAAAATAATCCAAGTTGAAGGACCTCGAGATAGGGTATCGAGAGTCCATTTGAGACTTACACTAAGCAATTGCAGTCGCGTTTCATTGACTAGTGATGAGGGTCGTCCATGCAATATTAGTAGGTTAGCCAGCTTGGCGGCTGACTGAGGTGACTTGTGGGAATCGTCATATGGGAAACCTTTAGTGGGTTGGTCGGTATGACTCGAATTCCCAGTTCCAATAGTACAAGTTTGGTCCTCGGACTTGAGGGACTATTGTGGTCACATACACATTATGCCTGTATCTTAGATTTGGCAAGAAGCTACCAAGTCGAGAGACTCGATTGTCATAAGCCCTATCTAGTGTACTCAAGATGTGTATTGTGAGCATTATGTCCTAACAGAGAATCTATCTCCTATCAAAAAGATTAACAGTAATGTCTCACTTACACTCTGAGACTCGTCCTCTAGTAAATCTGTGGCCACAGTAACTGAACAGTGGGATGAGATCCCTGTGACGTTTGGTATGGATGAGTCGAAGCTTTAGTCACGAATGGTTACCAACATCTATTGTCCCCACCCTGGACTATAGTTTTGAGATGAAAGACGGGAGGACAAACGTACTAAAGAGCCTAAATGTTCACGCCATAACATTCACCTAGTCTCTAGTGTCATGGACCGTTGCTAGACAACCACCCATAGTGACGGACGAATATCCATCATAGGATGTTTAGAAAATTCGGCCAAGTCTAGTTGAGAGTGAACCTAAAGAGTCACACACAATCCACTGATAATGGAGGAATTAATTTAGAATTAATTTCGTATTAGAATGGGTGACCAGAAAGTCAATGTGGTTGGTTGTTCTGAGAACCATTTGTCAATATTTGAACGAGTAATATTATGTTGATGAATGTAGTAAGGATTCATCATTGGCAACGATGAGTTTGTTGTGCTTACTGCTTGCATTGAACATCGATTCGATATCACAACAAACGCCCACAAATCTGACGTATGAATCCAGGAAGTTGGACCGCGTATAGGATGGCGGTCATGGAACCAACTTATGTAGATACGTCTGAAACACTCCAATTCGAGGACCTCGAGATCGGGCACCGAAGCTCCTATAGAGACTTGCACTAAGGATTGAATTCATTAGATGAGTACCGTGTTTCATCGGTGACAAACGTTGGACGTCTATGCAATATTAGTGGGTTAGGTAGTGTCGGCTGACTGAGGTGACTCGTGGGAATCGTCATATGGAAACTACACGGGCTTGGTCGGTATTGTTAGAATAGGTGACCATGAAGCCAATCTTGTTAGGCAAATTGTAACCTATGTCTGAACAATTTCAAAATTTTAATAAACCCTAATGAATAAGAAAGTGAAATTCATCTGGCTCATACTTTATCTGTGTTCACTTTTACTTCTTTATAACAGTTCCCTACATAAACAAAGCCCACAGACTGAGATCACACTTCGGGGACTGGGACTGCGCTTGGAGGCGGGTTCATGAAATCAGTTCCGCACAATCAATCTGAAAATCTCCAAGTCAAGAAATCTCGAGAAATAGGTATCGAGAATCCACTTGAGACTTGCACTAAGCATCTGCTGTTGTGTTTCATCGACGGGTGGCGAGGGTCGTCTATGCAGTGTTAGAGGGTCAGCTTGATGGAGAGCGGCTGACTGAGGTGACTCGCGGGAACCGTCTTACGGAGGACCTTGAGTAGGGTCGGCTAGGTATGACGTGAGTTCCCGGTTCCAACGGTACAGGTCAATCCTTTGACTTGAGGAATTGTTGAGTTTACCTGTACATCGTGACTGTATCTTAGGTATGGTGAGAGATTGCCAAAACATAGTTGAGTAGTCATAAGCCATATCTAGTGCAGCTACGGTATGCAACGTGACAGTAGTTTCCAAGAAAGGATTCGTCTCCTATCAAGAGCGTTGACAGTAGCGTCTCACTATACTCTGGTGTCTTGTCCCTAAAATCTATGGCCACAGTAACTGAACAGAAGGGAAGGATTCCCTGCGGCGTTTTGTATAGGACAGACCGACACTTAGGTCCAAGATGGGTACCTACGTATCCGTGCCCTAGACCCTAAGTGGTGAGACCGTAGACGGAATGATAGATGTACTGTAGAGCCTAAATGTTCATCCCCACGCATATTCACCTAGTCTCTAGTGCCATGGATCGTTGCCAGACGGCCACCCATGGTGACGGACGGATTCTAGGAATCCGACCAAGTCTAGCTGAAGGTGAACCTAAAGAGTCACACACAATCCGCACACATAACGTATTTAATTTGGAATTAAATATTTGGAGAGAAGTGGAACGACTAAATTAGATTTAATCGGGTCTTTCTTATCTTGGGAAATTAATTCCTTTTATTAGATGAAAGGAATTTATCTAATATATTAGATTTATTGGAAACTAATTTATGGGCTTAAAATAAATATTAGTATTTATTTTATTGCCCTTTGGATTATTTAATTAGATTTTAAATACTCCATTAAATTAATGAATGGTTGAGATTGGAGAGGGAAATCAATGGCTAGGATTGATTTGACCAAGAAGCTAGAAATTGACTAGGATTTGACTAGGTCAAAACCTATTCCTAGAGGAGTCTTCCAAAGAGTAAGAATTAGAAGAGGAATAGGATTCCTCCTCTATATATATTCTTGACTCTTCACTTTGGAAGAGATGATGAAACTCTAAACACACACACACACACACCATCACCACTGCTCCTCTCCCTCACTCGGCCTCTCTCTTCTCCTCTTTCCAAGATATTATCTTGTGTTCTTTTGTGATATACAATTGAACTTCAAGGAGAGTTGATCTCGTTAATTAATAGTGTTTGATCAATCCGTCCTCTCCAAATATTATACACACTTGTTCTTTCGCTAGCAAGAGGATCAAGATACGTGGGCGGATTGCGTGTACGAATTATTAGAGGGTCTCAAACTCGAGATCTTGGAGCAAAACGGGAGAACAATGCGAGTAGCAGTTTGAAGACAAAACGACAACCGGGTAGGTTTTCGTTTTAACGATTTCGTCCCTTATTCAACCCTATGGCCTCCATGAATTGTTTGTATGTTTTTTATTCATGAAATACACCAAATTCCCAGGAGATTCAAGGGAACACCCCTTGAACGTCTTTATATTATTCTCGTTTATGGTATGTTTAATATTATTGCAATTTTAATTTTACCGTACTTCCGCATTCGCGCTACTCCCGGGCCGATCCACACGCCTTTGCTAAGCGTTCAGTGGTATCAGAGCCTAGTTCGGTGTATAGGCCTAGGGTTTTACGTGTGTTTAAAGCATGAAAACGTGTATGGCATGATTTATATGTTTCTTAATGTTTTAATTATCAAGCATGTCGTTTTCTTATCTTTAATCGTGTATGAGTTGTTGGTGTTGTTAGTATTCTTGGTTTTCTTGGAAAACGGTGGCAGAAAATAAAATGAAAGAAAAACGTTGCACGCGGCAAGCCGGTGGCTGACCGCGCACGCAGTGCGCACTGGCGAGGCACAGCATGCGCGGGTCTGCGATCGGCTTGCGCGCAGCCGGACGCGGAGCACCGACGCATGGCAGGGCACGCACGCACACGGGTAGGGGAGCCCGCGCGCGCGCACGCCAGGCCAGCCCGTCAAGGGCGCTCGTGCGGTCGGTGCGCGGCCAGGCAGGCCGCGCGCGCACGTACGCATAAGGCAACGCCGCCTGGCGCGCACGCAGGCAGACAATGGAGTCTGCGCGTGTGCGCCCGACAGGCACGCCCGATGCGCATGTGCGCACGCAGACTGAGCCCAGGATGCGCACGCAGGCGGCACGGCAGGGTGGCGCGCGCAGGCAGAGGAGCCTGCGCACGGCAGCCCCATCAGCGCGCCAGCGTGCTTGACACAACACGACCAGGCGCGCGCGTGAGCAGGCTGGGGCCTGCGCATGCGTACCCGACCAGGCGTGCCCTGCGCGCGCGCGGACAGCAGGCTAGGCCGATTGTTCGTTAATGTTTTTCTTGTTTTAAATTTTTTGGATAATTTCTGAAAAATTGGTTCTATTTATTTTGCATGTTTTCTTAAGAACATTATTTGGAAAGTTGTTGTATTGGATTTTGAATCCTGGCATTTTATTCACTTTCAAATAATGAAGAAAGGATATTGTCAATGTTATACCATGACTTGTTCTCTCGTTTTATCATGGAATGATGTGATTGGATATCATGGATTATGTGCATATGTTTATGTGATTGGATATCATGTAATTATGTGCGTTAATTGAGAACGGATGATCACAAGCCCTAGACCGAATGTATGGTTTAAATTTATATTGGGCCCGTGTGCCTCTTTTATTATCTCCTCCTCCTTTTCTAGTTGCCTTGGAATAATAAGGCATTCTATCTCCCTCCTATTGTACTCCCCCCGGGTTTTCGCTGGGGTTTCTTTTTGTATATGTAATGAGAGTAGTATAGGAGTGAGGAATTTTATTTTATGTTTTGGTGGAGATGAAGGATGGTCCAAATGGAGAATCCAAGGCGTTCCATGAAGATTTGAAGGAAAAAAGAAACCAAGGCCCATCAGCATGTTGATCGGGTTGCTATTAAATGTAATAGTGTAGGACCAACCCTAGATTGACCATAGATCCACTGCGAGCTCAGTGGGTCGCATAGGATTCGGGCTTGTGATCATCCAACTGGGGCATGCTAGGCTTTCATTTTGCATGTGGCTTTTATGGTGAATGAATGGTTTATTTATCATATTATTGCTATGGGATGCAAACTTTAAATTATGCATTACATATGTATGTATGTATGGTATCTCGGTCATTTTCAACTCTCACTTGGTTGGACCAAAGTTCAAAATATTAGACCCTTGATAAATGGACTTGGACTCTAGGAGTTCGTCCATGCCTTCCATCCATGCCAAAGTGAGGAAGCCGATTTAGGTCGATAGCGTGGTCTCACGAGTCGTGGTACGACTATCGTGCTTAAAAGAAGCTGCACTTTATCATGAACGAGGAGTAGACTGTTGTTACCTGTCTCACGAGTTGTGGAGGTAGTAGTGGGTCTACGAATCGGTTGATTGGATCGGGTCTTACGCCCAAATAACATGATTCGCTTGGAGTCCTCAGGATCACGTGAAAGGGTGAGGCAATTATCTTGGGAATCTCGTGGAACGAGAATGGTATGGCATACCTCCCACAGGATTCTTCCCATGCGAATCGTAAAAGCTGGGTATGGGAAAAATCACTGTGGATCCCAAGCCTATTAGGAAAGGGTTTTTCCCGAAAACAACGTTTGAGAGTGTCGTGTTTTCATATAAATAGTGGGAGCATTAAATGACTAAAGTCCAAGCATTTCATTAAATTCTGCTGATTGTAGTTCTGTTCTTTAAATGTAGATTTAAAATGTCTAAGAACCCATTATCAACCTTACTTGAGACCAACAAGTTTAATGGAACCAATTACAACGACTAGTTGAGCAATCTGAGGATAGTCCTCGATTACGAGAACCAAGGCTATGTCATGGACGAGTCGTTTCCGAGGACTTTGCCGGAAGGATCCACGCCAGAAGAACGTGAGACGTTCGAGACTTGGCATAAGGATAACCGGAGAGTCCGTAGCATCATACTTGCCTCTATGACGAATGAGATTCAGAAGCAGTATGAAAGGCTAGACGATGTCCCTTCCATTATGGCTCGCCTGAAGGATTGCTATGCAGTCCCGGACCGGCATACTAGGTATGTCGCAACGAAGGCATTCTTTGGAACTAAAATGACCGAAGGGTCCTCTGTACAAGAGCATGGGGTCAAGATGCTTACCTTGGTGGAAAAGCTCGAAGACCTCAAAGCAGGGCTCGATAACGAGACGTACATTGATATGATCCTTCGGTCTCTCCCACCCTCCTTCGACAAATTCATTGTTAACTACAACATGAATACTCTTGAGAAGGGCATTCATGAGTTAATCAATATGGTGGTGCAATACGAGGTAACGACCAAAAAGTCTGTGTCGTCGGTATTGTTTGGAGATGCTTCGACTTCCAAAATGAAAGGCAAGGGCGTCGGACGTTGGAGAAGGAAGAAGGGAAAGGGAAAAGCCGTCAAAGCAGCTACCAACACTAAGAGTGTTCCCATTGCCAAAGTGGGGAAAGGAAAAGAAAAAGGGAAGTTTGACTCAAAGCAACAGTCGAGGCATATGACATATGTATTCATTGCCGTGAGAAAGGGCATTGGAAGAGGGATTGCCCCCAAACTCCTCTCCAAGCAAGGTATCTTTGTGATTAAGGTTAATATGGTTACTAACACTGCCTCTTGGGTATTAGATACCGGCTGTGGAGCTCACATTTGCAATGATTTGCAGGTGCTGAAAAGAAGCAGAAAACTGAGTAGTGGAGATATAGTCCTAAATCTCGGGAATGGCAAGGCCATCTCGGCAGAAGCAGTAGGATCCGCCACCCTAGTAGCTAATGATCATGTTAGTATAAAATTAGAGCAAGTTTATTATGTATCCAGCATGATTAGAAACATCATTTCCATTCTGGTGTTAAACAATAGTGGATATGAGTTTATAATTAATAAAAATTGCTTTTATTTGATGAAGGGTGGTATTGCTCATCTGCTTGGTACACTTACTAACGGCCTCTATATCTTACAACAAGCGAATTTCGTTCTAAACGCTCAACACAAACGTAAAATAGATGATAACGAAAACGCACGACTGTGGCACGCAAGGTTAGGTCACATTTCCCAAGATAGGATGAAGAATTTGGTAGACTCAAAGGACCTAGAGGTTGGGGACTTGAGTAAACTACCAACTTGTGAATCCTATCTCAGAGGGAAAATGACTAAGAAGCCCTTTGTAGGACAAAACAGGCTTGCCACAGGTCTGTTGGACTTGGTCCATACAGACGTATGTGAACCACTAAGGACGCAAGCCGGAGGTGGGTTCTCCTACTTCATAACCTTCACCGATGATCATTTACGATATGGTTATGTATACCTGATGAGGTACAAGTTTGAAGCTCTTGAGAGGTTTAAAGAATTCAGACTTGAAATTGAGAACCAAACCGGCTGCAAAATTAAAGTCCTACAGTCAGACCGAGGCGGAGAATACCTTAGTACTGAGTTCCTTAATTATCTTAAAGAAAACGGTATAATCTATAAATGGACACCTCCCGAGACACCACAGTTAAATGGGGTCTCTAAAAGGAGGAATCGAACCCTGTTAGACATGGTCCGATCCATGATGAGTTTTACCAAGTTGTCCTTGTCGTTTTAGGGCTACGCATTGGAGACTGCGGCTAAATTGTTAAACTTGGCACCAATCAGTGTATTGACCCAAACCCCATATGACATATGGCACGGCAAGCCTGCATCCTACAACTACTTGAAAGTGTGGGGTAGCCCTGTGTACGTCAAGAAGCTGAAAGAAATCGGTGGATCGTCCCGGGAGATTAACGCGAATAGCGGAAGCGCGAAATAGTGCGTAATAAAAATTACAAAGCATAATTAAATGGAATTTAAACTATGCATAATATACATAAACGAATCAAGGGGTGTGCCCTTGATTCTCCCGGGCGTTCGGTGTATCTCATGTTCAATAAAACACAACATGGAGGCCATAGAATTAGAAACGAAAACCATAATTAAAGAACCTACCCGGTTGTAGTTTTGTCTTCGTTCGGCTACATGCATTGTTCCCCGTTTTGCACCAAGATCTCAAGAAGAGACCCTCTAAATCATCTCACTCGCTGCACCGGAAAGCAACGAACCCTTGTGCTAGCAAGAAAATCATTGGGGAGAAGAGACATCGGTACACGCTATCAATTAACGCAACCGGCGTCTCTTACGTTCTTAACTTGAATAAAATCAAGAAGAACAAAGTATATTTCTTGGAGAGAAGAAAGAGGGTGGACGAATTTGAGAGAGATGAGAGATGAGAGTTGTAGAGAATACTAGGTGTAAGTGTGTGTTTTTTAAGTATTTATAGAAGATGGAATTCCTATTCCTTCTCAAACTCTTCCAAAGAGACACACTTTGACTAGGATTTTGACCTAGTCAAATCCTAGTCAAATTAGGCTTTGATTAAGTCAAATTAATCATGGCCCTTCATCTCATCATTCTCTAGATCAAATCTTGTCCATCCATTTTGATGGGCTTTATGGAATGGGCCTATTTAATTCTAAATTAAATATTCCCATGGACTTTATATTAAAATCCTATTTAATATACTAAGCCCATTAATTAATGGAATGGACTTTATTTAATTCCAAATTAAATAGTCCATGGACTTTATATTAAATCCTATTTAATACCAAGCCCATTAATTAATTCCATAGAATGGGATTATTTAATTCTAAATTAAATAGTCCCATGGACTTTATATTAAATCCTATTTAATATACTAAGCCCATTAATTAATTAATGGAATGGACTTTATTTAATTCCAAATTAAATAGTCCATGGACTTTATATTAAATCCTATTTAATACCAAGCCCATTAATTAATTAATTCACCCTTTTAATCTAATTAAAAGGAAAGCCCATGCTTTGTAAAATTCATAAATCTAATTTATGAACTCATGCCCGATTATTCCAAATAATACATCGAGGCTTGTATCTCCAAGAAGTATAATTTAATTCCATTAAATTAAACCTTCTCCCGGAATTAATTCCAAATTAATTCCCTTTCATTTGGTGTAGCGGGTGTGACTCTTTAGGTTCACCTTTCAGCTAGACTTGGACCTACTTTTCGTTATTTCATAACTAAAGTAGTCCGTTACCATGGGTGGCCATCTAGCAACGGTCCATGGCACTAGAGACTAGGTGAATTTATGGTGTGAACATTTAGGCTCCGAGTTATACGCAGGTGCGGTCCTACCGACGCTCGATACGTACGGGTACGGTCCTACTGTCGCCTGTCTCCCGGCCTTTAGTCTAGGGGTCGGTTCCCATCGTTGACTAGGCAACTATGCATAATGCTCGAGATAGGTTTAACTCGACGTAGGAAATCCTTTCCCACTACATCAAGTGCTATGGCCATAGACTTTGTGAGTCTAAAACCATCTCCGAGCGCATAGGAGATCTTGCTGTCATATCCTTTGACAGGGGACAGATCCTATCTTGGAATTCACCGTTCTTACATACTCCGACTGCACTGGACGAGGCTTATGATGACCATGTGATATAATCGGTCAAATTTCACCAGATCCAAGATACAGCCTTAGTATGTAGGGGACTGCCGTGATCCTCAAGTCCGAGGACTAATCCCGTACTATCGGAACCGGGAATACGAGTCATACCGACCAAGCCCGAGTAGCTTCTATATGACGATTCCCGCGAGTCACCTCAGTCGGCCGCTCCCCAGCTGACCGACCCACTAACACTGCTTAGACGATCCTCGTCACCCGTCGATGAAACACGACAGCAGATGCTTAGTGCAAGTCTCAAATGGATTCTCGATGCCCTGTCTCGAGATTCCTTTGACTTGGAGTATTTCAGACTGATTCGGCGAAACTGATTTCATGAACCTACCTCCAAGCGTAGTTCCAATTTTCCGAAATGTTATTTCAGTCTGTGGGCGTTTGTTGTGACATCGTAACGATGCAAGCAGTAAGTACAACAAACTCATGCCTATGAATCCTTACTACATTCATTAACATAATATTA
The DNA here is from genome assembly GCA_034509735.1 of Sesamum alatum. Classification (NCBI taxonomy): domain Eukaryota; kingdom Viridiplantae; phylum Streptophyta; class Magnoliopsida; order Lamiales; family Pedaliaceae; genus Sesamum; species Sesamum alatum. Next base: position 18,171,531 of record JACGWO010000002.1, read on the forward strand.
CTTGTTCACAGATTGACGAATGGTTCTCAGAACAGCCAATACCATTGACTTTCTGGTCACCTATTCTAACAATCTCCCACTTGACCAATAAGTCAATTACCCACTTTGTTCAGAATCCACTGAGTATGAGTAATCTACGATACCGACTAAGGTATTGTGAGTCCGTTTATATTTCCTCGCGAAGCAATACGGTCTAACCGTGTTACCTCTATCCACCATTGCCTCTTAGAGATGGTGGTTGTCTAAGAATATTTTCGTGGATCTTGTGATGAGATCTCGTGCCAATACTCCCATAGCCAAGTTGCCTGCCATATAGGCAAACATGGCTTGGTCGTGCTAGGCGCCACGTCCATCCTATGGACGCGGTCTTCATCAGTGACCACTATCCGATGCACTCGTCATTGGGCCTGACTGTGCATACCTTTGAGACTAACTGGTTTTCACTTATGCTCTGGAAGCTAGTATCGCTCTAGCCTTCCAAAACAACTCTCAACAGACAGTGCATCATGAACACATCTTTAGTCCTTATTCAGGTACTAAGGATCGTTCTTGATTGCTGTCTTCAACCCCTCAGTGCATTACCGATTTATGTTGAGCCATGCTAGAAGCACTCTCAACATCGGTTCCTATGCACCGAGTAAACATATCATATGTTTGCCTAGGGTTAAGACGTAGGGGATACTCAACATCCAAGCCTTCTCATTAGTCCACCGTGACTAAGTCTTGAATGGCTTGATGCTTTATGCATAGTATCCAAGTTTTCTCATCAGTCTTACTATGACTGAGTCTCGAACAACTTGTCCCTCTACATATATGAGTTTTTCTCATCAGTCCACCATGACTGAGTCTTTGAAAAGCTTAATTCATGATATGTATGTGGGATCCCTAAAATGTCATCGAGAATTTTCGTGAGTTACAGTTTGTGTTTTAGTGATTCCTAATGCCTTGAATTCATCCATGAATCAAGATATTACACACTTAAACACTTGGAACACCATTTCTACTCCCACTGATCACCTACGTCGTTTAAGACCGAGTCATGCTCCGTATGAGCTCGTCAAAACGAATATTCCAATTATGCGGTGTTTCAAATCTTGTTTGAATTTCCTAGTGGATTCTATGGCTCCTCTCCATAAATCCTACTACGATGTCCAACATCACGTTCCGCAGGTCATTTGGATTATTATCCAAATTTGACCGAACATATCCCGATCACTCGTACCTCTTACGACATTCGGGTTCGTTCTTAAGGGGACTTGGAATATGATCAATTTAAGAAAGAAATGCAATTATAAGCAACGTTTAGCATTATTCTGTCGTAAACTTGTACAAATTAGACACCGAGTCTAATTTGTCTCCCACTAGTCCCTTGACGTATGTAGGATCCTTCTACATGCTCAAGGACTTTGTCGGGACATAGGCTTGCCAAACCATGGCTCCTTGTGCGTGACTCTTGGCAAAGTGCCATGTTCCTTACGTTGGCAATTTTGAGTCTACGTCTACACGGGCTAAGGTAATTGGGCGAAACTTCGATCGATCTTCGTCCAACGAGATTCGATCGTTCCCTTTATCAGAGACCGTCATACTTGGCCTTTATAGGAAATGTTTCATTGAGAATTCCATTTTCAACTTGGATGCTCAAGAGCTCCCACTAAATACACGGCCTTTTCGATCCTATCGAAACAGGTTTAATTTTGCAACCATTTATGGTTCACCTCCTTAAGTCTAATTCCCAAACCTCCTATGGGACCTTTAGACTTTTGAACCCTCTTATGGTCTTTGTGTATTAGTAACCTACAGTTGTCTTATTGGCTCCCTTCCAATAGACTATTTGGCAAGCCTACTTTGTCCAACAAAGAGCTTTCGGACTTTCTTCTTCATAAAAGACTTGTAAATTTAGTCGATTCGAATCATCTATTTCTAGATTCATCGAACTTTCCAATTTACTTATCTTTTAATAAGAAGAAACGTCCTAGCTGTTGTAGATGCCAAATCTGTAAGTTGGTCTTGATTAATCCATTTTAGATAATTTGAATTTTGAGTATCCATAAACCTTTTATGGGATGGTATTTTAGGAATTTACGTACTAGCAAACATGAATCAATATTCAATAATTTTGTTTGATCAAATATGTATGTAATAAAACCTTTGTCCAACAAAGAGACATACTTTTGATCATGCTAGGTTACGTAATTCCTATATTATCCTAACATGATCACGATTATGGGCCTAACAAGTCTCTAGTCCTTTTCATCAATGGACCTTGCCATTGTTGAATCCTAGAACTGTTCTTGGCTTTTAAGTCCTTATTCACTTTCTGCAAACCACCCGCAGATTAGTGATAGGAATGGTATCAAATACAAAATAAAGTGATCATGTCAATACTCAATATCAAATTTTACCTACATTGGAGAGAGGTTTAGAATACTCCCCTTTCCAATGGCCCTTTTTACGACAGTAAATGCTTACGTTCTTAGAAACTATGAACTTGACTGCTGAACCTTTTGCTCTTTCCTTTACCTCCACCTTGTGTTGTAAAGGAACAGCACTTGAAGTGCTTAATAGTTGATGTCACCTTACCCTTCTTCCTCTTTTGGCGTCTGGCACCCTTGCCTTTCGCTATGGAGGTTGAAGCCTCTCCTACTAGTACCGACGGTGCAGATTTTGCAATCGTTGCTTCGTACTAGACCAACATAATTACCAACCTATGAAGATCTTTTCTAAGCTCATTCATGTTGATAATTAATGGTTCGTAGGAGGGGAGGAAGAGACTGAAGGATCATGTCAATGTACGTCTCTTTTTCAAGACTGACATGGAGGTCTTTTGAGCTTCTCCACTAAGGATTGCATCATCACTCCATGTTCTTTGTACCGACATCCCTTCCGTCATCTTAGCTCCAAACATGCCTTCGTTGCATTTTACCCCACATGCTGGTCCAAGACCATATAGACATGATGCAAGCGAAGCATAGTTTGAGCCAACATCATTATATCCTATTTGCCGGTGGTCATCCTTCAACTTTTGAACGCCAAGCGTTGCCTTAGTTGTCGACCCCTCCGGCAAGCGCTGAGGAACGCCCTCATTCCGGTATGTGAGTTAAGGTTCTGGAAATCTAAGACCATCTTAAGATTTCGCAGTCAATTCGTGTAATTGGTTCCCTTTTTTTTTAGTGAGCCTCTTAGTGATGTGTTTGGTGGATTCTTAGACATTCACAACATATATGAAACAGAAAATAATAAGCAGAATGAAGTAATATTTTGGTTAAGTCTCGGTCTTTAGTCCTTAACCTCTCCCACTATTTCTACGAAAACACGGCACTCTCAAACGTTGTTTTCGGGAAATCCTTTCCTAGTGGGCTCGGGATCCACAGCGATCTCCCCCATACCCCGCTTTTACGATTCGCATGGGAAAAAGAACCCGTGGGAGGTATTCCATACCATTCTCGTTCCACGAGATTCCCAAGATAATTGCCTCACCCTTTCACGTGATCCCGAGGACTCCAAGCGAATCACGTTATTCGGGCGTTAGACCCGACCCAATCAACCGATTCATAAACTCACTGCTACCTCCACGACTCGTGAGACAGGTAACAGTAGTCTACTCATCGTTCATGACAAAGTGCAGCTTCTTTTAAGCACGATAGTCGTGCCACGACTCGTGAGACCACGCTATCGACCTAAAAGATCTTCCTCACTTTTGCCATGGATGGAAGGCTTGGACAGACTCCCAGAGTCCTAGTCCATTTATTAAGGGTCTATATTTAACTTGGTTTAACCAAGTGAGAGTTTTGATAGAACGAGACCTCATCACATATTAAGTATTGCATTGCGTGCGTTATGGCAGAAATATTCTAAGCGTGAATGTAACCATACATAAAGCATATAGAATAATCATAAGCATAAAATACGCATCGCATGCAAAATAAAGTCTAGCACGCCCCTGTAGGATGATCACAAGCCCAAACCTATGCGACCCACTGAGCCCGCAGTGGATCTATGGTCAATCTAAGGGTAGGCCCTACACTATTACAAGTTTTAATAACCCATTACATGCAATGGGCCTTGTAAGTCCTCTTTATCTTCTTGGGCTCTCCATCGTGGGCCTACACCGGGCTTCTTCTCCATGGATCCTCCGTGGGCCATCTGATGGCAACCTCCATGGGCCTCCAACACCTTGGGCTTATTTCTCTTGCAGCTTTTATTTACAAAAAAAGAATAAAACCTCACCACTAATTCTACTCTCATTACATCATAAAATAAGAAACCCCAATTAAACATTTGGGGGGAGTACATTGGGAGGGAGAGAGAAAGCCTTATTATTCCAAGGCACTAGAAGAGAGACAGAGAGGAAAATAAAGAGGCACACAGGCCACAACCCAACAAATAAATGTAAATAAACCATACATGCGGTCTAGGGGCTTTGTGATCATCCTTTGTCAAATCAATTAACACAAATAGCACAAATACATATCCCACGTAAAATATGCTATACCAACATCCATGATAATCCATACCATAAAATAAATGCAGAAACTACATGTAAAATATCCACACCAAACATTGGATAATAGTGCAACCTATGCACAACGATTTTTGTTGGAAAAACCTTTTCCATAATTAACAAGGCAATATTAATTCTATGAAATATAAAATCTCAACCAAAATTAAAATGCCCCAAGTTAATTAATTAAGAAAAATTCCCAGAATTATACAGAAAAATCAAATTTTTCTGAAACACAAAAATCAACAATTCAAGAATATGCCCATTTATTCAAGAATTCCAAAATCCAACATTCGTGCAATATTAATACATGTCAAGATCTACTCATACTCAAGCCATAAAATAACCATGATGTCCAACATCATAAAACGCAGAAATTATTGCGAAATTTCACATGTGAATTTTGATCATTGGTGCAACCATTGCAAAAATTAAATCTTGTTAGGAAACCCTTTCCTCATCAACCAAGCAATATTTATTTTAGAAAATTCCAAATCTCAAAAAAAAATATTCTAAGTCAACGGGTTCAGAATAATGCAGAAAATATCATAAAAATAATACAGTAAAAACAGTTTTGAAAAACGAGCCAAAAACGGGAGAGAAACGGAAAACGGCACAGCCGGCCGGCCAGGCGCGCGCGCGCGCCCAGCGCATGCCGTGCGCGCGCCTGCGCCTAGCGCTTGCGCGCGCGCGCACGCGCGCAGGCGCCCATGCCTGCGCGCGCGGCCGGCACAGCGCGCGCGCTGTCCGCGCACGCTGGGCGCGCTGGCCGGGCGCGCTGGCCGGGCGCGCGCAGGCCCCTGCCTGCACGCGCGCCCGGCCGCGCCCCTGTGCGCGCGGCCAGCGGGCTGCTGCTGCCGGTTCGCCGTTTTTCACTTCTTTTCGATTTTTCATGCAATTTTTCTGAACCACAAGATAAATAAAACCCTAGAACATGTATAAACATATTCAAGAAAACCAAGATCCAAAATCCCATGCAAAATTAAACGCCAATAAATATCTACGATAAACATGCTATAAACGTAAATTAAAACACGTTTATCATGCTTAAACGCACATAGCACATAGAATTCTAGGCCTATACACCGAACCGGGCTCTGATACCACTGAAAGAAATCGGTGGATCGTCCCGGGAGATTAACGCGAATAGCGGAAGCGCGAAATAGTGCGTAATAAAAATTACAAAGCATAATTAAATGGAATTTAAACTATGCATAATATACATAAACGAATCAAGGGGTGTGCCCTTGATTCTCCCGGGCGTTCGGTGTATCTCATGTTCAATAAAACACAACATGGAGGCCATAGAATTAGAAACGAAAACCATAATTAAAGAACCTACCCGGTTGTAGTTTTGTCTTCGTTCGGCTACATGCATTGTTCCCCGTTTTGCACCAAGATCTCAAGAAGAGACCCTCTAAATCATCTCACTCGCTGCACCGGAAAGCAACGAACCCTTGTGCTAGCAAGAAAATCATTGGGGAGAAGAGACATCGGTACACGCTATCAATTAACGCAACCGGCGTCTCTTACGTTCTTAACTTGAATAAAATCAAGAAGAACAAAGTATATTTCTTGGAGAGAAGAAAGAGGGTGGACGAATTTGAGAGAGATGAGAGATGAGAGTTGTAGAGAATACTAGGTGTAAGTGTGTGTTTTTTAAGTATTTATAGAAGATGGAATTCCTATTCCTTCTCAAACTCTTCCAAAGAGACACACTTTGACTAGGATTTTGACCTAGTCAAATCCTAGTCAAATTAGGCTTTGATTAAGTCAAATTAATCATGGCCCTTCATCTCATCATTCTCTAGATCAAATCTTGTCCATCCATTTTGATGGGCTTTATGGAATGGGCCTATTTAATTCTAAATTAAATATTCCCATGGACTTTATATTAAAATCCTATTTAATATACTAAGCCCATTAATTAATGGAATGGACTTTATTTAATTCCAAATTAAATAGTCCATGGACTTTATATTAAATCCTATTTAATACCAAGCCCATTAATTAATTCCATAGAATGGGATTATTTAATTCTAAATTAAATAGTCCCATGGACTTTATATTAAATCCTATTTAATATACTAAGCCCATTAATTAATTAATGGAATGGACTTTATTTAATTCCAAATTAAATAGTCCATGGACTTTATATTAAATCCTATTTAATACCAAGCCCATTAATTAATTAATTCACCCTTTTAATCTAATTAAAAGGAAAGCCCATGCTTTGTAAAATTCATAAATCTAATTTATGAACTCATGCCCGATTATTCCAAATAATACATCGAGGCTTGTATCTCCAAGAAGTATAATTTAATTCCATTAAATTAAACCTTCTCCCGGAATTAATTCCAAATTAATTCCCTTTCATTTGGTGTAGCGGGTGTGACTCTTTAGGTTCACCTTTCAGCTAGACTTGGACCTACTTTTCGTTATTTCATAACTAAAGTAGTCCGTTACCATGGGTGGCCATCTAGCAACGGTCCATGGCACTAGAGACTAGGTGAATTTATGGTGTGAACATTTAGGCTCCGAGTTATACGCAGGTGCGGTCCTACCGACGCTCGATACGTACGGGTACGGTCCTACTGTCGCCTGTCTCCCGGCCTTTAGTCTAGGGGTCGGTTCCCATCGTTGACTAGGCAACTATGCATAATGCTCGAGATAGGTTTAACTCGACGTAGGAAATCCTTTCCCACTACATCAAGTGCTATGGCCATAGACTTTGTGAGTCTAAACCATCTCCGAGCGCATAGGAGATCTTGCTGTCATATCCTTTGACAGGGGACAGATCCTATCTTGGAATTCACCGTTCTTACATACTCCGACTGCACTGGACGAGGCTTATGATGACCATGTGATATAATCGGTCAAATTTCACCAGATCCAAGATACAGCCTTAGTATGTAGGGGACTGCCGTGATCCTCAAGTCCGAGGACTAATCCCGTACTATCGGAACCGGGAATACGAGTCATACCGACCAAGCCCGAGTAGCTTCTATATGACGATTCCCGCGAGTCACCTCAGTCGGCCGCTCCCCAGCTGACCGACCCACTAACACTGCTTAGACGATCCTCGTCACCCGTCGATGAAACACGACAGCAGATGCTTAGTGCAAGTCTCAAATGGATTCTCGATGCCCTGTCTCGAGATTCCTTTGACTTGGAGTATTTCAGACTGATTCGGCGAAACTGATTTCATGAACCTACCTCCAAGCGTAGTTCCAATTTCCCGAAATGTTATTTCAGTCTGTGGGCGTTTGTTGTGACATCGTAACGATGCAAGCAGTAAGTACAACAAACTCATGCCTATGAATCCTTACTACATTCATTAACATAATATTACTTGTTCACAGATTGACGAATGGTTCTCAGAACAGCCAATACCATTGACTTTCTGGTCACCTATTCTAACAGAAGCTAGTGGGAGACAAGCTATAATCAAAGTCTAGTTTGTGCAGGTTCGTTGGATACCCCAAAGAAACTGCAGGTAATTATTTCTATGACCCCTTGGAACAGAAGGTGTTTGTTTCAAGGAATGCAATACTCTTGGAACAAGGTTTTCCAGAGAATATCCAGCCTGATGAACTGATACTTGAGGAGTCAAGTGATGCAAACCAGTCATCAGTAGAAGCCGCGGATACCTCACTAAGAGGATTCAGGATAGATACCCAGAAGGCTGAACAACCTCGAGAAGTTCAACATGCTAGGCATGACGAACGACCTCAGGAAGAGCCAGCCTCGGTACCTGAACCGCCAGCTCCTATTCAGTCAATGCCCACAGTCACCACTGACGTTCCTGTTCTTCGTAGGTCAGCTAGAGAGTCCCGACCTCCCATGAGGTATGGCTTTCTAAACGCGACCAGTCGATTGGATAAGGATCCTAAGATATACGAGGAAGCGATGCCTGACATCGACTCCGGAAGATGGCTTGAGGCCATGAAAACCTAAATAGACTCCATGAGTGAGAACCAAGTCTGGACACTTGTAGACCTACCCAAAGGGGATAAGCCAGTTGGCTGTAAATGGGTCTATAAGTAGGAATACACCCACTGAATCAGGAGGGTAGGTTCACCTGTCTGCCAAGGACCCTTTTATGTATAGTACTTAGTTTTGAAGGCATTACCCTGCCGATTGAACAGGTTGGTCAACATCCTCCCGCCACCAGCAGGGCAGATCGTCCTTGCACTGGTCTGGCCTTGAGGCCTTTTGTTGGTAGCGGGAGAGCTTTATCCAGCAGGAGTAGAACATCACCTGCTACAGTGGGCAGTAACCAAGTGCGAGAAACAACAAATATAAGTATCCTCCAAGTAGCAAGTAAGAATATGCATGCCATTATGTATGAGCTATCATAGCTAGATAAGTATGCCTGTTGAACGCAATTTATTAAGGCTTTCAGCATGTAAATTGAGGAAGGATGTGCCCTTTTAGGAGCAGCTTATTAGGGCTTTCAAGCCAACAAGAGTACGCCAGCAGGGCGGCTTGCCAAGGCCTAAAGCCAGTAAGAGTGCGCCAACAGGGCAGCTTATGAGATGCGTGCACCAACAAGGCGGCTTATGTAGGCTAGGAAAGAGTAAGGTGATTAACCTGTTGATAAAGTAGAGTATAGCAAAGGAGCGGAAAATGCTCTTTATTTAGGTAGTATAATGTTGATTACGCAAGTAGTAGAGTTAGGAGTAAAAAGAGCAGGATTTTTAGGAATAAAACTTCCTAAGATTATATATGTTCCCTAGCTGGGAAAGTTTCCTGCCATCAGTGCCTTCGCTCGTCATGATTGCTCCTTTTCACCCACCAAGCATCCTCTAAGGTCATATACTTCTCTGCTCGAGCTAGTACTTCCTGGAAATTTCCTGCAAGTTTCTTCGCTAAGAATTTGAAGAGGGATCTTACTCTGAGGCCTTGGGTGAAAACACTAACCAGCACCTCCTGGTAGGTAGTAGGGACTTCTAAGATTGCACTATTGAAGCGATGGGACATATGTCCTCAAGGTTTCCTTTTCCTCCTGTTTGACCCTAAAAAGGCTGATGACCAATTTTCGGTATTTCTTGCTTCTAGCAAACTGGTACAGGAAAAGGTAACTAAACTCTGCAAAAGATCTTACTGATCTAGCTGGAAGCTGGTCGAACCATTGTTGAGCAGAGGTCGGTTAGTATAGTAAGAAAAATATAACACTTAATAGTATACCTGTGTAATAGGGCAACATTTTTTTAACTTATGCATGTTGCTCAGTATGGTTAGTAGTACCATTATAGACAAACAGGTGCGAAGGCACCCTGAAGTGTGCAGGGAGCTCTTCTTCCATGATATGAAAGCTGAAGGTAATGCCTTGTTCAGCGGGAAAGGCCTCCTTTCTTACCTCTTAGTGGAGTTCCATCATTTCCTTTCTGAGAAAGTGCCAGTACTCAGGAGGCTCTCGGGGTGTTGACTCCTTGCTGGCGAGGTCAGCAGGCTTAGGTTCATCCTGTTGTGGGGCAGCGAGAATTGATTGATCAGTTTCATCTTCCTGATGAGAAGGTTGTCCTGCTTCGCTGGCTGGGGAGCCTCGGAGTGTTGATTGGATGGTCTCCACAATGAAATGCCGGAGTAGCTCACAGAAGAGCGGGTTCATGGCAATAGGACCGGCTGTTAGATCTCCAGCTGGGGCTGGGCTACTAGGAGGTCACCGGCTGGAGCAGAGAGGTCGTCAGTTGGAGCCGGGCTGCCACTTGCTGGAGCTGGGTAGTCACCAACTAGAGCCAGACCACCATCAGTTGGAGCGGGGCGACCATCAGCCAGAGCAGGGCTGCAACCAGCTTGAGCAGGGAGGCCACCAGCTGGGGTTGGTGTAACGTGTGCATCGGCCTAGGAGAGGCGCGGCAGAAGCGAGGGAAGTGCGTAATAAAAACAAAGTATAAAATAAACGTAATTAAAGCATGCATCAAATTATGCATAACGGATCAAGGGGTATGCCCTTGATTCTCCCGGGCATTTGGTGTATCTCATATTCAAGAACGTACACAACATGGAGGCCATAGAATTTAGATAACAAGAAACGTAAAGAAGAAACCTTACCCTCGTAGTCTTATTAGTTCTGCTATACGCAATGTTACCCATTTTGCCACCAATATCTCAACGTAGAGACCCTCTAAATCGTCCACATGCTTCTCCAGATAGTAACGAACTCTCGTGCTAGCAAGAAGTTGTTTAGGGGAGAAGAGACATCAATACAACACTATTGATTAACGTTATCGACGTCTCTCATGTTCTACCTTGAATGAATCAAGAAGAACAAAGAAAAATATTGGAGAAGTGAAGAGAAGGTGGACGAGAGAGAGAGAGAGGTAGATGGCAAACTGTAGATTAGTGTGTGAAGTGTGTGTGTGTGTGTGTGTGTGTGTGTGTGTGAGTATTTATAAGGAATTATTATTCCTAATCCTACTCAACCTCTTCCAAAGAGACACATCCTAATCAACTGGGGATTTGACCTAGTCAAATCCTAGTTGACTTAGGATTTAACCTAGCCAAACCTCATACTAGGATGAATCCTAGCCCTTCATCTCAAAACCTCTAGATCAAATCTCGTCCATCCATTCTTGATGGGCTTTATGGAATGGGCCTATTTAAATCTTATTTAAATAGTCCAAACCAATGGACTCTATATTAAATTCTATTTAATATTCCAAGCCCACTAATTAATTCACCCTTTTAATCTAATTAAAAGGGAAGTCCATGCTTATTAAATCTATAAATCCAATTTATAAACTCAAGCCCGATTAATCTAATTAATCCATGAAGGCTTAAATCTCCAAGAAGCATAATTTATTCCTATTATATTAAACCTTCTCCCAGAATTAATTTCAAATTAATTCCTTTCACATCCGATGAAGCGGGTGTGACTCTTTGGGTTCACCCTCAACTAGACTTGGACCTACCAAAGTAGTCTATCACCATGGCCGACCGTCTAGCAACGGTAAATGGCACTAGAGACTAGGTGAATATGTGGCATGAACATTTAGGCTCCGAGTTACATACAGGTACAGTCCTACTGTCGCCTGTCTCCCTGCCTTAGTCTAGGGCATGGAATAGGATGTCGGTTCCCATCCTTGACTTAGGCATCTATGCTTCCAACTTGAGATAGGTTTAACTCTATGATTGACGTAGGAATTATTTTCCACTTAATCAAGTGCTATGGCCATAGACTTTGAGAGTCTAAACCATCCCAGAACACAAAGGAGATCTCGTTGTCATAATCTTTGACAGGGGACAAATCCTATTTTGGAATCCACCGTCCTCTCTATGTACTCCGACTGCACTGAACAAGGCTTATGATGACCATAAATTACAACACAGTCACCTCTCGCCAGATCCAAGATACAACCTTCGTATGTGAGCGACTGTCGTGATTCCTCAAGTCCGAGGACTGATCCTGTACTATCGAAACCGGGAATACAAGTCATACCGACCAAGCCCGAGTGGCTTCCATATGATGATTCCCACGAGTCACCTCAGTCAGCCGACACCCTTGTCAACTAACCCACTAATATTGCATAGACGTCCAACGTCTGTCACCGATGAACACGGTACACATCCAATGAATGCAATCCTTAGTAAAAGTCTCTATAGGACCCTCGAAACCTAATCTCGAGGTCCTCGACTTGGAGTGTTTCAAACCTATCTCCAGAAGTTGGTTCCATGACTGCCAACCTATGCGCAGTCTAACTTATTGGATTCATATGTCCGGTCTGTGGGCGTTTGTTGTGACATCAAAATCATGTTCAATGCTAGCAGTAAGCACAACAAACTCATCATAGCCAATGATTAATCCTTACTACATTCATCAGCATAATATTACTTTCATTAAAAGATTGACAAATGGTTCTCAGAACAGCCAACCACATTACTTTCTGGTTATCTATTCTAACAGTTGGGGCCTTAGCATTGCCCAACGTTTGATTCGGAGGTGGAATGGTAGATCCAACTGCAGTAGGGAGGGAGGTGTTTCTATCAAAAGATCCATGGTCACCTCCATTGTATGAACTTACCATTTCTCACTTCAAAGCCAAGTGTTCCCACAGACGGCGCTAATGATGCATACGAAAATTCAACAGTACCACAAAATGTCGAGGGAACTTCATGAAAATCCCAAGATTGCAGATGAGACTAACCTACATAGAGGGGTTAGCACTCCGATGTTTAAGTCAATAATGTTTTGCTGATAAAATAAATTGAAAAACTTAAATTAAGTGAGAATAATGGTAAAATGGTGTTGTAAAGTGTTGAAGTGTGCAAAAGTATGCTGAAAATAGCTAGAAAAATGGGAGAAATTCGTGTGCAAGTGAAATGCAGAAGTTGTAACGATATGTGGATCGTCCCTGGAGGAAGCGCGAGTGTGGAAGCTCGATAATTAAAACAAGAAACGTAAATCATGCATAAACTATGAAATTTAAAGAAGTCGTTCAAGGGGTGTTCCCTTGAACCTCCCAGGCGTTTGGTGTATTTCATGAATAAAAAGAAAATAAGCATGATGCATTCATGGAGGCCATAGGGTTATAACGAAGAAAGCATAAAGAACGTGACTTACCCCTTATAGTTTTTCTTCATACCGCTACACGCGTTGTTCCACGTTTTGCCACCGAGATCCCAAAGTAGGAATCCTCTAAATCGTCCACAAAATTCACCGGATCTTGATTTTTCGTGCTAGCAAGAGATCAAGAAGAAGAAGGGAGGATGAATCAACCACATTATGGATTAACGTGATTGATTCGTCTAGTGTTCCCTTGTATCAAAGACAAGGAAACTAGGGGCTTTCTTGGAGTGAATAGAGAAGCGGGACGAGAGATGGAGAGGAGCGGTCGTGTGGTGTGTGTGTGTGTGTGTGTGTGTGAGATGAGAGTGTAGAGATTTGTGTGTGTGTGTTTTGAGTATTTATAGGAAACATGTTTTCCTATTCCTACTCAAACTCTCTTTAGAGAAGCACACTTGACTAGGATTTTGACCTAGTCAAATCCTAGTCAACCTAGGCTTTGATTAAGTCAAACTTAATCATAGCCCTTCATCTCATCAAACCCTCTAGAATCAATCTCGTCCGTTCATCCTTTGATGGGCTTTATGGAATAGTTTAAATCCTAGTTACAACAGTCCATTGGGCTTTTAATAAATATCAAACAAATATTTGAGCCCAATAATAATATTTTCATCTAGTTAAAGACGGAAGTAGCCCATTCCCTTATTCCATAAATCCTATTTATGAGTCAAGTCTATTTAATCTAATTAAAGACTTGACACTCCAAGAAGAGAACTAATTTAATCTAATTAAATTGTTCGATCTCCCGGAATTAATATGAAATTAATTCCTCTATTACCGGTGAATTGTGTGTAACTCTTTAAGTTCACCCTCAGCTAGACTTGGTCGAATTTTCAATCATCATATGACGGGAATTTGTCTGTCACCATGGGTGGCCATCTAGCAATGGTCCATGGCATTAGAGGCTAGGTGAATTTTATGACGTGAAATTTAGGTTCTTGAGCATGCATGTCCTTCTGTCTACTACCCCGCAACTACAGTATAGGGTATGGACTTTGGATGTCGGTACCCATTCTTGACTTAAGCCTAGGCTCGTCCACACTAAACGTCACTGGGATCCAATCCCACTGTTCAATTACTGTGGCCACAGATTTATAGAGGACAAATCTTAGAGTATAAGTGAGACACTACTGTTAATCGTTTGACATGAGATGGATTCTATATTGGGACCTATTGTCCACACTACACATCTTGACTGCACTAGATAGGGCTTACAGCAACCAAGTCTCTCGACTTGGTAGCCTTTTGTCAAACCTAAGATACAGACATGGTGTGTATGTGACCACAATAGTCCCTCAAGTCCGAGACCAATCTCGTACTCTTGGAACCGGGAATCCAAGTAATACCGACCAACCCCCTCAAATTTTCCCATATAACGATTTCCACGAGTCACCTCATTCAGCCGACACTGAGCTGGCTAACCCACTAGTATTGCATGGACGACTCTCGTCACTTGTCGATGAAACGCAACTGCAATTACTTAGTGCAAGTCTCAAATGGACCTTCGATACCTAATCTCGATGTCCTTTGACTTGGAGTATTTCAGACCGATCCACAGAAACTGATTTCATGACTTGCCATCTTATGTGCAGTCCACTTTCTTGGATTAACCTTTCGGTTTGTGGGCTTTGCTTGTGCATTGAACAGTTATAGATATAAAGCAGTAAGTGAACACAATCAAAGTACTAATGCCATAACTGAACATCACTTTTATTCAAAAAACTTTACTTGAACACCTAATTTCAGAAATAGGCTACATAACCCTAACATGATTGGCCTCAAGGTCACCTATTCCGACAAAAGTGAGATAAAAGTTATTTGACAAATGACTGTACAGTCAGTCATTTTATAATGGTCCATGTATCTGATTTAGTAGGTTTTACATTGAGTGTTGTACGACGTAACGACGTTGGAAACCTTAGGGAATCAACTATCTCCTCCAATAAACTACGCATAAATCGAATAAGAATTGAGAGAGATATGGCCGTTTGAATCACCCTTGCCACATCTGCCATGTTTTCTGGGAAATTTGTTACCTGTTAAGAAAAACTCGATTTCTAGCCAATCCTCTGGGAATTTGGATGAGATTTTTTAGTATGATGTGGCTACATGTGTTGGTCACTTGTACGACGTGGAATCTCTGTTGTTTGATGACTAGGCTTGTTGTACGAGGCTCTTTCGTTGGCCTACCAGGTTAGTGTTTATAAAAGAGACCTTGTGGATGAATATCTTTCTGTTTTGGGGCAAAATGAGCTTGACCTGCTTGGCTGCCCTACTCGAAAACCCACTCCTTGTTGGAAAATGGTGAATGATAAATTAAAGGACAAATCGTGACAAATGATTGGTTACGATGTGTAACACATAACGAGCTCGTGATAGCTTGTGACAGCTCGTCACACGTAGATGATGGTTGATGGGCCCCAATCATCATCCGGTTGTGTCTGATCAACCTAATGGGTGTATCCTTTGGTTGAAATGATATGTCCATTGGGTGAAACCCTTTGGATGAAATGATGTGTTCATTTGTGTGAAATGATATGTCCTTTAGATGAAAGGATGCATCCATTTGAGTTAATGGTATGTCCTTTGGATGAAAGGATGCATCCATTTGAGTTAAATAGTATGTCCTTTGGGTGAAATGATGCATCCATTCGGTTGAAAGGTCATAACCTTTCAAAGGCATCTTTTCTGATTGGACATATCCATTCGAAACACCTTTCCAACTCCTATAAATAGATCTCCCATTTTCATTTCATGGCATTCAAAGCATTCAACTATTCATAGCATTCTTAAGCATACAAAGCATTTTAGAGTTTAGCAAGAGAGTTTCAAGATATCATTTGGTTCGTCGTTTCTCAAAGTTTGCAGTGCTGCTACTTTGAGATATAAAGTCGTTGTATCTTGGGAGACAAATTGCCGATTCCGTGAGCACCAGAGCGGGGCAATAATTGTCTTAAAGATAAAGAGTCTAACTCTTACCTCGACTTTGTAATACACAATTTCCCGCACTATCCATCTCATTCATTCCCTATAAGTTTAAGACAATTATCTGTCATTGTGTATTATGGCGAGTGAGTCTGCTGCTACCAATCCGTCTATGGCAACTGGATCTGCTGCTACTATGGTTGTCCAACCACATGTGCCACAACCGATTGCTGCCCAAGGAGAAAGGCCGGAGAAATTCTCAGGTAACGAATTTAAGAGATGGCATCACTACGTTGAACCTAGCTAGGTTCTTAAGTAAGGAAGCCCCCGTTGTTTCTGAGGAGGAGACTGATCCCCAACAAAGGGTTGCTTTTGATGCATAGGGACATGGAGATTTTCTATGCAGAAATTACATCCTCAATGGCTTGAACGATACTTTGTACAACGTATACAGCTCAGCCAAGACTGCAAAAACCCTTTGGGAATGCTTGAAAAAGAAATACAAAACGGAGGATGCCGGCTTGAAGAAATTCATAGTCGGGAATTTCTTGAAATTCAAAATGGTGTATTCCAAAATGGTAATGAGCCAAGTCCAAGAATTCCAAATGACCTTGCATGATCTGCATGCAGAAGGAATTAGGCTCAGTGAATCCTTCCAAGTAGCTGCGATGATTGAAAAGCTACCTCTGGTATGGAAGGAATTCAAAAGTTACTTGAATGACGAATTAGATGAAGAGATCTACATGGTTGTCAAGTCCAGAAGCACCATTCTGGAAAGAGGCTATCAACAATGAAATTGAATCCATTATGCAAAACCATACTTGGGAGTTGGTGGATCTCCCTCCTGGTTGCAAACCGTTAGGATGTAAATGGATTCTGAAAAAGAAGTACAAGGCTGATGGATCTATAGATAAATACAAAGCAAGGTTGGTAGCTAAAGGATTCAAACAAAAAGAAGGCCTTGACTTCTTTGATACATATTCACCAGTTACTAGAATGACGTCAATTCGAGTGCTTATAGCTATTGCTGCACTGTATGATTTGGAAATACATCAAATGGATGTTAAAACAGCATTCTTGAATGGCGAATTAGATGAAGAGATCTACATGGAACAACCTGAAGGGTTTGTCGTTCCTGGCCAAGAGAAGAAGGTCTGTAGACTCGTCAAATCATTGTATGGGCTTAAACAAGCTCCTAAGAAATGGCATGAAAAATTTGACCAAACGATGTTGTCAAATGGTTTCAAAATCAACGAGTGTGATAAATGTGTATATGTGAAAAGCACTCACAACTCCTTTGTCATAGTATGTCTATATGTAGATGACATATTGATAATGGGAAGTAGTCATGACATCATTTTGACTATCAAAGGAATGTTAACAAAACATTTTGATATGAAAGACATGGGTTTAGCAGACGTAATACTAGGGATTAAGATCTCTAAAACGCCTGACGGACTGGTCTTATCACAGTCTCATTATATAGAGATTGTGCTTAGAAAGTTCAAGGCTTACGACAATCCACCTGCTAAGACTCCTGTAGATCTAAGTCTACACTTAGCCAGGAACCAAGGTGAACCCGAGGTCAAATTGAATTTTCAAGAATGATTGGTAGATTAAGGTATATAGAGAAAAACACTCGTTCCACAATGGAATCTGAGTTTATCGCTTTAGATAAAGCTGGAGAAGAAGCGGAATGGCTTCGTAATTTCTTGGAGGACATTCCTTGTTGGACTAAACCAGTGACTGCATTGTGATAGTCAGTCGGCCATTGGAAGGGCACAAAGCAGTATGTATAATGGTAAGTCTAGACATATACGTCGACGACATAATACCATAAGACAGTTGATCTCTAATGGAATCATATATATTGACTATATAAAGTCAAAGGATAATTTAGCGGATCCATTAATGAAAGGCCTTTCTAGAGATCAAGAATACTGTTCGTCGAGGGGAATGAGATTAAAACCCGCCAATTAAATCTTTATAGCGGTAACCCAACCTTGTTGACTGGAGATCCCAAGATCTTGGTTCAATGGGACAACTAAGTTATAAAAATTGTGGAAAGCACTTGGAGTTTTACTCCTTCCCATTCCTATAACAAAAGTACTGTCAGTAAAGGGTAGAGGTTAAGCTATAAGCTTTTAATTATTCCTATTCTAAGTCAAGAACATTATAGGAGATCACCTATATAAGTGTGAAGACGGGCCGTTTCAAATGTAAAACACTTATGAATCCAAGATGGAGTCCAGGACCAAAACGGACTCAACCGTGAGAACCAAAGATATTAGAGAAGGCATTGTGGGGGGTACTATTGTCTTGGTTTACACCAACGGCTGAATAGTTCAAGACATCATGTTCACTGATTAGCCAAGTAAATCCGATGGTATTCTCCTAAGGAAGGTTCAAAGCCACCAACTACCTATCCTGCTGCAATGACTTCTCGGTTCAAACTCTCTTGAGTGTCTGCATGCTCATATGCATTAATTTTCATTCATATGGGGGATTGTTGGAAAATGGTGAATGATAAATTAAAGGATAAATCGTGACAAGTGATTGGTTACGATGTGTGACACATAACGAGCTCGTGATAGCTTGTGACAGCTCGTGACACGTAGATGATGGTTGATGGGCCCCAATAATCATCCGATCGTGTCTGATCAACCTAATGGGTGTATCCTTTGGTTGAAATGATATGTCCATTGGGTGAAACCCTTTGGATGAAATGATGTGTCCATTTGTGTGAAATGATATGTCCTTTGAATGAAAGGATGAATCCATTTGAGTTAAATGGTATGTCCTTTGGATGAAAGGATGCATCCATTTGAGTTAAATGGTATGTCCTTTAGGTGAAATGATGCATCCATTCGGTTGAAAGGTCATAACCTTTCAAAGGCATCTTTTCTGATTGGACATATCCATTCGAAACACATTTCCAACTCCTATAAATAGATCTCCCATTTTCATTTCATGGCATTCAAAGCATTCAACTATTCATAGCATTCTTAAGCATACAAAGCATTTTAGAGTTTAGCAAGAGAGTTTCAAGATATCATTTGGTTCGCCGTTTCTCAAAGTTTGCAGTGCTGCTACTTTGAGATATAAAGTCGTTGTATCTTGAGAGACAAATTGCCGATTCCGTGAGCACCAGAACGGGGCAATAATTATCTTAAAGATAAAGAGTCTAACTCTTGCCTCGACTTTGTAATACACAATTTCCCGCACTATTCATCTCATTCATTCCCTACACTCCTAGCTCTTGAACTTACTAGATAAAATTTTAGGGCGTATCAGTTTGTATGATTGAGAGGTTGCTTGACGGTATTTTTTCTTAAATCTTGATTGTGGACATAACTTTTGGATTGCAGATTTGCTCAATGGGTGCGTGGTTTGGTGAGATTTCTTGGAATATGCCTACATTTGATTTGTTTGTTCTAACAGAGTTTGGCTACATGGGCTTTATCCCTGACTCAGAATTTTTATTTGGTCCAGCTAATTTGTATAGGGGTGTTGGGCTTTCATTTGGTAAGTTGGGCTTTCTGGGATTTTGGGCCATTGCAACTAAATGTGGGCTGAGCTGGGTATCATTAGGTAGGCACAAGAATGTGGATCCAGCACCATTTGACAACTCTTGATTTTGAACTGGCATGATGGGGGACAAATGAGCTTGGCAGGATTTTAGAGAATTAACCTCGGTGGATAAAGGATGATCTTCAGAGATTGCAGGAAACAAATCCGAAGAATATCAAAATGGTATAACAACATTTAATTCTGGGATTTTATGCCTCTGCAAGATATCAATATCAAATTGAATTGGTGCAGGATTTTTTACAGCTTTAGACAAGATCAAACATTTCTGCCCTTTATTTTTCGTTGAGTTTTCCAGAGCAAGAAGATGTTTCCATGGCCATGGGTAAATGGTTTTAGCAATTTTCGAATTTGTCAACTCTTTACAAGAGACTTGGGTAACGAGGTTATGTGGGAGGGGTTCTGGTTACTCAATTGCTTTTGGTTTTGGAGGGTGTGAGAGGTTTTGTTAATAGACGGTTCAGCTCGGGTATGTTGGGTCGACGGAGTGGATTTAGAAAGTTTATGTTCAACTCTGAGCCATCGACCCCAATGGTGAGTCTGGTCTTGCTGGGTTGTTTCAGGGAATTTATTGTTTGAGGGATTAGTTTTGGTAAATTAGAGGAACATGAGGAATTCTTGTGTTCGATTAAAACCACAATCATGACAGAAATTAGGAAGTCTCTCATTACCTGATTATGGCAATGATATCATTCTGATTTTCTCTTGGTAGAGTGACAGGTAAAATTCATTTTCATCCCTAACTTTTCAAACTTAACCTTAAAATCATTCCTGTCTTTTTAATTAATTTCAAATTGTCCCTCTAACAATTTTTCGGCATTAATTTCTGTCAAATTATATGATCTTCCTGAATTACACTTCATATGTTTTACCTTATTGATATAATCATTTTGGTCCCTCACATTTAAATTTCTGGTGCAATTTACTCTCTTGGACATAAATTTGTATAGAAAAAACTTAATATTTTTGTCAAGGTAGTTTTGCATTAAAGAATTTCATATTTTGCAAGAAAAAAGATATTTTGTAAAAAAAAATATTTTTGTCAAAGTACTTTTACATTTAAGAGATTATTTTTGTCAAATATACTTTTGCATGGAGAAAAACCTATAGTTTTATTAAAATATATATCCATTTTTTATGATATATTTATTTATCAAATTATTTTAGTCTTGTAACATGTTTATATAAATATTTTTTATAAGTCGTCTTTTTCTAAATTAACCTTTAACATAATAAAAAAAGTATTTAGTTTTAATCATATTTCAAAAAACATATGTTGTAAGGTGTTTTTTTTTCAAGATTAACTTTTAATAAAATATGTTTGATGCACAAATTATGTTGTTGTACTTGAGAAATCCTACATAATGTATATAAAAATAGTTAACAATTTAAACAATTTATTAACTAAGAACTAAATAAACACATATTTCTTATTGCTATTTTTGGTGAATGAGAGCTCTTATAGAATGGTATACAAACATACTAAATAAATTAAATTCGACTTAAAAATAAATAAGTATGATTTTCACTTGCCTTTAACAAATTACCAATATCTTTTTTCATGCACAAAATATATATTTTTGAACTTGAGGACTCATGTGTAGTGAAATATAAACATACTTAAAATTTAAATAATTTATTAACTTAAAACTCAAGAAGCATATTTACCAACATTTAACAAAAATATTTTTTCTACATGCAGATTTGTGTGCAAGGGATTAAATTGTAAATGAAATTAATATGTGAGAGACCAAAATGATTTAAGGTAGAATTATCATAAGGGTAATTCAGAAAAATCATATAATTTGACCGAAAACTAATGTCAAAAAGTTGTTGAAGAGATTAATTTAAAATTAATTAAAAAGATAGGGCTAATTTTGAAATTAGTTTGAAAAGTCAGGAATGAAAGTAAATTTTATCCTTGAGTAATGCTTCCCACCAAAGGCTTATCCAGGTCAATCAGAATTCTGATTCTCAAATTTTTTCCACATTTGTTTCTAACAATATCAACATCGGATCTAACAAAAGGTACCCACCATATATTGCCAATTGTTTTTGTAGCTGAAGTCGAAAGGGAGGTGGAGTGAAGCATGGTCGGCATTCGGCAACAACTAATTGGCTTATCACACCTCCTTTCCATTTTTAAGTACATCCAAGTAAATAACAAACACATTTTATTAAATAATTATATCACATGTTTAATCCTCGTATCTTATCTATTAATTACCCATCCCAAAATGTAAAGTGTTAAACATATATCTATATTTCAAGAGTTTGAAGTCTTCCAAACTGGTGATTAGGGAAGACTCCTCTTGAGTAAAGAGTTTGTAGTCTCCTATACTTTGTATTGTGATTGGACTCCTCTTGTACACACCTGTAAATATGGTGCTTCTATGGAACCAAAGGAAAAATTAATTTGATGTATATTCTGTCAAAGTTTCACACAGTGAGCAGCTGTTGGAAAATAACAATGATTAATACGTAAAACAAATATTCTCGCAAAGAATATGTAATCTCTATGTGCACGTTATATAATCAATATTCACATTAGCACATAATCGTGGATCAATTAAACCTGTAGCAGCGGAAAGTATGTCAATCTACGTATCCGGATCTGACTCGTCTACAAGCTCATGCCTCGATTGGATCACGAACACATCGTCTTTCTCGTTCTTGAAGATTACCCCACGTACATCTTCAAGATCCCCACGAACATTTTCAAGATCTCCCCACGTCGGATCTTGCTCCATATATTGTGGAATCCACGAACACGCCTTACTCGTCTTGGTGAATTGCTATTAGAATAAGTCACTCATTTACACACCTTAACCTTAAGTCCTCGGAGACTTTTAGTGATTTTCCAAGAGAGAATAAAGATAGCTATTTACGTTAGGTTTTAAAAGAAATTACACATACAATATATATACTAGAGAACGCTTAAAAAACATCCATCACCATTATTTTGGTTAAAGAAACTTTTTTTAATATCTTCTCCATATTTCCCCTCTCATTCCTCTGCAGCCATATGATTAGATTTTCTCAAAAGTAGGAAAAAAGATAAGCAACTTTTGAGATCTTTAATTTGAGTACATAGGAGATGCTTTCATTCTAGGAGATAGGACATCAATTCTGAATATTGGCTATATAACTTTACACAAAGTAACCTAAAAGCCTACCACCATTTTCCTCTAGGAGATAGGACATCAATTCTGAATATTGGCTATATAACTTTACACAAAGTAACCTAAAAGCCTACCACCATTTTCCTCAATTATCCTCACCAAAAATTTCCAACCAATTAGAAAAGAAAAGGAGAGAAATAACGATTAATCGTGTATATAAATTCATGACCATCTATCGTACTTTTGAAACATTACGCGCAAAATATCTCATATATTAAAGTGTTCACGTGCTTTAATCTTTATTAATGTCGAAATCAAAATAAACGGTTGTTCTATGATAAATAAAAAATCTTGGCCATTTTCACAAAATTAACCCTCCCCGCAACAAAAAAAAAAAAAAAAACCACCATGTGATGTAAGAATCAAAGCAAGAAAGATGCATTTTCGTTATGCCTTGTTAATCATAAAAAGTTAAAAATTTATCAATTGAATATGAATATTGGAGTATTTAAACGAATTAACTATGATTAAATAAAAATTAATTTAAAAATTTAAGTTATTTATTATGGAAATTATGTTTGTGGGTAAATCTCATTTTTGTTTTCATATATTAGCCTCAGTTTAATTTTAGTCCTAATCATTATAAAACTCTCAATTTCAGGATAATATCTTTTGATTTATCTCAATTTTGCTCTCAGTGTCAGAAATTGATGAAAAACGTTAACTTCTGCTAAAATGAAGCACGTTCACCTCACATGGTTCGTATTTTGGGAAAATATATACATGTAATGACAAAAAAGGAGGGGGAAATCTCAAATTAGGGTTCTTACACGATTTTTTCTCTTCCTTCTTCACCCAAATTCCGCTTTCATTTTTGAAAAAGTGTAGTCAACAAGTGATTCAGCTTCTACCGAAAGATCTCTCATGTGGTATTGTGGTAAGAAAGTATCTTTAACACGAATCCACATCATATTTTTTTCAAATTTCGGCAAACATCAACAGATTTTTCGAAATAAAAAAGAGGAAAAGCTTACAGTAATCGGGTGGGGGAAATCATTGAACTTTAGGTCTCGAAGGCTTATTCTTCTCGCAACAATCTGCTGCTCTTTCACTTCTTCGATGGGAGATTCGAAAAAAAGAGAAGGGCTTACAAGGGTTTTTTGAAGAGGAAAAGGGCAAGGATTTGGGGAAGAAATTAGGGTTACAAATATGTGACTTTTTCCCAAATACGCAAGTTATACGAACCATGTGAAGGGACGTGCCTCATTTTAACGGAAGTTAACTACTACAAGAAAATAGCTTAATAGCAACGAAAAAATTTATTGCTGAAATCAGCGACGAGCTAATTAGCAAATAAAATTCTCGTTGCTAATCTACATTACTTAATATATATTTTAAATAATTTGTTGCTAAACTTGTTAGCCAATAAATTTTTGTTGCTAAATTCATTAGCAAGTAATTTTCTTATATTAAATAATGCATTAGCAACGAAAACATTACTTGCTAATTAGCTCGACGCTGATTTTTTTCGTTGGGTGTTTTTCTTGTAGTGAACGTTTTCCGTCAATTCTGATGTTGGGACCAAAATTGAGATAAATCAAAAGATATTGTTCTGAAACTGAGATTTTTGTAATGATAGGGACCAAAATTGAACTATGGTTAATATATGGGACCAAAAATGAGATTTACCCTTATATTTGTCAATGGCTATGAGTCATAGCAAATATTTTTATCATGATTTTTAGCCATAACAAATATTTTACCCACACTCACAATACCACGACCAACAACCGTTGCATGACCGTGGTCAATGACTATTTACTAAAGCTATTTTATAGAGTGAATTACAATGACCTCCTCTGAGGTTTGGTATAATTACGGATACCCTCTCGTTGTTTCAAAAATTATAAATATCCCCCTGAAGTTTGTAACTGTGTAACAAATAACCTATCTTCATTCATTTTTATTGATCAACTGACCAAAATGCCCTTATGCAAATTGAATTATTTTTTAAAATTTTCTAAATTTTTTTTGACAAAAAGATGCAGGGAGATGTTTCTTACGTTTTTTTACACAGAGGAGTAATTATGTAATTTGCCTCGACTGATTTTTCTACAATTTAAAAAAAAATCAAGGGCAAAATGGACCATTCAGGCCCTTCGTTAAAAATTACAAACCTCGAGGGGGTATTTGTAATATTTAAAACAATAAGAGAGTATCCGTAATTATGTCCAACCTCATGAGAGGTCATTGTTGTTCACTATTATTTATAACTATGACAATTAATCATGATTAAATATTTAATTTCTTAAAAATGCGATTATGTCATACTTATGATGCAGAGATATAAAAACTTATCTGAGATAAATTTTTATTTACTATATTACTTTAGTGGCAACTAAAATTTACTCCATATATGCAATGAAAAACGTTTGGAAATGTATATTAATTGGCCATCAAAAAATAAGAAAATCTGCAAGTAGTTATTGTCTTCAATCCTTTGATCGGATAAAATCCTCCGTGGATAATAAAAAAGATATGGTAGAATATTTTCACCTTTTGACCTTTTCCATGCATCTCTCATTCTTTGACTATGCCTTTTTTTTTTTTCCTTTGTTGCATTATATTTTTCTCTATAGTAACAAATTAAATTTTCATGAATTTTGATAATTGCTATACCTTCCAAAATTATACTCGAGATTTAGTGTATTAATTGATTCTTATCCATTACAATTGAATTTAGTTCTATATTTACTTAACTCATAATCCAAAGTTGTTAATGTAACAAAAATTGCCAACAAACTGAATCTTTTTCCTAGGAATACATGAAATCAAATATAGTAAAAATATCTCCTAGAATACAATTTGTTTAGTAAATTGGTTACAATCATATCATAAATTTCAATTATCAATCATTAATATTATACAACAATTACCACAATGAAATATATATAACTATTATTACAGTAAATCAACCACTCTTATTATCCTTCTGTTTCCTTAATTATTTAACTAATTAAACCAAATTTAACTCGTAAAGTCAACAAAAATATTCGGATAAGCCAAACTTCCTGTGAGTGTAAAAATGAGTCAAATTCCATGGCACGGTCAAACATGCATCACCCTGTCCTAATCTACAGTTCTCTCTCTATAAATAATAGATTCTGATGTGTGAAAACATTATCCAATCTCTCATTTCATTTAGGAGGGGAGATCACGTGTACAGACAGACAGTCAGGCAATTATCCGAGAGGTGAAATCCCGGCCGTAAATTTCACATGCAGAAGAAGACAAGCACAAGTACAGAAAAACGTTAACTCTGTCTGAGGTATTTGTAGATCTGCTCACTCTGATATTTTCTTCAACTTCTGTTTGTTTTTTTCATCAAGAAACTGAATGCGGGCTGTCGAATATTCGCTGTCCGGTTCTTGATTTGTCGTTCTTGAATCTGCTTGTGTCTAAATCCATTGACTGTGTATGTAAGAAGAAAACTACAGTCGATTTGTTTGAATAATTTTAAATACTTTTTAATTATCCTCTTTTGTTTTATTGTTTGCGTTTCTTTTTTTCTTTTCTGCAGACTGCGGTCGGATGTTTCTGTGACAAAAATAAAATAAAGGTATGTTAGAAAATAAAATTATTTTTTAATCTATGTTTGGACATAAATACTGGTGTAATGTAAAAGGTTGATGATAAAAGATAAACGTATAATCATGTCTTTTTTTTCGTAAAAGAGAGGAATGAGGAAAAATATTCAGAGAATCTTGTGTTTTTTTAATTATTATTTTTAATGTTTAGACATAACTCTCCAAGATTCATCAGAGGTACGATGGCAAAATTCTTAACTTTAATGGTAATAATACTAAAGTTCCCCTTGATTCCCGGAAGACTGGGAACGATGATGTCAAGGGCATCTACCGATCCTTAATAAAAACTTAAATTTGATTCCATGTTCCGACAATTTTGCCCCGGAAGTTTTCTATTTATTCAAGAACATCATATCTTTTACATTAGTTCCACGAGGTGATTATGCAAATTCAGGTGGGTATAATATGGAATACAGAGAATAATTACCATTCAAGTAAATTAATACAAGTCCGAGAAGGGTATGTTTCAGCCATTCAGTATGCAAAACACGAGATGCAAGCATACATTTAACTGTCTGAAATGTATGTACCCCGTGCTCGAAAAGCAAGAGTATATTTCAATCCTGAAGCACTTTCTTAAACCCTTTTACACAACAACTGATATTGTCTTGATTACCATCGTCAACAGTTTGCTTGAATTCTTACAAGAACTCCTCGAAGAGGTAACTATCAAGCTGAAAATAGCATGGAGGGGGGTGTAGCTAAACCAGACAAGACAGAATTCACAGAATGCTGGCGCACAAGTTGGAGAACACCCTACATTATGCGGCTCGCGGTCTCAGCCGGCATTGGAGGCCTATTGTTTGGTTATGACACAGGTTTAGATGCTAAAGCCGACTCATTCTTTAGATGTCCTAACGTTAATGTTCTATCAGTACCTCATGAATCCAATACTGCTCATCAGGTGTGATTTCCGGTGCCTTACTCTACATCCGGGACGACTTTAAATCTGTTGACAAGCAGACATGGTTGCAGGCAAGCAACCTTGGAACATAGCCTTAAGATTCGTACTTTTTGTTAATGAGATTGATATTTACGTTCTTTGTTAGTATCGTGTAGGAAACGATCGTGAGCATGGCCGTAGCAGGAGCAATTGTGGGTGCTGCTTTCGGTGGTTGGATCAACGATAAGTATGGTCGAAGAATATCCATTCTTCTTGCCGACATTCTGTTTTTAATCGGTGCGGTTGTGATGGCTGCTTCGGTAGCTCCTTGGATGATAATCCTGGGACGTATATCCGTCGGTCTTGGAGTTGGAATGGCGTCCATGACATCACCGCTTTATATCTCTGAGGTGTCTCCTGCCAGAATCAGAGGAGCATTGGTTAGCACCAACGGTTTGCTCATCACGGGAGGACAGTTTTCGGCCTATCTTATTAACTTAGCATTCACTAAGGTAATTTTGCTGTCTGGATTTTGTCGTTTTGAGTTTCTAAGTACGGTTTCAATCATGTGTAACATGTTATGAATGTTGTTGTAAGACACCTGGAACCTGGCGCTGGATGCTTGGAGTAGCAGGAGTTCCAGCCATTGTCCAGTTTGTCCTGATGTTATCACTTCCTGAGTCTCCCAGATGGCTGTATAGGCAGGTAACGTTTAAATAAGATTTGACTGAATCAAACTAATCACAAAGTAAGTGTGATACGCGAATCACACAGCAAATATATTGCACGTGCCATATAATTGATTCAGGTCCGGGCAAACCTGGTTTGGGCTAGAATTTCCGTATTCGTTCTCTGAATTTTGATCAGGACAACATTAAAGCGGATAGTTGATTTGCCAATGTGATCAGGACAAGGTAAAAGAAGCCAGGGAAATTCTGGAGAAAATTTACACTGCCGACGAGGTAGAAGAAGAAATTAAGGCTCTGCAATCCTCCATTGAAGCCGAGAAGGCTGATGAAGCGTCTATTGGCAATGATTTACTGTCAAAGGCAAAGAACATTTGGGGAAATCGTGTTGTCCGTAGAGGCCTCTATGCAGGGATCACTGTTCAAGTTGCTCAGCAATTTGTCGGCATAAACACCGTCATGTACTACAGTCCCACGATCGTTCAACTCGCGGGATTTGCCTCAAACAAGACAGCTTTGGCGCTCTCCCTCATCACATCTGGTCTGAACGCCATTGGATCAGTCGTGAGCATGGGGTTTGTCGACAGATTCGGGAGAAGACGGCTGATGATCGTATCCATGTTCGGGATCATAATCTGCCTTTTTGCATTATCTGGCCTGTTCTATGCCGCCTCAAATCACGCACCAAGCATCACTAGCTCCGAATCCCTCCACTTCGGCAGGAACTTCACATGCTCTAGTTTCTTGCAAGAATCTCAGCCGTCGACCTGGAATTGCATGAAATGCCTGAAAGCATCATCCGACTGCGCGTTCTGTGCTAATGGAGACAACAAAGTAAGTTTTCATATGTAAACTTTCATTTTGATCATCCAAATTCAACTTCACAAGTATTAACTAGCAATTGTCATGATTAGTATCAACCTGGAGCATGCTTGGCTGCAACGGATGCGACAAAAGGCATGTGCCAAGGAGAACATCGTACGTGGTACACAAAAGGTTGTCCGAGCAAGTTCGGGTTGTTTGCAGTTCTGCTCCTAGGAATGTACATCATATCTTACTCGCCTGGGATGGGAACTGCACCGTGGATCGTTAACTCCGAGATATACCCGTTGAGGTACAGAGGGGTCGGAGGAGGAATCGCAGCAGTTTTCAACTGGATTTCCAATCTCATTGTGAGTGAGACATTCTTGACTCTTACAGAAACTCTTGGTGCCTCCGGCACGTTTGTCTTGTTCGCCGTGTTTTCCTTCATCGGACTGGTGGCTATATATTTCCTAGTACCAGAAACAAAGGGACTGCAGTTTGAGGAGGTGGAGAAGATGCTGGAGAAGGGCTTCAAACCAAGACTGTGTTGCAATAGAAATGAGAAGGATGGTTCTAACTCTAAGTAAGACAGCATTATTAGTATTTTTCCAACCAAGAATTAGTCCTAAGTCTCAGTTTTCTTAGCAGTGGACTACGTAAAAATAGGAGTAAACAGTGATTATTTATGGTTAATTATATGTAATCTAGGAATTTGATTGCTTAATGAATAGCAAATCTGTTTTAGTTCTAGTTGTCTTTTTATGATGTTTGCACCAATCATGTATTAGACATATGTAATCTATGTTGAAATGAAACAGACGGGTTTGATGTCTTATATTTTATGTTGTACTTGGTGAAGTTTAAGGAGGTTGTCACTTGTCACATATTAATTCTTTTGGCTAAAATGCTTTTTTGGTCCCGTAAGATTAGGGCATTATTTATTTTGGTACCCAAAAAATCATGTGCAACTTAAATAGGTGGTTGTTTTAGTCTATAAAATACGTTTTTCAGTTTTTTTGGTCCCAAATGTAGATGGTTGTTGTAGTTCTATAAAACATATTTTTCAGTTTTTTTGTCCCAAAATATCATGTGTTGGGACCAAAAAAGCTGATAAATGTGTTTTATGGGACTAAAATAGTCACCTACCTAAGTTGTGGTACCAAAACAAATAATGCCCTAGTCTTACGGGACCAAAAAAGCATTTTGCCCTAATTCTTTTCTTTTAAATCAGAATATATCACCTGTGTAGCACATATAAAAACATATATTTAGAGTTTAAATATATCATTTATTAGCTACAAAACATATTAAGCTCATAGTTTATTTATATTTCTATCAATTGAATCATTAATATATACAATTATATTTTTTAGAAAATGATAATAATTGTTTTAAAATCATTTAATTCTATTATACTAAATTCACTTCTAAATTTAGTTGATACTATCAAGCAAGAAACTTAATCGATAATAATTGTTTTAAAATCACTTAATTCTATTACACTAAATTCACTTCTAAATTTTGTTGATACAATCAAGCAAAAAATTTAATACTACAAAAAAATTATTTATAGTAATGAATTTTGTAACGGCTAAATAATTAATTTGGAACAGCTTTTGAGCGTTGTAACGGGTTTTGTAACTATCAAGGAATTCGCAGCTATTTTATGAGTTACCAAAAATTTGTAACGGTTTAGTTGAAAGCCGTTACTATTTGGAATGGCTTTTGCACCAGCCTGCGTCGGCCGTTACAATGCTTGACCAGATGAAATGAATTTAGACATGTTTTTGGAACGGCCAATGTAACTTTATTATATTTATTTTGGAACGGCTATTGTAACACACACAGTAATGGGTAGGCTTTCGATTTCAAATGGTTATTTGCATTCTTTTTGTAATGATGTGTCATTATTTTGTAACGGCTTTATTCGGTATTTGTAATTATTTTTTTCATAACGTCTGGAACGGCCTTTGTAACGCTTTGTGTGACCATTTTTTTAACTGCGTATGTTACTGTTTTCATTTTGTTTTTGTATCGATTTTTGGGCCAGCTTTTTTTAAAATAGATAAGAATCTTATGCACGGTCTTTGGAACGGCTTTGTAATTCTGTGATGTGTAGAAGTGTTCTAAAAGCCGTTACAAAAGATTAAAATTTATATTTTTGATTTTATTTAATTTAGTTTATTTTTTTATTTAATATGTAGTTTTTTTCTTAAATGTGAAATATTTATTATATAGGTAGTTTAATTTCTTAAATGTGAAATATCTATACTATATATAAAAGTGTGAATCTCTCATGTGTTTGTTTCCCATTATGAAAAGACATTCATACCCTTACTTAAGTTATATATATTTTTAGTAATAAATAAAAATTATTTATAAAAGAATAATTTATATCAAAATAAGACTATTTAAGAGTCCTAATACCTCTAATCTACTTGGACAATGGTAAATATATCCTACTAAAAAAAATAGGCTCATAATATGTCTACACGATTACTTTGTTAGAAGATACTTTTAATTACTTTAAAAATATTATTTTACTAGGGCACGATATAATTTAAAATGAAAAGCATTGGAATAATACAGAAAATACTAAACATAAAAAACAATATATATATATAAGGAATAAATATAATGAAACTTTCAATAAAATTTATCAATCTCTAAATTAGAAATGCTTTCGAAAAAATTAACATGGCTAATTGATTTTTTTGTAATATTAGTAGTAGAAAATATTTTTGAGATTATACTTTCATGTACTTTTGATTTTTACCATAATATAATGGAGAAAAAATAATACTACTAAGTGCAACTTATGATTATACATATAATAGTGAGAATCTCATGTGTGTTTATTTCTATTGTCCAAAGACATTCGTATTATTACTTAGTTACTCTTTTCAACAATAAAATAGAGGGATAATTACTTTTACACCCTTTGATTTATGATCTATTTACACATTCCAGCCATGCCTTTTGCATAGATACAGAAATCACCCCTAAAAGTCAAAGAATATGGGTAGTTATGTAATGATGTTGACATTTTTAGGGGTGTATGTGTAATTTTTCAAAAATCAGGGGTAGTTTGTGTAAATAAATTTGACATTTTTGGTGGTATATGTGTAATTATCTAAAAGACAGTGGTGATCTCTGTAAATAGCATGTTAGGGATGTAAATATAATTATCCCTAAATAAGAATTAGTTCTAAGAACAAAAATCTATCAAAGTGGAAACGTATCCGGTATCCTTATTTATCTGAATTACTTAAAGAATGAATAATATATTCTAAACTATAAATAAGCAAATAAATTTTAATGTTAATTTTCTAGGAACAATTTCAAATATTTTTTTAAAAAAAAAAACTAATTTACCCAGGCACTAAAAAAATTAACTAAAATGAATAGCATATGAGTAAGATGTAAATATATACTAATTCAAACTTCAAAACATATAGAAAAAAGAAAAAAAGAATAAATATTAGAAAATTCTAAATAAAAAACCTCAATTTTATTATAGAAGTCAGTTAAAAATTTTAAAATAAGTAACTTTGAACTAATTAATTTTTTTAATAATAATATTCGATAATTCTTTTTAGGTTGTACTTTTACTCCTTTTTTTATTTTTTCTAATACAGGTATAATAATACAAATAAGTAAAATCATTTCACATCAATAATTCAAAAATAAAAGACACCAGGATATGATGGTAAAATAAAAAAAGTATCATACACAGAAATAATATAATAAAAAGAAATAAAATTAAAAACATAGCAAATTGCCAAAAATAAAGCTATAATAAAAAAAAATAAATTTTATTAAATTGAAATTCCTTATAAAAATTAAAAAATAAGGGACTTTGACTAATTAAGTTTCTTTTAGTATTGAATTGTTTTATATAATATATTTTACTTTTGCACTAATTTATTCTAATACAAGATCATCAAATATAATAATTAGTAAATACAAAATGAAATTTCAATTTTAAGGGTTAAATTTTTTGTTTAATAGTATCATGTAAATTTAGAAGGTAACTACAAATAATATAACTAAATGGCTTTAAAACGATAATTATCAACCTTTTTTTTGAAAATATAATTTTATATACTAATGTTTCAATAATATAAATATAAATAAATTACGAACTTAATAGTTTTTGTAGCTAATAAGTGATATATTCACCTCTAAATATATAAATATGTGTTTCTACACGTGCAACGCACATGATACATTCTAGCAAATAGACATTAAAACAACACTTCTAATAAAACATAATTGAATTTTATTAAACAACAATTTCATATATAAAGATCCAAAAATAAGGGAGTTCGTTAAATTTTGTCAATTAAATTTAGAAGTGAGTTACAAATAACAAATTCAATTGTTTTCTCATAGAGTAAAACAATTATTATCATTTTTTAAAAAAATATATAATTATATACTAATGATTCAATAATACAAAAATAAATAAAATTGTAAGTTTAATATATTTTGTCATTAATAAATTATATAATCACCTCTAAAAATATGTTTCTACACGTGCAAAGCACGTGATACTTCCTAGTTATATAAAAAGTATAAATAATATAGCTAACAAAATAAAAATATTATTTAAACATTGTATTTTTACAAAATAAAAATCCTAAACTAGACGAGTCTCCCTGTCAATAGTGTCTTCCTCGTCCTCGTTGTCGATTGCCGGGGGATCAACTGGAGGTAGTGGAGGAGGCATACAGGTGAGGTCCATCCGCCGCATAAACTCCTCGAGAGTCGTGACCCAATCATCAAGGTCAGGGCGTGGCTGTTGTGGTGGCGAGGGCGATGGAGCAGAGGACCGAGCTGGGCTGTGATAGTCCAGTATTTGTGCGGTGGGACTCGGAGCCGAGACCAAATACTCGGCTCCTCTTCCGGCCTCCCGCCGCTGACATCCACAACTGTTACTCGGTCGGGGCCACTGAGCCTTGGGAGGATATTGGAGGATCTTGATTAGTGTTTGGCTAGCGTTCCTGCAGCATCCTCATAAACAGCTCATGCGAACATATTAATTGATTATTGATATTTTAAATAAATAATTTAAAATTAAAAATTATAATTATGACATACTTACCGCGACCTCCGCTGCTCCACCAATAAGACAGCTGCAAATTTGTCATATTCAATATATATATATATATATATAAGTATTTGATAAAAATAAATATTCACTTTTCAAAAAAAATAATTATTATTCTTACCTTTAAATTACTGAACCAGAATAACTGGTACTCCTGTGGAACCTGCGATATGGACTCTCAGGAATGCGGAAAATGACAGCGGACCGTAGTATGGATCGCGTTGTGAAAATCTCGATTCAACTTGAAAAATTTGCAGAAATATTACCCACAATAAAAAAAAATGAAACTAAAGTTAAATAATTTAAATTAAGTTTTTTACGTCACCATGGCCGTGGCCACGACCTCGTCCCAAGGAGCCGGAGCACCGATAGTCATGGATATACAAAATTTTAAAAATAGCATTGAAGTCCTTATTTTTAAAAAAATAGCATTAAAGTCCTAATCTCCATTACTTTCCTAAATATGCAACAAATTACAGAAAAAATAGATAAAATAGCAAAAAAATTCAGATTTTTTTTAATAATTAACGAATATTGTTTTCTAAAATTACAAAAACTTACTTATTTTTTTTAAAAAATTACAGAAAAATTCAAAAAAATAGGAAAAAAAATCTGATTTTTTTAATAATTACATAATATTGTTTTCTAAAATTACAAAAACTTACTTATTTTTTCAAAAAAAATTACAGAAAAATTTTAAAAAATAGGGAAAAAATTCAGATTTTTTTAAGAATTACAGAATATTGTTTAAAATTACAAAAACTTATTTATTTTTTTAAAAAAATTACAGAAAATATCAAATAAATTACAGAAAAAATAGAAAAAATAGGGAAAAAAATCAGATTTTTTTAATAATTACAGAATATTGATTTCTAAAATTATAAAAAGTTACTTATGTTTTTAAAAAAAATTACAAAAAAAATCAAAAAAAATACATAAAAATTCGAAAAAATAGGGAAAAAATCAGATTTTTTTGTATAATTACAGAATATTATTTTCTAAAATTACAAAAATTTACTTATTTTTTTTACAAAAAGATACAGAAAATATCAAACAAATTACAGAAAAATTCAAAAAAATAGAAAAAAAAATTCAGAGTTTTTTTTTTAATAATTACATAATATTGTTTACTAAAATTACAAAACCTACTTATTTTTTAAAAAAATTAAAGAAATATCCAAAAAATTATAGAAAAAATTGAAAAAATAGAAAAAAAAATTCCAACAAATATACCCAATAAGTATCATATATTCCAACAAATATACCCAATAAGCATCATACATGTTAACAAATACCTAATAAAAACAGAAAATGTCTAACAATATATCCAATAAAAATAGAAAATATACATAAATTTTTTCTAAAAATTTAAAAAAAAATTACTTACATGGAAGAGAGGGAGGCCAGCGGAGGGAGCGGGCGGGTGGAGGGAGGCGAGAGGCAAGACGCGCGAGAGGGCGGGTGGCGGCGGGCGAGGGAGGCGCGGCGGCAAAAGAGGGGTGGCGGCGAGCTAGGGCAGGGGGGGGGGGGGCAGGGTGGCGGCTAGGGAAAATTTGGGAGAGGGAAGAGGGGAAAATTGGAGAAAAAATAACAAATGTTACTTATATACAATAATTTTTGGAACGGTCATGGCCGTCCCGAAAGTCGATGCAAAGTGTGTTACAAAGTGTTAAAAAAATCATGCCAAGAGGTATAACAAATTGAGTGGCAAACTATGATACTTGATAGAGCCGTCCCTAAAAGCTTCCAAATATTTAATTATTTTTATTAAAATATTCATTAAATAAAAAAATCTGTAATTAACAATTAAATGTTGTATAAAATATTGTGTCCATTATGTGAAATAATACAATTAAAATATATAAAAACATTATATATATGAAAATAATATATGTTCACAACATGTGATAAGTTTGTATATTCATAAATGTTAGTATTACATTGATCTAACTATCATCTTACATTGTTGAACTGCATGGGTTAATTGGGCCGTCAATATGTAAGAACTGCATGGGTTAATTAAGCCGTCAAAATTCAGATCAAACCGTTAGATATGATGTAATAGATAAAAAAAATTACATTTGATAAAGTTTTAGACTTATTGGGTACACGGATGTCGAGATATCGGACCCCGAACATAAGTATAATCATTGAAGATGGTTTATCGTTCAATCAGGCTATCTGATCTTAAATCATACCATTGACTTTGATCTAATTGACATATTCTTATATATACTTAAATTTGGTATGAATCGGGTGCCTGGATTTTAAGATATCGTACTTGAAAATATAAGTTTTTGAAAGTGAACAAATTTTGTAACGGCTTTTTCCACGGTTTTTAAATATTAATTTCTTGGACGGATTTTGGTACAGATTTTGGGATGACCAATTAATTAAAAGGAATCCCCTCAAAATTTTTAAATTTTTCGCCAAAATTTTGTACCGGTATTTTATGCTGCCCTTGTAACGGCTTGTTTTATTTTTAAAAACTGTTACAAAATAACAAGGTCGTGCCAAAAACCATATGAAATTAGTAATAACCGTCCCTAAAAGTATTTCAAATATTTAATTATTTTTTATTAAAATATCCATTAGATAAAAAAATATCCGTAATTAACAATTAAATGTTGTAGAAAAGTATCCATTATGTGAAAAAATGCAATTGAAAAATATAAAAATATTTTATAGATGACAATGATATATATTTACAACATACAATGAATTTGTATATTCATAAATGTTAGTATTACATTGATCTACCTATCATCTTACGTTGTTGAACTGCATGGATTAATCGGACCATCAAAATTTAGATCTAACTGAAATCTACGAGCGTTTGGCAATGATTCTGGATCAATAAAGACGGCTGCTCTGTGACCAACCCTAGTTGGTGGTCTTGCTCCTGCTACTGTCTGAACTGCCACCTCTGCTCCAATACATAAGCTCCAGCTGAAGTGTAGCAGCTTCGTATCATTTATCATTGCTTTCTGTTAAAAAGAAAGAAGGGCTTGCTTCAGGTAATGACTGTTATATGATGTAATGAAAAATAAATTACGTTTGGTAAAGTTTTAGGCTTATTGGGTAGATGTCGAGATATCGTACCCCGAACATAAGCATAATAATTGAAGATGGTGTATCGTTCAATCATACCATTGGATTTGATCTAATTGACATATTCTTATATATACTTAAATTTGGTACGAATCGGGTGCTTGAATTTTAAGATATCATACTTGAAAATATAAGTTTTTGAAAGTGAATAAATTTTGTAACGACTTTTTCCACGATTTTTAAATATTAATTTCTTGGACGGATTTTGGTACACATTTTGGGACGGCCAATTAATTAAAAGGAATCCCCCCAAAATTTTTAAACTTTTTGCCAATTTTTTGTATCGGTATTTTATGCGGCCCTTGTAACGGCTTGTCTTCTTTTTTAAAATCGTTACAAAATAACAAGGTCGTACCAAAAACCATGTGAAATTAGTAACGATCGTATTTTTTGGAACGCCATTTGTAACATGTTTTTTATTTATATATTTGGAACGACTTTTCGTACATCCTTTGGAATGGTTCACTTGACGAAAAAATTAAATCGTTCTAAAATTCACAAGGAATTGCAAAAGCAGTTACAAATTGCGATGGTCTGATTGAAATAATAAAGTTGTGCCAAAAACCATATGAAATTAGTAACGACCAATGTTTTTTGAAACGTTTTTTGTAACATGTTTTTCATTTATATATTTGGAACGGCTTTTCGTACACCCTTTGGAACAGTTTACTTGATGAAAAAATTAAAATCATTCCAAAATTCACGAGAAATTGCAAACGCAGTTACAAATTGCGACGACCTAAATTTTTGTAACAACTTTTGTTATACATGTTATTTGTAACGGCTTTTGTATCGGTTTGGCTGTTACAAAAAGTTGAGCTTTTTTGGGTTTCAAAATGATGTCATG
Source organism: Sesamum alatum (assembly GCA_034509735.1). Lineage (NCBI taxonomy): Eukaryota > Viridiplantae > Streptophyta > Magnoliopsida > Lamiales > Pedaliaceae > Sesamum > Sesamum alatum. The sequence continues at coordinate 18,209,327 of JACGWO010000002.1, forward strand.
AAATTTTTTTCATTACAAATTAGTGGCAAAAGTCGTGTTTATTGAAATGGGCATGTGGTCATTCCAAAAAAGCCATTAAAAATCCCTTATTTTTTTGTAGTGTAATCTTTAAAACTGAAATCTTTCCTTTTGTATTTACTAATTATATATTTGATGATCCTGTATTAAAATAAATTAATGTAAAAATAAAATATAATATATAAAATTCAGTATTAAAATATAATTAATTAGTCAAAGCCCCTTATTTTTGAATTTTATAAAGATTTCCAATTTAATAAAATTAATCACCTTTTATTTGTTGCTTTCTTTTTTAACGATTTGCTATGTTTTTAATTCTATTTATTATTATTATATTATTATATTATTTCTATGTATGTAATTTTTCTATTACTACCCTATCTTGACATCTTTTATTTTTTTTAAAAAAAATTATTGATGAGCTTAAATGTATTTTTTGTTCTATTAGTTAGTTATTATGTTTCTAAGGTAGAAAATAAGTCCATGTATTTTTTGAAAAATTTGTGGTTTTGTTTTTCAGTCATTCGAGTTTGCAAATGTTAACGGAAAAAAAAGCATGTGCCTCACACATGTTTTTTTAATTTGAAGCTTTTGTTCCCATTGATCAATTTAATGGATCAAAATTATGAAAAATTAAAAAGTTACAGGACTTATTTGCTACTCTAATAAGATGAGGACTAGAACACAAAAATACAAAAGATATAGGACAGACATTTTCTTGACCAATGAAACAAAAACCTAGAATTTTAAAAAGCACGTACAGGGCACATGTTTTTTTCCATTGCATGTGTTTTTTTCGACAATATTTGCAATTTTTGGCAATTGAAGGATAAAAATCGTGAAAATTAAAAAACTTACAGGAATTATTTGTAATCCTAACAAAAATAAAAAACAAAAACGCCAAACACAAAATATACATGGCAAAAAATGCATTTCAACCATTATTCATGTGAAACAATTTTAAATTGATTATTTATTAACTATCGTTAATCAAATTATAATCTAATTAGAAATCCATAATATCACTATTTGTATCGCAAGATCTTATAACTATGCCAATTTTGTCAAAATATTATTGCATAAAATGCTTTTTTTTTTTTTTTTGCTTTTTTTTTGTAATTTTTAGTGTGATTCTTGATCTTATTCATATGAATCAATTGGTATTATCTATTTCATATTCAATAATATATTACGTTTTACAAATTTAAAGGGTGTTGCGCTAAACTTATTTGAAATATATAAATCCTACATTTTGTAAGATGTTTTAAGAGTTTAAAAAATTTTGAATTCTATTTTAACTAAAAATAAGCTTTTAAAGTATTTAAATAAATAAGATGCTAGAGCTTATAAGATTTTAGAGTGTTTTGTGTAGTAAACTCTCTATATTGTCATAATGTCTAAAAAAGCCATTAAGTTAATCATTAGAATCTGCAATCATATAAATAAACAGTTTTGCTTTGGGAGAAAAACCTCAATTATATAAAGGATAAAAGTAAATTCTAATAAAATCATAATAGTGATTTTTTTATTGAATCTTAAGATTAAAGAGTTTAACGATCTTATAAAATAGATGTGTTGTGCTTACTTTTCTTTAAAGAGTTTATAAGATCACAAACATCTTATTTTGAGATTTTATAACTTATAACCTTTCAAACATCTTATAGAATGTTTTAAAGAACTTATACAACCAAAAACACCCACTTAATCTTTTATATGCATGCGTGCTTATCTAATATTAAAAAATCAAATAATAAGAGATCCTCTTATTCATTGAATTTTCATACGCAATTTCATTAATTCAATAAAAAAAATAGTGCTTTTATTTGTTGATACTATTTTTATTCTTAATATTTATTTACTTTTTTTAACCTTAAGTTATTTTTTTTATAAATTTATTCTCAAGAAAAATATATTTCTCTTTTATCATACATAGTATATTTTGTTAAAAAAATGTTTACGTAGTATATAATTAATACTCCAACTTCTCTAATATAAAATTTGCAAATAATATTAATGCGCTTCAAGTTAAAGGAATAATTAATTTATTGAATTGAATTATGTTTGCCTCCATATAGAACAAATCAATAAGTTGAGTGTTCTTTCCCTTTATTATTACTTTTTTAAGTTTTAATTTTTTAAATAATAATTTTGCAATATTAAATTTTATGATTAAATAGTATATTAATCTTTTAGTAAAAATTTTGAATTTACATATTTATAAAAAATGTTCCATTTGACCAACTTTCAAATATACAAAATGTTATGAATTGATCGTTGTCAATCTTTTTAAATTTAAAATTGTGACAAAGTTTTGCCAGACAACATCATCGACGACTTTAAATTATTATAATATTATATTAATCTTTCAGTAAAAAAGATTGAATTTGTATATTTGTAAGAAAGACATTTGCGCTCTTACTTAAGTTATTCTTTTTAACAATAAATAAAAGTTAATTATTAAAAAAATAAATTAAGTTCTAAGAAAAAGGGAAACTATTTAGTAGTTCAAATTCCTCTCAATTATTTGGATATATTTTTCATTGTCTAAGTAGTTTAGAAGTATTAAGACCATTAAATTGTCTTTTTTCCTTTTATAGAATTTATTCTTTTATAACTAATTCTAATTTATTATTAAAAAGATTATTTAAACAAAATTATGAATGTCTTTTCACAATGAAAAACAAACACTTAAGAGATTCACACTTTTATATACATTATGAATTATGGATATAGATATAGATATAATAATCACGAGCCTTGATAGGGGTTGTTTGATAAAAGACATGAAAAAGATATATTTACCCATTGAAAAAGCCAAAAATTCCTAAACAGGACTAAGGTCCACGTGTTTTTACTCGGATCGGGCTCAATCAGATTCGATAACCCAAAATCACAGCCATTAATGCAAACGGAATCCAAGGACTCCGGAGCCGACATCTGGCTCAATATAAATCACCACTATAAGTAAAGATTGTTCCCGTTTATAAAGTATGCATTTATTACGTTTAGATCAAATATTGCGACCTTACTCACCTTATAACCTATTCTAACTTAAACTTTAAAATATTTAATTGAGGATCACCCCAACAAGAGTAATAGGTCCGTGGAATAGTAATAGCAAGGATTCTTTGTTCAAACTTCAAACTTCAAACTTCAAAATTCATGTCCAAAACTCTGAATCTAACTATGAAACAGCCATGTTACAATCTAGAGGAGTATGTATTACAAGACACCAAGCTCAAGAACACTCGAATTCATACTAGACAACTACCAAAACCTTACAAAGAATATGGATCTCGACGAAGAAACTGAAGCCAAGAAACTAGTTTCTCCTGAACAAAAACTAAGGGCAACAGTCGGCAAAAGTGGGGAGATTAAGGTCAGCTTCTAATATTTATCTTATTTATTGATTTTACGCTAAAATTGCTCAAACCATTCTGTACAGGTCAATCTAGACCAATTTCTATGTGCAGGCAACAGCAAACCATTACACAAGCCAAATGAAAGAGACCATCCAATGTACTGTGCTGTTATGGATCACCTGAAGGAGAAGCAGCTTCCGATCTTAATTCTCTCAAGAACCCAAGAAGCTTCACAGCCTGCCAAAAGTAAATGCATTCCATTGAATTAGAGGAACGTCGTGTGAAGAATGTAGCTGCTTTCAGATCACGGAAAACATAACTACATAGAAAAATATAGTAGACCATCCCAGGAGTAAGTGAAAGCAACATTGCAAGAGTTACTATGCCTCTAAATCATGCAAGAGTAATATATCGTCAAGGAGCCCTAGCTAGGACAACAATATAGCCAAATACGATTTATATGTACCAGAACAAACTAGACATGTTATTGCCCTGAGTGCCGACCATCAATCAAGATCACACGACGTATAATTGGAAGACAATGAAAGGGCATATTGGATTTAATGAACTAGTGGTGCTCACTTGTTCAAACGCAAAATATCATCATCATCATTCAAAAACCACAATGCAACTTGTGGGATAGGCCGTGTCCCTCTTTAACAGTCAATAAGATGCTTCAGCAGAGCGTTACACATACCCTACGGAGTTGGTGATTGTTGAGCAAAATCAAAACTTAATTAAGCAGTATGACAAAAAAATCAGAACTAGTTCCAACAAATACTGCTTTCAGCAAAACTAAATTCAAGAACCTTAATCAAATAAACCACCAAAAAATATCTGTTCCCATCTTTCTATCAAGAAACCAAGGACACAAACTGCGCCAACTTGCAATTGAAATCACAGAAGAGCCCGGGAACAAGAAAGAACCAAGAAACAATTCTAATGAAACAAACACATAATCATGTTCCATACACACCTTATTCTTAGCTTTAACGTTCCCAGTCTGCGACAGTGCAACCAACGGCGGAATACCTCCTTCCTTCACGAGCAATCCCCTGTTCCCAGCACTCTCCCCACACAACTGCAGAAGAGTCAAAACTGCAAACTCCTTCCCTTTATCACTACCATCTTCAATCGCCTCCACCAACGCCGCTATTCCTCCTTCCGCGATGATAGCTTCGCGTCCCATCTCCATCCCAGCCAAGCTACTCAAAACCACCATCGCCTTCTCCGCCAATCCTGTGCCCTGTTCCCCCACAAGCCCGACCAGCGGCCTTACCACCCCGGCAGTCACCGCTCTCTCCTTGTTCAGCCTCACTGAGCACAACTTGTAAAGTGTTGTTAGAGCATCCTTTTTTCCTCTAGTAGACCCGTTTATCAGCAATGCGACCAACGGAGGTATTGCGCCGCAAGCACCAATTGAAAGTTTATTCTCGTCGATCAAAGCTAAGCTCAGCAAAGCGCAGGCCGCGTTCTGTTTGGAAGTCTCGGTGCCTGTTTTCAAGACATAAATTAAGGATTTTATAGCGCCCGCGTTTCCGATCGAGCTTTTGTTGCTTTCATGGAGGGAGAGGTTAAGCAAAGCAGTGACCGCGTGTTCCTGCGTCATCGGGTCGGAGCAACGGAGGAGAGGAATTAAAGCCGGCACTGCTCCGGATTCTCCAATCAAGGCCCGGTTATCGGCTCGGTTTTTCGCTAACAGCCGTAATTTAGCCGCTGCTGACCTTTTCACTGCAATTGATGACGACTGCAACCCGTCGACACAGAGCTTCACAGTAGGCTGAAGGTCTTCCGGCGAGATGCTCTCGATAATTTCCGTCGAAAAAGTTTCTCTCTCCAAAAATCCGGAACATGGTTCCGGCTCGACCTCGGGGCTCGAACCCGGACTCGGGCCCGGGTCCGAATCAGGGACAGTTGCAAGACGCTGGAGCTCTCCCGAAATGTCGCTGGAGCACGCCGAGAAGTCACTGAACGCACGTGAAATGTCCAACATATCATTGATATCCGACGACGAGGGGCTCATCGAATTACTGGAACATTTATTAGCGAGCTCCCCAAGTCGGAGGTCGATAACTGAGTCGGTGAGATTCTCCGACACCATAGGCGAACTCTCAGGTATTGGACCGGACTGGTCCGCTTGAAAGATATTAGACCGGATAGTGCGCATGGAGCGGCCGAATGACCGGCTGACTTTGGCGGAGGACGGCGGCGGAGTGTAGTAGTAGTAAGACCGCGTTCGAGCTGCGATGTTGGAGCTGCAGTGGGAGTGAGAGCGGGAATCGTCTATAGACACCATGACAGAAACTAGAACACACGAAAGCAAGAAAAGCTTAATGAAATTTGCTGAGTGCGAGAATTCGTCTGTGTGTAAATCTTGTTCAAGCAACTTCGATGGCGGACGAGAATCAGAATGGTGGGTGAAACTGAAATAAAATAGCTCCAATGGCCGAAGAACGGTAGCTTTATAGAGGGGGTGATGATTATTTGGCTAAATTGCAAAATTATCCCCACAGTCATTTAAAACTTCACCCTATATTTTATAAAATTTTAAATTTAACCCTAAATTATATTAAAAATTATTAAAAAAAAAAGACCAAAATATAGTCAGAAAACCCCCTTCGCACTAACGGGAAGAAAAACTAACTGCTGAACATTTTTTCTCCACCATTAGATTTAATGTATGTTAGTGTTAGGGCACTTTTTTAAAAATGTTTTAGCATTTTTCATGCACTTCAACGAAACGTTGGGTTAAATTTAAAATCACGTAAAATATAGGTCAAATTTAGAATAATCTAAATTATGGGATTAGTTTTGCAATTTTGTCAAATTATTTCAAGAAATCTTTTTCTATTTTTATTAAATTTCTTTTTCAACAGTGATGGATCAATGGGTGGATTTGGTTGGTCTGAGGCGTGGGCCATGGGCTTTTGGGATTTTTTTAAATTCACAGCTGGAAGGATTCAAATTTGGGCTCACACGGGCGCAGGCATTTTGGTTGGTGCGTGTGTGAACTGTGTGCACTTGGTAGTACATGAGATGAGCCCCACTCCTTCAGTCTTTTTGTGTGCGATTCACAGCACTTGAAGTTGAAGGGTCCTGTCATGATAGCAAAACCCTGATGCTTTTAGTGGCCAGTCGGCGGTGGCATACGACGACGTTTGGCGTCTGTCTAATAAATGAAACTGAAAAATATATTTTCCAATTAAAATAATAAAAAAGAAAAGAAAAAGATTGCTAATTGGTGGTGGCGTCTCAGTCTCAGATCAGTCACTCCACTGGTGGTGGGCGGCGGCGCTCACGGCGGGTGCGTGACACGTGGACAACTGTGGTTTCAGAGATGATGCCATTATAATCCCGTAGGCGCCAGTCGGACTCCCAGCTGGCAAAAGCTCCTAGTCAACCCGTTTTTTTCCTTATCTTTTGGTTAGTACGATTGATAAATCGTGTGCCATATATTTTTTGCGTTTTTAGTACGGCCAATGAACTACCCGTGAATCTCTAAATTGGAGGTGAAATCTCGATTTTCTTTGAGTAATATAAATTGTAAATAAATTTTTAAGGATAATTATATCTATACTCTTGATATATGATTTATTTATATAAATCACTTATGTTTTTTAAAAAATTACACATACTCATAAAAACTATCAATATTATTTACAAAAACCACCACTGCATTTTCAAACACATACCCTCTCCCTCCAAAAACATGAATACCATTACACAAATTATCCATATTTTCTGATCATCATCTGATTTATGTAATTACACAAAAAGTAAAAGTAATTTGTGTAAATGTACTCTAGATCATGGGATGTAAGGTAATTATTCCTAAATTTTAATTTTTTTAATGATAAATTTACAAATGACCTCTCCTGATATTTGACATAATTATGGATACCTTCTCATTTTTTTAAATTATAAATACCTCTATGAGGTTTATAATTTTTAACCAAATACATGAAATTGTCCATTTTATCGTTATTTTTTCTTTTTAAATTGTAGAAAAATCAGTCGAGATAAATTATATTATTGTACCTTTGTGTAAAAAAGTCAGAAACCTCTCTCCACAAATTTTAGTAAAAAAAAGAAAAAAGAGAACCTTAAAAATTTAATAATAATTTGTTTTGCATAAGGACATTTTGGTCAGTTCACCCATAAAAATAGATGAAAATCATTTATTTGTTAGACGGTTATAAATTTCTCATGGGACATTTATAATTTTTGAAAAAATAAAGAAATATTTATAATTATACCAAATTTCAGAAAATATCATTATAAGTGATCCTAGTTCTAATAAGGACAATTTGATAAATTTTACCATTAATTTCCATCAACAATCAAATTTATATTTATTCTGTAACGAATAATCGCTAGCACTAACTTATCAATTAATGCTTAATGGGACAGGTATTCATACCACAATATTATTAATATTATACAGTACACACGAACGCGGGACATTTATTGTAAAAATCGCTATTATAATAAAATATAACAATAAAAAGTGCATTGAACCAATATGAAGGTGAATTATTAATTCAAAATTCAGGCTAACTTTGTTGACATGGGAGTGCAAGAAACCTAAAAAGAAAACAATCGCGTGATGTCAGTACTTAATTTAATGTTAGACAATTGCGTAATGGCAATATTTTAAATAAATCAAATGTTATAAGTACATTGCTTTGTTCTTTTCATATGTGACGTGCTGAGTTGCTTACCTATATTAATTAATTATTATATTTGTTCTACGACGGAGGGAAAAAGGTATTAGTTGTCCATAATTAATACGTACTGAGATAAAACAGTCGTTAATATCAAAGCCTAAGTTAACTATTTTATTACATTTGCACGTAATAAATGACATAACAATTGTGTTATATATACATGTCTTTTGTTTCAAGGATGATTACATTTAGACCCCTTAATTTATGGGTCTGTTTACACAAATTATTTATGTCTTTGGAATAACTATGCATATACTCATCAGAACATCAACATCATTTGCACAAACCACCTCTACTTTTCAGGACATACACATTCCAAAAATGTCAATATTATTACGCAAATTGCCCATAATTTTTGATTGTCAAAAGTGATTTCTGTAAATATGCAAAATATTAGAGTGATTTGTGTAAACAAACTATATATCTGAAGGTGTAAAGCAATTACCCTTTTGTTTTATAGATGCTATAATCAATATTAAATGCACTGAAAAGTTAGATAACTCGAGTATAAGACAATCATTTATATACATAATATACAATACACATAGTGTAGCATGAATTGTAAATGAATGCCTTTATGGGGTGAGTCTAATTACCTTAAGGGACACATTCAAATTACAGTCTTTGATTCTGAGTAGTAACGATGCGAGGTTCTTAAATCAATGGGTCCGAAGTGGTGAAAAATTTCTGGTCGCTAGTAGATTAGTATTAGGTAAAAGGTGTTTGACTAAGCTTATTTGAAATATTTTATAAGTTTCTATATTTTATAAGATGTTAAAACGTTTCGTATAATAAGCTCTTCATACTTCAATAATACAAAATAAAAAAAGCCCCGTCAATTTATTAGAATGTATAATAAATGAGGTTTTGTTTATTCAATGTTAAATTAAAGAGCTTATAAGATGTTCTGAAAAAAGATGGGTGAAGAATTTTTTAGGGTAAATTACATTTACACGCCCTTGAGATTAGGTGCAATTACACAAACACCCTCTGTCTTTAGCGAAATTACAGCACACCCCATGAGGGGTGTTAGTGTAATAGTTTTTAGGGGTATTAGTGTAAGTTTTGCCTTTGAATAGGGGGGTGTAGTTGTAATACAATTACAACCTCAGGGGGTGTAGCTATAATTTTGCAAAAGGCAGGGAGTGTTTGTGTAATTGGGCCTAACCTTAAGGGGTGTTGCTGTAATTTACCCCCTTTTTTTAAGAAAGAATTATATTAACACCCATTTACCTATGGTCTATACACCAACCATCTGTCTTTTAAAAAATTACACATACACCCATCAGAAACGTCAATATATTTTGCACAAACCATCCCTATATTTTAAAAATTACACATATACCCACGAGAAAAGTCAACATCATTTATACAAATTAACCAACCATACTTTTTAAAAATTACACAAACACCCTCCACAAACGTCAACATCATTACACAAACTTCCTCTTCTTTTTTTTTTTCATTTTTTTTTTCCTATCATGTGTAGTTTCTGTAATTATACAAAAGACATAAATAATTTGTGTAAATAAACAATAAATCAGGAGGTGTTAATGTGATCATTCATTGTTTATGGAGATCATAAGATCCAAACTTATTTAGGACTGTATAAGCTTTTCAAAAAAAAAATGTCAAACCATTTTCAAAAGCTTATAAGCTCCTCAAGATATCTTATAATATGTTTGAGATCCCATCAAACACCCTTATAGTTGCACTAATTGATGATCTTAATACTAGTTGACATTGAAATTAAACAACAAATATGCATACGTCAAGATTAATTAAAGTTGTTGATGTTGAGGTTAGAGTTTCTGAATTAATCCAAACACGCCATAAACTATTGGTTGGTGTTGATGAGAGTTACTGATGACTACTTCATAAAGCTACAAGTTGAGATCACGCCAAGATTTTTTTAGGATCTCATTAATTAAGTGAGTAATCATGCCATCTTAATATCATCTAAGTATCATACATGCATATGATTACGTCGTGTCCACTGTCTTGGTCATGAGATGTTGTGAGATTTGATATTGATTAAAAAATTGGGCATTAATTAATAAAATCATAGCTGGAAGAGGTGGTAGTAAGATTACTTGTACTGTTGCTAATTAAATCCTACTTAGTGATGTTAATCATGATTTACTACAATATTTAATTTATGAATCCTCGGACGTAGCGTCTACCCCAATGCCAGCTCAAGATAATGGAGTTGTGTTCAATTAATGCTTGTGGTTATTTTGGTGGTGGTTATAATACAAATACCACATTAATTAGAAAATGTTGAAAACCAACTACACTTTTAATAAAATTAGTCTATTTTAATCATAAAAACCTTTTCTTACATCATTCAATATAATAAGATATTACAAATAAATACTTTACATGATTAAGATCATATATTTTAATAATCGATCATGTTCAACTCGACCCAAAAACCCGTCTGTCCAATGATGATTCCACTTATATTACCTTGACATATGATGTAGCCACTTCGCCTCTTTGAAAATAAATCAGAATTTGGTAGAGAATGGTCGGATCTATGAGATTACAAGGACCAGTATATATAATTCAACTAAAGTCTAAATAATTTTGGAATTCTATCTTTTTTTTTTTACCTGAAAAAATTCGAAGTAAAGAATTTTGGTCTCGACTGATCATTTGTTCCTGAGAGGTTAGAAGTAGATATTTTCTTGACAGAATGGACTGCACACTCATTTGATCTTTAAGATATGTATATTAAATAGGGATAATTACATTTATACACCAGATTGATGTTGTGTTTACACAAATCACCCACATTTTTTTGTATAATTACAGAAACTGTTCCTAACAACCAAAAAATCAAGTATAATTTGTGTAATGATATTGATGTTGTTTAGGGTGTATGTGTATTTTCAAAAAATATGAGTGATTTATATATATAGTGTGATATTTCTAATGAATGTATGTGTAATTATCCAAAAAACAGTAGTAATTTGTATAAAGAAATTATAAATCTGGAGTATAAATGTAATTATCCCTACTAAACACTCTGAAATCTAACTCTTCACTCTTCCTTAGAATCCTAGTCTGCGTTGATTTAAATATCGAGAGAAATCGGGAGTATAAATGTAATTATCCCTACTAAACACTCCTGAAATCGAACTCTTCACTCTTCCTTGGAATCTAGCCTGCGTTGATTTAAATACCGAGAGATTTTGAGTATGGACCAGCTAACGAGCCCAACTGTAAATTTCAAATAATGTCATTTAATTTCAATACGAACTTCCCGTCGTTCCAACGTAGTAACTGCAACCTCGACAGTATGCTACACAGCTGTACCGTAACAGCTACAAATTGTGTAGCTTTATTTAGTGCTCCATCCTGTGGCGCCGGCAATCCCTTTTGCCTGAAAACGTATCCTTAAATTGTCAGTGGTTCGTTTTGGTTTCATGATTGTTCTAACAGAATTTAATGCTTCTGTTTGACAAAAGCGACTTTGAAGAGTGATAGCTTATAGCTAATAGCGCATTTATGGATATTTATTCCGGTGCATCATCCGTCCAGAGCAAAATGTTGACTTAACATCATCACAGGACACGCTGGATGGGATAAGATTAAGGCCTCCATGGAAATCTGATTTAATTCTATTGGTGCACTGCACCAATATTTTAAAATTCGAACTGCTCATTGAATTGAAAAATTAAGTGGATTATAAGTTACTGGTTCAACTGTTGGATCAACAGTGATCGGATTAATGACGTTATAAATATATTATAAATAATTATTAATATTTTAAAAATAACATTAAATAATAAATAAGATTAATATACTTAATAACTTATCTTTTTTTTTTAATTTCACTCATGTTATTTGACATTAATAATTCAATATGATATATAATTATAATAAAATAATTTTAAAAACAAACTAATAAAGATAACATACAAGAAACATTGCACAAAGAAGAATATTTCGATTCTTTTTAGTTAAATGAGCAAAAAAAAAAAAAAAAAAAAAAAGGAACAAGAAATGAAGTAAGGAACATTCTTTTATTTAACTAAAATCAATTGACAAATGCAACAAATCTAAAATTTAAATTTAATATTTTCACACTTAACAGTTAATGAAAATAATATAAGCTTAAGATAAATAATATTTCAAAACTTAACAGAACTAATCTAAGCTTAAACTTAAACATTTCCAACCCATTATTACTATCTAATCTATCCACCTTCTACAATCTACAGTATACACTATACATGTACTGTCGATGTTGCTGAATGCTAAGAAATTAAAAAAGGGGAGAGAAATAAAGGATTTTGTAATGCATTTATACAGGATATTTTCCCAGCCGGTTCAATCTATCCAGCACTGGGTCAAGCGGTTCACTGGTTGAACCACTGGGTTGAACGATTTTCATAAAAAAAAAAGCGGTTTTTTGCTTCGTTCGATTTTTAGATTTTACCCAGCCCGTTTTGTGGCCCCGGTTAGCGGTCCGACCGCCTGGGCTGGGCTGAGTTTCAAAATATTGCACTACACTTGCCTACTTTTCATCATTGCTGTTAGATTCCAAGCTCTAATTAATTACATTTGAAACAGAAAGAAAAATGGATGTTGATTAACGACGATTTCTGATAAATTAAAATCCGCGGCTGCAGCATATAGTGGTGTAATTAACCCAATGGGCTTTGAGGGATGGACCACGTACGGGGTAAGATCCAAAAATTTGAAATGGGCCCAAAGGTTTGTGTGAGAGTTGTTGGGAATCTATATCTATCTATACTATAATAAAGAGAATGAATTTTATAGGTACAAATGAGTAGTTTTTACATCACCACACAAAATCAGTATAATATCAAAAATGTCCTTCTACTTTTCAACTCATGTAATTTTAATTGAGTTAACTATTCAATTGAATTTCTTTAGAAAATTAATTCCATGCAATTACATGTACTCAAAAATTAAATTTACTCCCATTTTATTTAAGTTTATTGTTAATTGAAATCTATATATAATCGTATTGCTATCGTTAGTGTTTGTGTTGCAAGTATATATAATTGTCATTTTCAATATAACAAATTGCAACGCAAATTTGCTGTTTCTGAATTTATTGAAACAAGAAGTGTATTACAAATAATGTTTGAATTTAATCGAATATCTTGTGGGTACAAAATCTCTTCAATTGTGGCTTCGCATGTATCTTCAATTGTGCCTTGAGTTGCGTCTTGAGTTGTGTCTTCTCGTCTCTTGGCTTGCGTCTTGACTTGTCTTCTTGTCTCTTGGCTTATTTCTTCACTTGCATCTTGAATGGTGTCTTGAGTTGTTGGAAAAGCATCCCTATTTATAGTTATAGGGTGGAAGACTTTGTCGTATTTACTTAATGACGTGGCGCGATTCGATTGGTCCTTCGTGATTTATTTGACATTTATTTTCTTAATCACATGATGTGATCTGAATACCAAATCCTTGGTATTTGCTTCCTTTGTTGGCAAGATAATATTTAAATTGCCTTAAATACTTCAATTTCATACGTGGCAATATTTGCTTTTATCCTTCAATTAATATTTTATTTTATAAAAATATAAAATTGATGGAAAAATATATTGCACATGTCAATATATAATTGACTATAAATTTTGCTTGCCTACATATGCCTCCTCGAGTTTTGTTCACAAATTGCAACAAAGTGAAAGAGTGAACACGTCTCGAAATTATTTCTTCGCATGAGATTTTATTTCCTCCGCTTTCTTCTTTTTCTTCTTCTTCTTCTTCTTCCTCTCTCTCTCTCTCTCTCTCTCTCTCTCTCTCTCTCTCTCTCTCTCTCTCTCTCTCTCTCTCTTATAACATGCGACTGAACTTGAAAAATAAATTTCAAGCTACCTATGTACCTGTTGAAAGGATCAAGTCATAATGTAGTTCAGTCATCGAAAATATGTAGATAGTTTAAACTCGCATCAAGGAGCCTTCAATTTGAATTTGTAGATAGTTTATACTCATATCAAGGAATCTTCTGTTATTTTTTTAAAATTATTAGATAGTTTATATTCATATCAAGGATTCTTCATTTGAATTTGAATTTAAGAGATAATTTATACTCGTATCAATGAGTCTTCATTCGAATTTGAATTTGAGAGATAGTTTATACTCGTATCAAGGAGATTTGAATTTATAGATAGTTTATACTCGTATCAAGGAGTCTTCATGTGAATTTGTAGATAGTTTATACTCATATCAATGAGTTTTTGAAGAAATTTCAGCATGAGTGTTTAGATATTTAACCGCAAATCTAGGAGCATTATTGACTGTTTAGGCTCTTATCAAGGAGTGTTATCAAGGTTTTCAGCATGATGCGATATCTTTTTCATCTTTTCTTGTCTATCTTTATCACTGTCAACACTTAAATATTCTTGTTCGTCAAAATTTATCTTATCTCAATGACATGTGCATGGGTTGTTAATTTCCAAAAGTTTTTGGTTTGATACCTTGACGTATGTAGCAAAGTCCCCAATGAATTCCTTAGATACACATCTCAATTGCAAAAGTTTCAGATAAAATATCTTTGCAATTCAATGATAAATTTCTCCAATTGTTGATGTACTCAAACACAGAGTCATTTTCTTTTGGTCGCAGATTGGCAAGCTTATCATACTAATAGTACTACGGGTACTATCAAAACGACTGAAAAGCCTGTTTTGTAACTCTTCCCAATGGTCAATAGAGTTTGTTTGAAGATTGATATACCAATTAAAAGCAGAAGCTTTCAAGGAGAAGACAAATTCCTTTGGTAAAAGATTTTCATAAATTCCAGAGTTGTTGCATATTTCAACAAAATGAGCTATATGTTGTTTGGGATCTCCACTACCATCAAAGTGTTGAAACTTTTGGGCTGATAGTTTTCAGGAACATTCAATTATTCAAATCTTTTTGTGTATAGCTTCATGTAGAACTTGAAAACTCGAGCATGAGAATCATACTTTTCTGCAATTGCCTCGTTGACAAAGTTTGTAAGTTATCAGTCGAAATAAGGCCATCTGGAGTAAATTGATTTCTTTGCTTTTAGTTGCCATTGATACTTTTTGCTTGAAAAATTCACTTGACGTCGGCGTACTTTGGTTAGCTTCAGTTAGACATTGAAATTTGTTGAGAAGTTTATGAAGTTGGGCATCGCGTGCTTGGACATGCTTCAATAAATTGCCGACAACAGTAGTCAGCGACACAATCTGTTCCTCAAGTGAAGTAGTTTGGATCATCATGCAGTTACAATTTAATGCTTGGGTGATGTTTGGATTTTGTACCTCTTTCTCCACGATGATGGCTTCTTGATTTGCCCCCAATTTGATTGGCAACTTTGCTTGATGAAGTGGTGATTTGATTGGCCCTTTGTGATTTGTTTGACATTTACTTCCTTATTCGTGAGATGTGATTTCATTTCCATATTGACTTGCACTTGGCTTGATTTGGAAGATTTGATGCACTTGCCAAGAATATGAAATTTGACACTTGGCGTCATTTGATGGCCGAAAAAATAAATATTAATATCAATTAATTAACTATTTACTTTAAAAATTAAATTTAATTAAATTCCAAAAATATAAATAGAAATTGATATTTAATATATTATTTTCCACGTGGCGCAATTTTTTTTGGACACTAATTTAATTTGTCTACAAATGTCCCCTCGAGACTTGTTCATGTACAATGATTCAAAGCGCGTCTTGGAGTGAATAAGTCACGAATTTCTTCTTTGCATTTTTTTTCCCTTCTATTTGCAATTTGGGCTTTTACAAGACATATGAGAAGCTTTTGTTTATATATTTTTTTGGTGGACTTGAGACTTGAATTTTCTGTGGGCTCATTTTTTCATAGCCCAAAGTCTTCCATCTATCTTTCATTTCTTCTTGCAAGTTAATTGACCCATCTGACGAGCGCCCAACAACAAATGTAAAATAATTGGGTACGGCCGGGGAACGCAACGGAAGCGTAATTTAAAATCATAATTTGAACGTGTTCAAAGGGGTGTTCCCTTTGAAGTTCCCGGGCATTGGTGTATGTCAGAAGCATAAAAGGAGAAGAAAAAATGCTGGACATGTGGCTGAGGATAAACCCAAAAGATTACATCAAATGTAAATAGAACTTTACCTTTTGTTTCACAAACTAGAACCGGTACAAGCTTTGTTTTCTGTACGTTTCTCCTTTCGTTCACTTGAGGATCCAAATTAGAATCCCTCTAATTTTTTCACACAACACTATGGAGTGCTCTCTAGGCAACTGCTAAGTAGTGGTAGAGAAGCGAAGAAAAAACTTCCAAAACAACACTATAGTTTAGTAGTTTTTGGAATGCTTCAAGTTCAAATCTTTCCAAAAGAGATGAACCACCAAAGGAAAAAATTTTCAGATAATTTTAAGAGTTTTTGGCTGAGTATATTGCTGTAGAAATTATGCAAGTTGAGTATCTAAGTTTGTGTGTATTGATTTTTGTGTATGTAGAATAATTGAATTCCAAATTCAACTTCCAAAGTAATTTGCATACACATACGCACTACCATATAACCACCAACCATGATGGCATTAAAATCACCTTATTTACCCTCATCATGGCCGGCCATTCATGGTGAAAATAGGAGGAGTTTCAACTCCTTCTCAACTTGCCATAACTAGCATTTTTCCATGGACTTGGACTACTAGTTTTGGACTTAATTTAATCTAATTAAATTAAGAAAACAAATTCCATTGGACACTAATTAATATAATTAATTTCAATCTAATTGAAACTCAATATTTATTAATCCAATTAAATAAAAAAAAAGTCCAAACTCTAATTAATTGATCCAATCAATTAATTAAGCCAAACTCGATAAATTAATCCAATTAATTTAAATGTTCTAAGTCCAAAAATTAACTAATCTAATTAATTAATTCTTGGATCATCCATCAAATGGATTTCTCAATAAATGATCCAATCATTTATTTTCTCCTTGAATTAGTATAATCTAATTAAATTCATTCGTTCTTCTAGAATTAATTCCAAATTATTTCTACCAATTCCATAATAATTTGTGAGTGACTTTTTAGGTTCACCCCCAACTAGAATTGGGCTTGTGCTCAACATAATTGGTCAATTAAATCCAATTCAACTATCTGTTTTTCAATTAACCCTTAATTGGAAAACACCTTGTTAGAATAAGTGACCTGAAAAGCCAATAGATTTGGCATTTTGTAACTTATTTGACAACTTGATGTAATGTAATATTATGTAATGAACAAAATGAGTGTTCATTACCATTGGTACTTTCTTTGTTGTGCTCATTTTCATATGTTAAAATGTTGTTTTGTATATATCACAACAAAGCCCACAAACCACGGTTAACAACTCATGCAGTTGGGCCACGCATTGGATGGTGGTTATGAAACCAACTGATAAAGGATTGGGTCTGAAATGTTCCAAGTCGAGGACCTCGAGACAGGATCGATAGTCCTATAGAGACTTGCACCAAGAGTCGTATTCATTAGAGGATTGCTGTGATACATCTACGACGGGCGTGGGACGCCTATATGATATTGGTGAGTTGGTCGACTAGGTCGAGCCGACTGAACTGACTCGCGGGTATCATCATACGGAAGCCTTGGAAGCTTGGTCGGTATGAGTGGATTTTTCTGATTCCGATAGTGGGGAGTAGTCCTCAGACTTGAGGAACCATGACAGTCACGTGTACACGATGGCTGTATCTTGGATCTGGCGAGAGGTGGTCATTCTGTAAGATGATCATTATAAGCGTTGTCCAGTGCAGTCAAAATGTGTAGCGAGGACGGTGAGTTTCACGAAGAAGATCCATCCCCTGTCAGTATGTATCTCCTATGCACTCGGAGACACGTTCATGTTGCTTAAACCTGTGGCCACAGTGGTTGATCGAACAGAAAATGGTTTCCTGTGTCGATGCAATGAGGCATGCGTAGTCTCGAGTATTAAGCATAGACGCCTAGTCAAGGATGGGAATCAACGCCCAATTCCATACCCTAGATTAAGGTCAGGAGACGGTAGATGGAAGGACCGTACCCATACGAAATCGGCGCCTGAATGTTCATGCAACATTCACCTAGTCTCTAGTGCCATGGACCATTGCTAGATGGCCACCCATGGTAATAGGCTCCTGTTGGACACGACCCCAAATCTAGCTGAGAGTGAACCTAAAGGGTCACATACAAATCACCGAGGAGGTGAAGAAATTGACTTGAATTCAATTTCAAAGGATAATGAGTAATTGGATTACTTAAGGGATTGTCCATTGGATGGACGGACCGATATTGTATCAGGCTTTCGTTTAAATCGGTAAATGGAATTTATCGATTAAAGTAGAGAATAAAAAATTGGATCTTTTAATTGGATTAAAAGATTAATGGAAATTATATAAGTGGACCTTGAGTTAAGTTGGATTTAATTTTAGGCTTTTTGTGATTGGTTTACAATAAAACTCAGTCCATTAAATTTTGGCCCAAGAGGTGTGTTAATTCCACTTTTGGAATGAGAAGAAGTTGGACTTCTTCCCAAATAAGCATGGCCGGAACTTGCTTCTTTTGGAAGCCTAAAAATTGGCCATGCATGGCCTTGATGAAGGGTTGACTTGTCTATTTTGGTAAAGGACAAATCAATTCCAATCAAGCCTCTTTCATTTGGTATGATTAAATCATACCTTATGAGATGGTAGGCTTGATTGATGAATTAGTGGGATTGATTGGTTTGTATCTAGACATCCTTGGATGAACCTAGACACATTCTAACATTAATTAAGTATATATATGAGTATATACTATCATCAAAGCAAGAGAATTACCTTTCATCTTTTTCTAGGAAAAAGAAGAAAAACACACTCTCATATTTCTCTCTAATTTTCGGCCCCTCTCTACACACATACTACCCTCTTTGTTCTTCATTGATCTTGGATCATTTTGAAGAACAAAGTTAGATCAAGAAGAAACACTAACATAATAGTGTTCTATCTTCTTGGATCGTATCCTCTTAGATCCGTTTTTCTCTTGCAAGAGAAACGTGATCTCTTCCGGTGTGGTGTGGACTTCATTAGAGAGTTCATACGTTTGAACTTGGTGAACATATCCGGAGAGGAACAACGCTTGTAGCCGTGCAAGGAAGTTAACTACAAAGGTAATTGTTGATTTACACTATTGTAGTTTCTTTTCTACATCTATGCTCTATATGATATATACGTAATTTTAGTATCATATCCTACATCGAACGCCCGGTTGAGCACCCAAGGGTACACTCTTTGGGATCTTGATGATTATTGCTTTTAATTTATGCAATGTTTTGCATTTCTCGCTTCCGCTCGCGCTCCCGGGCAGATCCACTTGTCACGCCTGTCACCATGGGTGGCCGTCTAGTAACGGTCCATGACACTAGAGACTGGGTGAATGTTGCGTGAACATTTAGGCTCTCAAATCCAATATGAGTACAGTCCTTCCATCAGCCGTATCCTGGTCTAAGTCTAGGGCATGAAATTGGCCGTCGATTCCCATCCTTGACTAGATATCTGTGTTGAATAACTAGAGACGCGTTTGCTCGATTGATCGACCTAGGAAACCATTCCCTACTCGACCAATCGCTGTGGCCATAAACTTAAAGAGTTTAAACCGTCTCAGAGCACATAGGAGACTCGACAGGCGACGGATCCTATCTTGGAACCCACCATCCTCACTGCATACTTTGACTGCACAGGATAAAGCTTATAATGAACGCATCCCAGATACAGACATCTCTTGTCAGATCCAAGATACAACTATCATATGCATGTGACTGCCATGGTTTTTCAAGTCCAAGGAATAATCCCCTACTATCGGAGCCGGGAATACCAATCATACCCACCAAGCCTCCAATGCTTCTATATAACGATTCCCGCGAGTCAGTTCAGTCAGCTGACAACCTTGTCAACTAACCCACTAAAATTGCGTAGACGATCTACGCCTGTCGCTGATGAAACACGACACTTATCTAATAAATGCAACACTTAGTGCAAGTCTTTATTGGACCCTCGATGCTCTGTCTTGAGGTCCTCGACTTGGAACATTTCAGACCAACCCTCAGAAGTTGGTCTCATAGCTGCCATCCAATGCACAACCCAACTACATGGGTTATCCAATTGATTTGTGGGCATTTGTTGTGACGTTAAAATGCCGTTTAATGTAATCACTAAGCACAAAAAACACACAATGTCATGGATGAATACTTACTATATTGATCAAGTCAATATTACTTAAATAAAGATTGCTACATAGTACCCCAAACCGCCAATCTTTGGTTACCGATTCTAATAATCTCCCACTTGATCTAAGCCAATCACCCATGTCGCTCAGACTTATTTGAGCATGAGTAATCTGCGATATCCAGCACGATCTCACGGGTCTACCTTATTTATGCAAAGATGATGTGGTCCAACCGCATGCCACCTCTTCATACTATTGGTCCTAGTAGATGGTATTATCTAAGAATTTTCCTAGATCTGTGATGAGATCTCAGTCCTTTAGCTTGTGCTACAGCCATGTTGTTATCTTCCAACATAACTACAGGCCCGACTGTGCTAGGCACCACACCCAATTATTGGATGTGGTTTTTCATCCA
Organism: Sesamum alatum; assembly: GCA_034509735.1. Classification (NCBI taxonomy): domain Eukaryota; kingdom Viridiplantae; phylum Streptophyta; class Magnoliopsida; order Lamiales; family Pedaliaceae; genus Sesamum; species Sesamum alatum. The sequence continues at coordinate 18,230,044 of JACGWO010000002.1, forward strand.
AACCACTTTACAGAGCAACTTCAAAAGTTGTCATACATTCAATTTTCATGGTCTGTTGTGGTATCCCGCTTGAAACCTTTTCAAGCCACCACCTTACCATTAAGCCTGAATATACGTTCATACTGAGACTAGATATTATTCACATGATACTGGAAACTAGTATCGCTATAGCCTTACAGAATTTACACTATATAGAACGTGCATCAAGAACACTTCTTTAATCCTTATTCAAGTATTAAAGACTGTCTCAACAACTATCTAATGCTTCCTCGGTACACACCCGATTTCTATCGTTATGCCTAAAGTGTACACAACATCAGGTCCAATGCATCCAACAACATACCCATGTTGCCTACGACAAAAACGTAGGGGATGTCAAACATCTAAGCTTCCTCATCAGCCAACCATGACTGAGTCTTGGACAACTTAATCCTATATATAGGAATCCAATTCCTTTCATGGAGAATTGCGTGAACAACACTTATGTTTCAGTGTTCCCTAACATCTTAAATTCATTCCAAATGAATAAGATAGCACACACTTTAAACACTAGGAACACAACAAAACTCCCACTGACTCTCAAGCTCGTTATTGACCAAATCATACTCCGCATAATGTCAAAATGAATATTCCAATAAAATGGAGTTTCAAACCTATTGAATTCCATGTCGAATCACACGGGTCCAATCCATTGATTCAATCCAATGTCCAACATTACTTCTCCTTATGTCTTTTAGATTATAATCCAATTGACCGGACCGACCTAGAAACCTGTACCTCTCAGGTATCTAAGATGTTTTGGTTGTCCTTAGGAGGACTTGAATATAGTCAGTGGGCAAACTTTATTTCAAGTGATGTTTTCTATATCGTACTGAGGTGTCACTCTACTTAATTGCTCAAAGAGCTACTCTTCACGTTGGTTATCCTCTGAAATCCAATTTGTCTTAAGACAACCCATGAACCTGTACAAACCTAGTTAATCTCCTACCACTCCTTTGACATATGCAGGACCATCCTACACACTCAAATACTTTGTAGTACACATGCTTGTCATACCATATCCAATATGACGTTTGATCCACGATCTTTAGAAAAATGCCATGTTTGACAACTTGGCCACTGTCTTAAGAACACGCCTAAATGGCCAAGGTAGCTCAGTGAAAATACCGCTGAACCATGTCCAACAAGGTTCGGATCCTTCCTTATCAAAGACACTGTTCAATTGTGGCGTTCCAGGTAGAATTCCACTGAGTAAGAAGTCCATTCTATTTTAGATACTTCAAGAACTCCCGCTAAATACACATCACTCGATCCAATCGAAGTGTTTAATTTTGCAACCAGTTTGGTTCTTCACTTCAAATCTAATTCCCCGAACTTTCCAAAGGTCCTTAGATTTGTGAACCCTTTTTTGGTCTTGTGTATTCAGTCACCCACAAATATTTGAATGGACCCAATTCAATAGACCACTGGCAAGCATACTTTGTCTTACAAAGAGCTTCTTGGTCTTCTTCCTATTGAGAAAGGACTAGCATGCTAGCAGGCTCAAATTGTATATTTCTAAACTCCTTGAATCTATTAACCTCCTTATCCTAACTAGAAGAATGTGACCTAGCTTTGCACGCCAAATTTGTGAGTATGTCTTGATTATCCATTTTATCATTTGTTTTGAGCATTCATAATCTAATTATGGGATAATATGAAAATAATCATGCAAACAACCTAGCAGACAAGAATAACCATTCTTTGTCAAATAAAAGAAACTTTCATTGATGAAAAACATTTAATCCTAATTGTCCAACAATAGAAAAACACAATTTTGATCATGCTAGGTTATATAATTGTGACCTATCAACTCTATCCTAACATGATCACTAATGCCTAAGCCTAACTAGTCCTATAGCTTCTATAGCAACAACCTTGCCATCGCCTAGCTTTAAGACCATCTCTGTCTTAGCCTTCTACTCCTTTCCATTACCTACAAACCATTTGTAGATATGAGCTTTACAGCTGGTATCCAATACCCAAGAAGTAGAATAGTAATCATGTTAAAGTTCAAATCAAATATACCTTAGTTGGGGAGGAGTTTAGGACACTCCCTCTTCCAATGCCTCTTCTCATGGTAATATATGCAAACATCTTTTGCAATCCTTGACTGTCGAACTGCCTTCCTCTTTCCTTTGCCCATGCCCAGCATGGCAACAGGAGCGCTCTGAGCGCTTGCAACAACTAATTTTGCCGTACCCTTCTTCCTCCTATAACATCCGGCCCCTTTGCCTTTCCCGCTTGAGGTTGAAGCTTCCCCCACCAATACTAACGATGCAAACTTTTCAATCATTGTCTCGTATTGAACCAACATGTTTATCAACTCATGAAGGTTGTTGTTAAGCTATTCATATTATAGTTAACAATAAATGGGTCAAAAGAGTGAGGAAGAGATTGAAGAATCACGTCAATGTACGTCTCTTTTTTAAGATCACCTTGGAGGTCTTTGAGCTTCTCCACAAGGGATAGAATCATCACTCCATGCTCTTGTACAGACAACCCGTCTGCCAACTTAGCTACGAAAAATGCCTTCGTCGCAGCATATCTAATATGCTAGTCGGTACTTCCATAAACGTCTTTCATGTGGAGCATTATTGAGCTGACATCATTTAGTCGATCATACTATTTCTGGATCTCATTAGTCATGGATACTAGTATGATGCTGCGGACCTTGCGGTTGTCCTCCTGCCAGTCATTGAACGCAAAACGCTCTTCTGACGAGGACCTCTCTGGCAAGGCCCGAGGAAGAGGCTTATCCAGAACATAAGCCTGGTTTTTGAAATCAAGGACAATCCTCAGGTTTCGCAGCCAATCAATACAGTTTGTTCCGTCAAATTTGCTAGTCTCAAGAATTGCAGTGAGTGGATTCTTAGACATCTACATTCAAAATGTAAAGCAACAATTTAATAGATTATTATGATATTGAATTCAAGTTAAAACTTGGTCTTTAGTCATTAACCCCTCCCACTATTTTTTCAAAAAAATCCACCACTCTCAAGTGGGGTTTTCGAAAAACCATTTTCTAGTGGGCTTGGAGTCCAAAAATGCAATTTTCCATGCCCCACTTTTACAATTTACACGAAAAAATGGTTTATGCGAGGTAACTTATACTATTCTCGTCTAATGAGATTACGAAGATATTTTGTCTCGCCGCTTCACATGATCCTAGGGACTCCAAGCGAATTATGTTACTTAGCGTTAGGCCCGACCCATCAACCAAATGAATATCTCAACTATCTCGTCCCACGACTCGTGAGACGGGGAAATAGTATTATATTCCATTCGTTCACAACAACAACACAACTTTCTTCCATTCCAAATGTGCCACGACTTGTGAGACCATGAATGAGTGAAAGTAACTTTCTCACTATATTGTTATGGATGGAAGACTTGGAATAATCAAACCATTTGATTTAATTCTAGTTTGGGCCTAATATTTACTTGGACCATCCAAGTGAGAGTTACAGTTTTGTTGTGAATGAGACCTCATCATTTAAATATTTTGCATGCTCAAGTTTTAAACATTCAATGTAAATAGATGTAGTCCAAACACATCATACATCAAAGCATTAAAATATTAAACACATGCAAAACAAGCCTAGCACATCCTTGTAGGATGATCACAAGCCCATTCCTAAGTGGTCCACTGAGCCCGCATTGTATCTATGGTCAATCTAAGGTATGGCCTACACTATTACAATTTTACATCCCATTATCATTTTAATGGGGCCTTGTAAGTGCTTTTTTGTTCTTCTTGGACCTTCCATCGTGGGCTCCATCCACTGACCTCTTTTTTGGCCTTCATCTTCATGGAAGCTTACATTTTTACAAAGTAAATCGTCACAATCTAATGTACTCTCATTACAACTTAAAAGAAATACCAATCAAAAATTGGGGGAGTACATTAAAAGAGAGAAAGAAAGCGTTATTATTCTAAGGCTAAAAACGATAGGAATAAAACAAAGAGGCAAGCAAGCATCACCCAACATAAAATAAACCATACATAGGTTAATGGGCTTTGTGGTCATCCATATTGTTTATCCAATAAACAAAAATTACACATTTACATCAAATATAGACATGCTCACCAAATAAATACATTGCATGCATTTATTAATAGATATCCAATATCAAAAATCATATACATGATTAAATGTAGAAAATACTATATTAACAATGCAATTAAAAGATGAATATCATTCATACATCCAATGCACAAAATACTTTTTTTGTTTAGAAAATCATTTCCAAACTAATCTAAGCCATACAAAATAATTTTAGAAAAAAATCAATTTAATTTAACATATGTAAAAATAAATAATTTCATAAAACTGCCAGAAATTAGGAAATCCAATTTTTCGAAAAAAACTGCAAACTGGTACAAAACAGTGTTGTCGGCCGGTCGTCCCAGACTGCCGCGCGCGCGCGCGCACAGGCCCCCCTGCCTACCCGCTGCGGGCGCACACGCTCAGCAGCGAGCGGCCGGCCGTGCGCGCGCCCAGCATACGCGTCAACCAGCGACCACGCAGTAGCGTGCGCGCTCCCTGCGCGCGCGCCCTGGACGCCTTTGGTCCGCAACTGCACGTTTTCCCAACCAATTTTCTTTTTTAAAGTTTTGCTATAAAATTAAAACAAAAACATGCATTTACAGAAAATCCAATTCTAAAAAATGCACAGGTATCCATAATTTCAAAAGCAAAATTAACACATTTTTCACACATATAATCATGCTTTTCAAAAGGCAAATTAAACACGTTGTCATGAATAACACATAAAAACATGTTTATCCTATAGCCATAATACCAAACCGGGCTCTGATATCATTGAAAGAATCAGGTACAACCAGGGAACACAACGAAAGCGTAATTTAAAAGCATAATTTAAACGTGTTCAAAGGGGTGTTTCCTTTGAAATTCCCGGGCGTTCAGTGTATGTCAAGAGCATAAAAAAAGAAGAATAGATGCTGGACATGTGGCCAAGGATAAAAACAAAAGGTTACATCAAATGTAAATAGAACTTAACCTTTTGTTTCACAAAGGTAGAACCGATACAAGCTTTGTTCTCTTTACGTTTCTCCTTCCGTTCACTTGAGGATCCAAATTAGAATCCCTCAAATTTGTCCACAACACACTATGGAATGCTCTCTAAACTATTGCTAGATAGTGATAGAGAAGTGAAGAAAAATAATTCCACAATAATACTATTGTTTAGTGATTTTTGGAATGCTTCAAGTTCAAATCTTTCCAAAAGAGATGAACCACCCAGGGAGAAAATTTTAAGAGATTTTGAAGAGTTTTTAGCTGAGTATATTGATGGAGAAACTATGCAAGTTGAGTATCTAAGTTGTGCGTATTGATATTTGTGTATGTAGAATAATTGAATTCCAAACTCAACTTCTTTTTGAACTTCCAAAGTAACTTGAATACACATAAACACTACCATATAACCACCAACATGATGATACTAAATTGACCTTATTTACCCTCATCATGGCCGGCTATTCCTGGTGAAAATAAGAGGAGTTTCAACTCCTTCTCAACTTGTCATAACTAGCATTTTTCCATGAATTTGGACTTGATTTAATCTAATTAGATTAAGTCCAAATAAAAGTCCATTGACATTAATTAATCTAATTAATTTCAATTCAATCGATACCCAATAGTTTATTTAATCTAATCCAATAAACAAAAGTCCAAACTCTAATTAATTGATCCAATCTATTATTTAAGCCAAACCCGATAAATTAATCTAATTAATTTAAAGGTTCTAAGTTCAAAAATTAACTAATCCAATTAATTAATTCTTGGACCATCCATCATATGAATTTATCAATTAATGATCAAACCATTTATTTTTCCCTTGAATTAATTTAATCTAATTAAATTCATTTGTTCGTTTTAGAATTAATTCCAAATTAATTCTACCAATTTCATAATGATTTGTGTGTGACTCTTTAGATTCACCCTTCAGCTAGACGTGGGCTTGTGTCCAACCCAATTGGTCAATTAAATCCATTTCAATTAACCGTTTTCCAATTATCTATTAATCAGAAAACGCCTGTCACCATGGGGGCTGTCTAGCAACGGCACATGGAACTAGATACTAGGTGAATGTTGGCTTGAACAATTTAGACTCCTGAATCCCATACGAGTACAGTCCTTCATCAGCCGTCTCTCGGTTTAAGTCTAGGGCATGAAATTAGCACGGTTCCCATCTTTGACTAGACATCTATTGTGACGCCCATAAATTTTTATACATAACTATGGGATTAATTGGTAATTATTTATGAAATCTAGTTAATTAGTAAATAAATTAAAGTTTCAAATTTTGATTATATTAAAGATTGGAGGGACTAAATTGGGGCTTTATTAATTGTGTGGGGTCAAATTATATATAAACTTAGAAAATTAGGGACTGAATTGTAATTTTAATAAAAAGTATTAGAAATAAATATAAATAATATATATATATATATATATATACACAAAGGTGAGTCTTGAATGAAAATTACGTGGCCACCAATAATTAGACCACTACTTGCACACGTGGGGTTGGGTGAGGCCACCAAATCAAATTCACTATAATACACACACATGTGTATATAATATATAAATATATTTATCTTGTAGTTTTGTGTTATACACAAATCATACACACACTCATTTCAGAATATGTGTTTCGACCATTTATGGAGTCAGGTAAGTAATTCATCTTTAAATTATTTATTAATTTATATAACTATGTTATTTAATAAGTGCATTTATTAAATGTAGTTTATATTATTTGATTTAGTGTTTAACCGGAGAATTTATGAATTTGATTATTTATAAATTAGTGCTTGGTTAAATGTCTCAATTAAATTAGGGGTGTTATAATTAATGGCTTAAACTGCTCAATGTACTAGATTTAATAATTTCTATAATTAATTGGCTTAGTTAATCGGGTTGAAAATTATATTTGAAAAATATTATAGAATTATATTTGAAAATTTTATATTTACTAAAGATGAGTATCTTTTGAGACAGTTAAATGTAAAACTTTTATTAAGAATGGTAGTTATCATGAGATGAGGGGTTTAATGAAATATTAAAATATTATTGGGAATCATACGGATAATATTTAATAATTCTATTTAGAAATTACGATACATTTGATATGCTGATTATATGCATTATAACTTATTATAGGACAAGGGGATAAGGTGAATGATTGAACAACTCCCTATGTACAAGTAGATCGTTGTAAGTCGAGGTAAGTAAATAATTAATACTATCTATATATGTGTTCTTTCCTTGTGATACTATCCTTATCAAAGTCTATGATTCGGGCTAGAATTAATCTATTTTGATTTCTATGAGTTATTGGTCATTTGATTTGATTAATGTGGTGAACGTAAAATGACGAAATGTATTGAAATATTCTATTGTTGAATGATGTGTTGTTGGTGCTTGCCAATGATAATGTGCTGGTATAGGTTATTACTTGACTAGTTGGCTTACAAGAACGGTGATATGTGGAATCGAGGGAGTGATGGAAATTGAATGTAATTATGATATGAATACCCCTTGATGTTGTTGAATAGCCTTTATGGCGAAATGAAATGAAAAGAGCTGTGATGCGATATGAAAGAGCTATTATGCGATGTGAAAAGAGCTATGATGCAAAATGAAAAAAGCTTTGATGCGAAATGAGATTGATGAGCCTGTGTGGCATGTCAAGGGAATTCATGTATATGTATGAATGAATAGTGAGGTTGAGTTGATGGAGAAAACCATTATATCACCTTTCTGGCAAGCCAACTAGGAAAATGCGGTTTTGATTAATTGTCTATTTATGAGATGGTTACATGGAGTAATGAAATGAAATGTGCTGGATCAAATTGATTATATTCTATATACGTTTCTTGTTTTGTCTTGTTGAAACTATATTTGAGGTACGTATATAGTTGGTGCCGATTATTTACTTATTGAGTTGCAGGCTCATCCCTCTGCTAATATTTTTCCGGTGTAGATTTTATTCACAACAACTAGGTTCACGTTTTTCATTCCAGTCATGTCGAGCCAGTATGCAGTTTTCTCCTCATCGTAAATAGAAATAGCCATCTCATTTTGAATTAAAAGCGAGAATAGCATGTGAACAAATTATAATAGTTCCATTTTGACGTACTAGATATATATATATATATATGTGATTTTGTGGATGAGATGATAGATATACTTGTTGTGATGATGAGGCTACGTGTAATTATACTCAGCAAGGACTAGATTATGTGCATAATTACATATATAATCAGGGTTTACATTAAGTGTGATATTTAGGGAAGATATAGTCGTAGTGCCGTTAGTGGGTGCTACATCTATGCTGAATAACTCGAGACGCATTTGCTCTATTGAAAGACCTAGGAAACCATTCCCTACTCGATTAATTGCTGTGGCCACAGACTTAAAGAGTTTAAACCGTCTCAGAGCGCATAGGAGACTCGATTGTCATGTACGGACATGTGACAGATCCTATCTTGGAACCCACTATCCTCACTGCATAATCTTGAAAGCCTGGGATCGGCGTGTGGATCGTCCCGGGAATAGTGCGAATGCGGAAGTGCGGTATAAATTTAAATTGCAGAATTTAAACATGCATAATACGTATAAAATTAAAACACGTTCAAGGGGTGTGCCCTTGAAGTTCCTGGGTGTTCGGTGTATCTCATGAATTAAGAACATACATGCAATCATGGAGGCCAGAGGATTTGTAAAATAAAAGAGGACGAAAACGTAAATAGAGACCTACCAGTTCATCGTTTTCCTCTTCTAACCGGTACTCGCGTTGTTCCCCGATTTGCTCCAAATCTCGTATGTGAGATCCTCTAAATCGTGACACGCAATCCGTCCACGTATCTTGTACTTCGTGCTAGCGAACGAACAAGTATTTTATTTGGAGAGGACGGATCAATCACACGTTATTATTTAACGGGATTAATCCTCCTTTTTTGTTCAATTGTTAACACAAAAGAGGCGGACGAGAGAGGGAGAGAGAGCACACGGTTTGTGTGTGTGTGTGTATTGAAGAATCATCATCTCTCCTAAGGTGAGGAGCTAGGAGTATATATAGAGGAGGAGTTTAATCCTCTTCAAACTCCAACTCTAAGAAGATTAATTTGACTAGGATTTTGACCTAGTTAAAGTCCTAGTCAAAGTAGTAATTTGACCTAGTCAAATTAATCCTAGCCATCCATCTCTTCTTTTAATCTCAACCATTAATTTAATTTAATGGAATATTTAAATTTTAAATATTCCAAGGGCAATAAATAAATATATTAAATATAAATATTTATTCTAAGCCCATTAAATTAATTTTCTAATAAATCTAATTTATTAGATAAATTCCTTTTATCCAATAAAAGGAATTAATTCTCTCCAAGAAAATTAAGGACCCGATTAAATCCAATTTAATCATTCCATTTCTCCAAATATTTAATTCTAAATTAAATACTTTATGTGTGCGGATTGTGTGTGACTCTTTAGGTTCACCTTGAGCTAGACTTGGTCGGATTCCTAGAATCCGCCCGTTACCATGGGTGACCATCTAGCAACGGTCCATGGCACTAGAGACTCGGTGAATATACGGGGATGAACATTTAGGCTCTAACAGTACACTTGTCCTTCCGTCTACGGTCTCACCACTCAGGGTTTAGGGCACGGAAAATGCAGGTACCCATTATTGACCTAAGTGCCGGTCTGTCCTTTACTAAACGCCGCAAGGAAAATCTTCCCTTCTGTTCACTTACTGTGGCCATAGATTTTAGGGACAAGACACAGAGCATTATAGGAGCTGACTGTGGGCGCTGACTGTATAGGAGCTGGCGGTTCAGGTATCGGGGCTGGCCTTTCCTGAGGCTGTCCTTCATGCTTAGCATGCTGGACTTCTCGAGGTTGGTCAGTCCTTCGGGCATCTATCCTGAATCCTCTAAGTGAGGAATCCGCAGCTACCTTTGATGACTGATTTCCATCACCTGATTCCTCAAGGATCAGTTCATCAGGTTGGATATCCTCTGGAAAGCCTTGTTCCAAGAATAATGCGTTCCTTGATACAAATACCTTTTGTTCCACGGGGTTATAAAAGTAATAACCTGCAGTTTCTTTGAGGTATCCAACGAACCTGCATAAGCTAGACCTGGATTCAAGCTTATCTCCCACTAACCTCTTGACGTATGCGGGGCTACCCCACACTTTCAAGTAGTTGCAGGATGCAGGCTTGCCGTGCCATATTTCATATGGCGTTTGGGTCAATACACTGGTTGGCGCCGAATTTAACAACTTGTCCGCCGTTTCTAATGCGTAGCCCCAAAAGGACAAGGGCAATTTGGTAAAACTCATCATGGATCGAACCATGTCCAACAGGGTTCGATTCCTCCTTTCAGAGACACCATTCAACTGTGGTGTCCCGGGAGGTGTCCATTCAGATATTATACCATTTTATTTTAGATAATTAAGGAACTCGGAACTAAGGTATTTTCCGCCTCGGTCTGACCGTAGGACTTTAATTTTGCAGTTAGTTTGGTTCTCCACTTCAAGTCTGAATTATTTAAACCTCTCTAGAGCTTCAGACTTGTACCTCATTAGGTATACATAATTATACCGTGAATGATCATCGGTGAAGGTTATGAAGTAGGAGAACCCACCTCCGGCCTGCATCCTTAGTGGTCCACATACGTCTGTATGGACAAAGTCCAACAGACCTGTGGCAAGCCTGCTTTGTCCTACAAAGGGCTTCTTGGTCATTTTCCCTCTTAGATAGGATTCACAAGTTGGTAGCTCACTCAAGTCCCCTACCTCTAGGTTTTTTGAGTCTACCAATCTTTTCATCCTGTCTTGGGATATGTGACCTAGCCTTGTGTGCCACAGTCATGCGTTCCCGTTATTATCTATTTTACGTTTGTGTTGAGCGTTAAGAACGAAGTTCGTTTGTTGTAAGATATAGAGCCCATTATTAAGTGTACCAAGTAGATGAGCAATTCCACACCTCATCAAATAAAAGCAATTTTTATTGATCATAAACTCATAACCACTATTGTCTAACAATGGAATGGAAATGATGTTTTTAATCATACTAGGTACATAATAAACTTGCTCTAATTCTATACTAATACGATCACTAACTACTAGAGTGGCGGATCCTACTGCTTCTGCTGAGATGGCTTTGCCATTCCCAAGCTTCAGGATCATATCCCCGCTACCTAGTTTCTGCTTCTTTTCAGCACCTGCAAATCATGCAAATGTGAGCTCCACAGCCGGTATCTAATACCTAGGAGGCAGAATTAGTGACCATATTAACCTCAATCACAAATATACCTTTGTTCAAGAGGAGTTTTGGGGCACTCCCTCTTCCAATGCCCTTTCTCACGGCAATTGATACATATGTCATATGCCCTCGACTGTTGCTTGGAGACAACCTTCCCTTTTCGTTTGCCTTTTCTCTCTTTGGCAATGGGAACACTCTTAGTGTTTGTCGTTGCTTTGACGGCTTTTCCCTTCTCTTTCTCCCTTTTCCAACGTCCGGCACCCTTGCTTTTTGTTTTGGAAGTTGAAGCACCTCCAAACAATACCGAAGGCATGGACTTTTTGGTCGTTGCCTCGTATTGCACCAACATATTGATCAACTCATGAATGCTCTTCTCAAGTACATTCATGTTATAGTTAACAATAAATTCGTCGAAGGAGGGTGGGAGAGACTGAAGGATCACATCTATGTACGTCTCATTATCGAGGCCTGACTTTTGGTCTTCGAGCTTTTCCACCAGGGTAAGCATTTAAACCCCGTGCTCTTGTACAAAGGATCCTTCTGTCATTTTGGTTCCAAAGAACGCCTTAGTCAAGACATACCTAGTATGCCGGTCCGGGACTGCATAGCAATCCTTAAGGCGGGCCATAATGGAAGGGACATCGTCTAGCCTTTCATATTGCTTCTGAATCTCATTTGTCATTGAAGCAAGTATGACGCTACGAACTTTCCGGTTATCCTTATGCCAAGTCTTGAACGTCTCACGTTCTTTTGGCGTGGATCCTTCCGGTAAGGTCCTAGGGAGAGGCTCGTCCATGATGTAGCCTTGGTTCTCGTAATCCAGGATTATCTTGAGATTGCGCAACCATTCATTGTAATTGGTTCCATTGAATTTGTTGGTCTCAAGTATGGTTGATAAAGGGTTCTTAGACATTTTAAATCTACATTTAAAAAAAAATAGAGTTCGTAATCAGCGGAATTTAAAAGACGGAGGTTTGATAAATAATTAAATGCTTGGTCTTTAGTCATTTTATGCTCCCACTATTTATACGAAAACACGGTACTCTCAAACGTTGTTTTCGAAAATATTTTTCCTAGAAGGCTTGGGATCCACAGCGAATTTTTCCACACCCCGCTTTTACGATTCGCATGGGAAGAATCCTGTGGGAGGTATGCCATACCATTCTCGTTCCACGAGATTCCCAAGATTATTGCCTCACCCTTTCACATACCATTATTTTCTCTTTCATTTCTTCATGAAAACGCCTTGGATCTTCCGTTCTCGGCTCTCCATGTGGACCTTCCTTCTTCTCCACCAAATACATTAAAAATTAAAACCTCACTCCTATTCTACTCTCATTACATATTAAAAAAGAATTACCAGCGAAAACCCGGGGGGAGTACATTAGGAGGGAGGAAGAATGCCTTATTATTCCAAGGCAACTAGAAGGCGAGAAGGAGAAAGCAGAAAAAGAGGCACACAGGCCCAATATAAAATTAAACCATACATTAGGTCTAGGGCTCGTCATCATCTATTTCCATTCAACGCACATAATCACATGATCCAATCACATAAATATATGCTAACATTCCATGATTACCAATCATATAAATCCAAGATAAAATAAATGTGCCACGTATGAAAAATATGGTACAACCATTGGCAATAATATTTCCCATTTTAGGAAGACCTTTCCTCATTATTTATAGGTAAGTTATTCCCGGGATTTCAAATCCAATAAACTTAACCTCCCAAAATAATGTTCTTAGAAAATATGCAAAATAAACAAAACGAATTTTCAGAATTAATCACAAAAAATAAAAAAACTGAAAATAACGAGAAAGACGTCGGCGTCAACCGACTGCCGCCACCGGCCGGAGTCAGCCGGCGTGCGCAAGCTCTGCCTGATCGAGCGTGCGCGTGCAGGCCCTTGTCTGCGTGGGCGCGCGCCAGTCTGCCGGCCGCCAGCGTGCGCCTCCCGGACGCGCGCGCGCAGACACCATCGTCTGCGTGCACGCGTGCCTGGCGGCGCCGCCTCATGCGCGCGCACGCGGCCCATCCAGTATGCAAGTCGCGCGCACGCGCGCATAGGGCGTGCCTTCCGGGCGAAGCCTCTTACATTCTAGGCATCCAGATCGTCAGGGACATATCTAAGAGAATGTTAGGATTGACCCAAAACTCGTATATGGAGAAAAATCCTGAAAAGATTTCACATGGATAGCTCCAAACGAGGTTTCCTTCCCATGAGGCATGTGATCAAGTTGTCCAAGAAACAATCTCCCAAGGCTGATGAGGAACTTGAAAGGATGAAGAGCATCCCCTATGCTTCTGCCGTAGGCAACATCCAATACGCCGTCCACCGCATGAGGCCTGACATCACTTACGCGTTAAGTGTAACGAGTAGATATCAGTCCTGTGCAGGTGAGGCACATTGGAATGCAGTCACGAACATCCTTAAGTACCTGAGGAGGACTAAGGAAATGTTCTTGGTCTATGGAAATGGAGAGTTAATCCTGGAAGGCTTTAGCGATGCTAGCTTCCAGGTGGATGACGACGATGCCAAGTTTCAGTCGGGTTATGTATTCAGGCTCAATGGTGGTGTGGTGGCATGAAATAGTTCCAAGCAACCAACCACGGCTGATTCCACTACTGAGGTCGAATATATAGCAGCTTTAGAAGCTGCCAAAATAAGCGGTTTGGATGAGAAAACTACATCCAAGAGTTGGTGGGGTGCCTAGCATTGCCGAGCCCATTGTTATCTTCTGTGATAACAACGGAGCGATATCGCAAGCAAATGAACCGAGATCCCATCACCGATCTAAGCACATTCTTAGACGCTACCACCTTTTAAGGGAAATGGTAGGAAGAGGTGACGTCCGGATGGACCGAGTTAGCTCAGCAGACAACATAGCAGATATGTTGACAAAGCCTATGTCACAAACTGCTCATACGCAATATCTTGAGAAGATGGGGATTAGGCATATGGGCGATTGGCTTTAGGTCAAGTGGGAGATTGTTAGAATAGGTTACCATGAAGCAAATCTGATTGGGCTAATGTAATCTATGTCTGAACAATTTCAAAGTTTTAATAATTTGTAATGAATAAGAAAGTGATATTCATTTGGCTTATACTTTGTCTGTGTTCACTTTACTGCTTTATATTAGCTGTTCACCGCACAAACAAAGCCCACAGACCGAAATCACATTCTGGGAAACTGGAACTGCGCATTGGATGGTAGGTTCATGAAATCATTTTCTCCGGATTGGTATGAAATACTCCAAGTCAAGGAATCTTGAGATAGGGCATCGAGAGTCCATTTGAGACTTGAACTAAGCATCTGCAGTCGCGTTTCATCGACATGTGATGTGGCTCGTCCATGCAGTGTTAGTAGGTTAGCCAGCTAGGTGGCTGCTGAGTGAGGTGACTCGTGGGAACCGTCATATGGAAGACCTTGAGTAGCGTCAGTCTGGTATGACTTGTATTCACGGTTCCAACAGTACAAGTTAATCCTTGGACTTGAGGGATTACTGAGATCACCTGCATACCGTGCCTGTATCTTAGGTATGGCGAGAAGCTGCCAAGTCGTAGTCACTCAGTAGTCATAAGCCCTATCTAGTGCAGTCAAGATGTGTAGTGTGACAGTAGGTCCCAAGAGAGGATCCATCTCCTGCCAGAAGGCTGACGGTGATATCTCACTTTACTCTAAGACTCGTCCCTGATAAATCTGTGGTCACAGTAACTAAATTAAAGGGTAGGACCCCTGTAACGTTTAGTATGGACGAGGCAAGGCTTAGATCGAAAATGGGTACCTACATTTCCATGCCCTAGATTCTAAGCAGTGAGATTGTAGGTGGAAGGATAGACGTACTAAAGAGCCTAAATGTTCACACCATAACACATTCACTTAGTCTCTAGTGCCATGGACCGTTGCTAGACGGCCACCCATGGTGATGGACGAATTCCTGTCGTTGGATGGTTGGGAATTCGGCCAAGTCTAGCTGAGGGTGAACCTAAAAGAGTCACACACAATCCGCACGCATTAAAGGTATTTAATTTTGGAATTAATTTAGAGAGGTTGAACGATTTAAAGTGGATTTAATCGGTTCTCTTTTTCTTGGGATGTTGATTCCTTTAATTGGATTAAGAGGAATTAACTAAATAAATAAACTAGATTTATTGGAAGAAATTAAGTGGACTTAAAATAAATATTATTATTTATTTTATTTATTTAAAAGCCCCATGGATTATTTAAATGAGATTTAAATATTCTATAAAATAAATGGATGGTTGAGATTAAAGAGGAGAGATCAATGACCAAGATTGGTTTGACTAATCTAAGCCTAGTTTGACTAGGACTTTGACTAGGTCAAAGTCCTAGTCAAACCAAGGTTCTAAAGTTGGAGTTTGAAGAGGAATATGATTCATATTCCATATATACTCCTTAGGTTAAAACTTTAGAAGGATGATGAAAATCAGGAAAGAGGCGCACACACACACACACACACACACACCACTCGTCTCTCTCTCTTTGCTCGTCCACCGCCCTTTCCCAAGACAAGTCTTTTGGTTCTTTGTTTCATACAATTGAACCTAAGGAGGATTGATCACGTTAATTCATAACGTTTGGTCGATCCATCCTCTCTAAATACACACTTTGGTTTTTCGCTAGCACAAGGGTCAAAATACATGGGCGGATTGCGTGTACGATTTAGAGGGTCTCATATTCGAGATCTTGGTGCAAAAGGGGGATCAACACGAGTAGCGGTTTGAAGACAAAACAAAAAACCGTGTAGGTTATTTCATTTTGGTGTTTTTCGTTTCTATACCCTATGGCCTCCATGATTTGCACGCTTTTAATTTAGTCATGACATACACCGAATGCCCGAGAGGTTCAAAGGGAACACACCTTGAACGTGTTATTTACATTTATGTATGGGCATGCTTTGAATTTTCGTAATTTATTTTATATCGCGCTTTCTCATTCGCACTCCTCCCGGGACGATCCACATGCCTTCCCTAGGCTTTCAATTTCCATACTGAACATCACAATGTCAGAAAGTCAACAATGAATTGTGGTGTTTTGTGTTAAAAGCTCATCTTATACAGACACGGATTCTGACTTCTACGGAATACTGGAAGAGATAATTCAGTTAGATTACCCACTTATTCCAGACATGCACATTGTATTGTTTAGTTGTTGTTGGGTCGATCCGGTTAGAGGCATGAAGATACACCCTCGTTATCACATCATTGATGTCAACTTCAAAAAGCTCTACCAAAAGAATGAACCATTCATACTAGTTCAACAAGCAGTACAAGTCTACTACGCGGATTACCCGAGCATGAAGAGAGACAAAGTCAACTGAAAAGCTATTTGAAAAATCAAGGCTCGAAGAGTAATCGATGACTCGCGATGGACCGGCCTCGCATATCAGATGGACGAAGTCGTACCTAATCCAGATGTTGGTACAGACAACCAAACGTTTGAACTTCATGACCCAACGGGAATACATCTGGTCGTTGATCATGGAGTAGGGACATCGCACTTGCCAAACGGTGAATCCAATGATGAAGATGATGAAGATAACTTTGACGAGGCTGAGACGAGGAAGAGACTTATTGATAATTCAGTGCATAGTTAATTTTTTTATAAACCTTATTTTAAGCGCTGTATTGTATATATATTTTTCTATATTTTAATAAAACAGATTAAATTTTAAAAATCGAAATGGATATTATATACAATGATCGTTCCTAATATAGGTACAGTTATTTCAATTTGATGCCAAATAAAAAAATGCAGGAAAATTTGAATTAGGAACGGTCAGCATTTCCTAAGACCGTTCCTACTACAGGTACAATTTTTCAATTTGGCGCCCACTTAAAAAAAATTCAAGGAAATTTGAATAAGGAACGGTTAATGTATTCCCAAGATCGTTCCTATTACAGGTACAATTTTTCAACATGGCGACTACTGAAAAATGGGCTCCATGTCCGAATTAGAAACGGTCATAATAATTGGGGGACTGTTCCTAAGAAAGGTCCAATTTTTTGTTTTGGCGCCCAATAAAAATTGGTGGAAAAATCGAATTATGGAGCGGTTCATTTATACCCAACCGTTCCTAAAGAAAAGTGGATCGGAACCGTTCCTAAGGCAATTTTAACTGTTCCAAATTGTGTTACTATATTGTGTATTTCACCTAATTCTGATGATATCTCAACATCCGTGAGCCTGATCGACACAATTTTTAAACACATACAAGATTATGAATATGAATTGATATCTAGCGGTCTGATTTTCAATCAACAACCCGGATTGAAGGATGCAGCTGTTCTTATGACGGTGAACACTGACCAAAAATGATATATCGATATCCGCACACCGAAATTTTTCAAAACTACATATAATGTATTCTTTTGTGTGGTACATCATATCTAACGTTCTGATTGAAATTTTGACGGTCTGATTAGGCCGTGCGGTACAACAATATAGGATGCTAGTCACATCTGTGAAATACTAACAAACATAAATATACAAATATACTTCATATTGTGAACGTGTGTCTATTTTTTGGAAATTACTATATATTTTTAAATTCTTTAAATACCCAATTGTATACCTTTTTTCAATCAGATGAGTGTTCGGAACGTGTTTTTCTTAATTTATATTTGTAATCCAAGAAGATCAAAAAATTTTTGTAATACATATTGGAACGATTTTCTATGGAAATAGGAACGACCACTATGTATAGGGTAAGCAAACGACATCATTTTGGTATTTAGGCATGGTACTAGTAACACATGACATATTAAATGACCGTTCCTATTTAGGTTATTATCAGAATTATGTCTTAAAATATCATCGTTTTAATACAGAAACGACATCGTATTTGTAATTTGGACTGAATTTAGGAACGGTTTATACAAGATATGACCGTTCCAAAAGTCTGATATAAATTCAACCCTTGGCCGATTTTCTCTCATTTTTCTGGTCTTCTGCCTCTCCCTCTCAATCTCTCTCTCTGCCTCTCCCTCTCACTCCCACTCTCCCTCCGCCGCCTCTGCCACCGCCGCATCAGGCCTCTGCCTCAGCCAATGCCGCCTCTGCCTCATCTTCCACCATCCGCTGCCACCACAGTCGTTCACCACTGCCACTGACGCCCACCGCCACCACCGTCGTCCACTGCCTCCGTTGACGCCGCTACCCTCAACCACCAAGTAGGCTTTCCAAAAACCCTTTTTTCATTTTTTTTTTTCTATTTTTTGCTTTTAGGGACAAAAATTCTTTGTAAATTTTTCTATAATGTTTTTGGGAGTTTTATGTAATTTATGTAATGGTTGGAACCTTATGTAATTTATGTATAGTTAGGGGATTTATCTGTAATTTCTGTATAGTTAGGGGATTTATTTGTAAATTCTATATAGTTAGAGGATTTTTCTGTAATATTCTATAATTTTTTGGTAATTATGTGAATTTTCTGTAATTTACTGGTAATTATGTTGTAATTTCTGTAATTATGTAATTATGTTGTAATTTCTGTAATTATGTTGTAAGTTCTGTAATTATGTTGTAATTTCTGTAATTAGTGTTGTAATTTTCTGTAATTTTGTTTGGTTTTGGTTAATTTCTCTGTAAATGTTAGTATTTTGTTATTATTTTTTCTGTATAGTTAATTTTCTGTAATTTTTTATTATTTCAAAAATTTCTGAAAATTCTGTACATTTTCTGTAATTTTAAAAAATTCTGAAAATTTGTAATTTTATAATTTTTTGAAAAAATTTCTGTCATTTTTATGTTGTTTTTTGAATTTTCTTTGTAATTTCTATAATTTTCTGAAAAAATAAAACCTGAAAATTCTGTTATTTTTCTAAAAATAAAATTGAAATTTCTATAATTTTTAAAAAGATTCTGTTATTTTTATTTATTTTTTAAAATTTTTTTTTGAAAAAAATCCTGAACATTCTGAATTTTCTGTGTTGTTTTTGGAAGTCATGTGTAATTACATATAATATTTTGTAAGGGTATAGGAAAATTTGGTACTAATTATTATAATATAATCATCTTTTTTCAAAGAATTTTGGGATTTAGTATAAGTATATAGGAGAATAGAAGGATTTAGTGCAATTTTAGGGTAAATTTTTTGGATTTAGAATATAGTTTAGGAAATATATGTAAAATTTAGTATACATTTTAGGGAAGAATTTTGGGATTAGTATACATTATAGGAAAATTTCATAAAACTTTGGGATTTAGTATCCATTTATTAGATTAATTTTGGGACATAGTATAGAATTTTTGGTCTTACTTTATATTTTTATTTGAAAATTTAGAAAATTATCATTATTAAAAAATAAATTGGTACGTATATTTTTTAAAAAATTCATACCACTAATATTTGGACGTGGTCTGGTCAGGATTTACCATCTGGTCAGGATTTTTTTGTAATATTTGGACGTGGTCTGGTTAGGATTTACACTAATATTTAAAAAATAAATTGGTACGTATATTTTTTTGTAAACCATGTCTGGTCAGGATTTACCATCTCGAGGAGGTGGACGTGGTCGAGGTCGTGGTCGTGGCTCAGCGGCCACACTGCCGGCGGGTGTTGCTTCCCAGGGTGGGGAAGCAGTATTCCGACCACCCCCAACACCACCACCGGCAGAGCAGGCACTTGCAGCACCACGGTCGGATCAACAGCCCGATCCGTCTACGACTGCACCTGTCGAGGAGGCTACCGGACCATCTACTCCCGTATTGGCGGTAGATCCGGCCCATCCATGAGCTGCACCACCCCCACCTGCCCCACCACTTCCCCACCATCCGCGCGCCAGTATATCACACTCGCCAACGCCATGTATATATATATATATATATTTTAAATATTTCTGTAATTTAAATTATTATTTTTATGTCACACTAATTATTATATAATTTCAGGGCTGAGCGGAAGATACATTAGCGCATGTACACGGTGGTGCGAGGACACTATTCCTACCCTTAGGGTTGTTTGTGAAAGCTTGGGATGGGCGTGTGGATCGTCCTGGGAAATAGCGTGAATGCAGAAGCGCGGTATAAATTTAAATTACAGAATTTAAACATGCTTTATACGTAAAATAAAGAACACGCTCAAGGGTGTGCCCTTGAAGTTCCCGGGTGTTCGGTGTATCTCATGAATTAAAGACATACAAGCAATCATGGAGGCCATAGGATTTGAAAAGAAAAAAGAGACGAAAACGTAAAATAGACCTACCGATTTGTCGTTTTCGTCTTCTAACCGGTACTCGCGTTGTTCCCCTATTTGCTCCAAAATCTCGTATGCGAGATCCTCCAAATTGTGACACGCAATCCGCCTACATATCTTGTACGTCGTGCTAGAGAATGAACAAGTGTATATTATTTGGAGAGGACGGATCAATCACACGTTATTACGTAATGGGATTAATCTCGTTTTTGTTCAATTGTTAACACAAAAGAACAATTCTTGGAAAGAGAGAAAGAAAGTGGTGGACGAGAGAAAGGGAGGGGCACACGAGTTGTGTGTGTGTGTGTTGAAGTTTCATCATCTCTCTTATGATGGGGCTAGGACTATATATAGAGGAGGAGTTTAATCCTCTACAAAATCCAACTCTAGAAAACTAATTTGACTAGGACTTTGACTAAAGTAGTAATTTGACCTAGTCAAATTAATCCTAGCCATCCATCTCTCCTTTTAATCTCAACCATTAATTTAATTTAATGGAATATTTAAAACCTATTTAAATATTCCAAGGGCAATAAATAAATATAATAAATATAAATATTTATTCTAAGCCCATTAAATTAATTTTCTAATAAATCTAATTTATTAGATAAATCCCTTTTATCTAATAAAAGGAATTAATTCTTTCCAAGAAAATTAAGGACCTGATTAAATCCAATTTAATCATTCCATTTCTCCAAATATTTAATTCTAAATTAAATACTTAATGTGTGCGGATTGTGTGTGACTCTTTAGGTTCACCTTTCAGCTAGACTTCATCGGATTCCTAGAATCCGCCCGTTACCATGGGTGGCCATCTAGCAACGGTCCATGGCACTAGAGACTAGGTGAAATTATGGGAATGAACATTTAGGCTCTAACAGTACACTCGTCCTTCCATCTACGGTCTCACCACTTAGGGTCTAGGGCACGAAAAATGCAGGTACCCATTTTGGACCTAAGTGTCGGTCTGTCCTTACCAAACGCCGCAAGGGAAACATTCCCTTCTGCTCAGTTACTGTGGCCACAAATTTTAGGGACGAGACACAGAGCATATGTGAGACTCAACTGTTAATACCTTTTGACAGGAGATAGATCATTTCTTGGAAACTACTGTCACTCTGTACACCGGAGGTGCACTAGACATGGCTTATGACTACTCAAGTGCATCTTGGCAATCTATCACCATATCTAAGATACAGCCCCGATATACAGGTAAACTCAGCAGTTCCTCAAGTCAAAGGACTTGACCTGTACTGTTGGAACCGGGAGCACACGTCATACCTAGCCGACCCTACTCAAGGTCCTCCGTAAGAAGGTTCTCGCGAGTCACCTCAATCAGCTGTTCCCTAGCAGGCTAACCCACTAACACTGCTTAGACGACCTTCGTCACCCGTCGATGAAATACGACAACAGATGCTTAGTGCAAGTGTCAAGGGGAATCTCGGTACCCATTTTCGAGATTCCTTGACTTGGAGATTTCCGGACTGATTCGGAGGGACTGATTTCATGGACCTACCTCCAAGCGTAGTCCCAGTCCCCAAAATACGTTTTCAGTCTGTGGGCTTTGTTTGCGTAGTGAACAGATATGTATAAAGCAGATAAAGTGAACACAAAACAAAATAATGCCAAATGAATTTTCACTTCTTTATTCATTAATAATATATCAAATCCTTGAAATTGTCTAGACATAGGTTACATTTCGCCTGCCAAGATTGGCTACATGGTTACCTATTCTAAGGCTGTCCTTCATGCCTAGCACGTTGGACTTCTCGAGGTCGGACAGCCCTTCGGGTATCTATCCTGAATCCTCTAAGTGAGGGATCCGCGGCTTCCTCTGATGATTGGTTTCCATCACTTGACTCCTCAAGGATCAGTTCATCAGGTTGGATATCCTTTGGAAAGCCTTGTTCCAAGAACACTGCATTCCTTGAAACAAATACCTATTCGCCTGCAAAGATTGGCTACATGGTCACCTATTCTAACAAAAAACACCGTTTTTAGCATATGTAAATGAGCACAACAAAGAAGGTACCATTGGTGACGAATACTCATTTTATTCATCACATAATATTACATTACATCAAGTTGTCAAATAGGTTACAAATCGCCAAACCTATTGGCTTTTTGGTCACCTATTCTAACAATCTCCCACTTCACCTAAAGCCAATCATCCATTAACCTCGAACCTCTTATCCAGATGGTGAGTCTGGGCAGCTTGCGACATGGGCTTAGCAAGTGGATCTGCTATGTTTTCTGAGGATCTGACTCAGTCCCACCGAACGTCACTCCTGGTATCCATCTTCTAAGCAGATGGTAGCGTCTAAGAATATGCTTGGATTGTGATGAGATCTCGATTCCTTTGCCAGCGCTATCGCCCCGCTGTTATCCTAGAAGATAACTGCAGGCTTAGCAGTGCTGGGTACTACACCCAACCATTGGATGTAAGTCATCAACCAAACGTCTCCTTAGCAACTTCCAAAGCCGCTACGTATTAAGACTCTATGGTGGAGTCCATCGTGGTAGCCTGCTTGGAACCCTTCCAAGTAACCACGCCACCATTTAGCCTAAATACAAAACCAAACTGAGACTTGGCATCTTTGTCATCCGACTGGAAGCTAGCATCGCTATAGCGTTCCAGTATCAACTCTCGACCACCGTAGATCAAGAACATGTCCTTAGTCTTTTTCAGGTACTTCAGGATAGTCTTGACCACACTCCAGTGTGCCTCCCCAGCACACGACTGATATCGACTAGTTACGCTCAAAGCGAAAGCCACATCAGGTCTAGTGCACTGAACAACATACTGTATGCTGCCTACGGCTGAAGCATAAGGATGTCCAACATCCGTTTAAGCTCCTCATCAGTCTTAGGAGACTGCTTCTTGGATAACTTAATTCCATGTTTCATAGTAAGGAATCCTCGTTTTGAGTTCTCTATCTTGAATCTTTTCAAGACTTTTTCAATATACGAGGACTGGGATATTCCTAACATCCTTCTAGATCTATCCCTGTAGATCTTGATGCCAAGGATGTAGGATGCCTCGCCCATATCCTTCATGGAGAATTGTATTGACAACCAAGCTTTAGTGGTACCCAACATCTTAACATCATTCCTGATGAGCAAGATGTCATCCACGTAAAGTACCAGAAACGCAACTGAGCTCCCACTGATCTTCTTGTATACACAAGGATCGGAGTCTTCTTGATGAAATCATATCCCCGTATGACTTCATCAAAACGTATGTTCCAGCTTCAGGAAGCTTTTTGAGGCCATAGATGGACCTTTGGAGACGGCAGACCTTCTGCTCTTCTCCAACAGTTGTGAAACCTTTCGGCTGATCTATATAGATCTCTTCCTTTACGAAACCGTTGAGGAAGGCCGTTTTCACGTCCATCTACTATATTTCATAGTCATACCATGCTGCTATGGCAAGCAGTATCTGAATGGACTTAGCTATTGCTACGGGCTAGTAGGTTTCCTCAAAGTCGACCCCGGGTCGCTGAGTGTAACCCTTCGCCACAAGCCTGGGTTTGAAGGTTGTAACCTCCCCGTCAGCTCCAAGCTTACGTTTGTAGACCCATTTACACCCTATGGATTTTACCCCTTTGGGTGGGTCCACTAGGGTCCAAACCTGATTTGTACCCATCGAGTCCATCTCGGATTTCATGGCCTCAGGCCACTTATCTGAATCGATGTCCGGCATCGTTTCTCCGTACATCTTTGGATAATTATCCAACTGACTGGTCAGGCCCATAAATCCATACCAATCAGGTGCATGGATACTCTGGCCGACCTACAGAGGACTAGAACAATATCAATGGGAACTACCGGCTCAGATGTCACTGCCGCCTAATGGGGTACCTCACTTGATTCCTCAAGGAGTACTTCATCGCTTCGACTATCCGATGGATAACCCTTTTCGAAGAACACTGCATTTTGCGAGACAAAAAAACCTTTTGCTCAGAGGGATCAAATAATACCCCACAGTTTCTTTCGGATAACCAATGAACCTACATAAACTAGACCTCGAGTCCAGTTTATCTCCCATTAATCTCTTGACATATGCGGGGCAACCCAAACTTTCAAGTATTTGTAAGAGGCAGACTTGCCATGCCATATCTGAAAGAATCGGTACGGCCCGAGAACGCGGCGGAAGCGTAAAATAAAATAAATTTAAAACGATTTCAAAGGGGTGTTCCCTTTGAATTCCCAGGCGTTCGGTGTATTCAAAAGCATCATAACATATAGAAAAAAATGCTTGAACATGTGGCTAGAGGAGAAAACGAAAAAGTGCAATAATTAAAATAGAAACATATCTTTTTCGTTTCACATGTTCAACGGCAACAAGCTTTGATTCTCTTTTCGTTCCTTTTCCCTTCAGCTTAGGATTCAAGTTAGAACCCCTCTAAAGATGATCCACACCACACTAGGAAAGTAAATCTAGATCTACTGCTAGGTAGAAGCTAGATCAAGGAAGAAACGAAATACGTATTACACTATTGATTAGTGTATACGTATTTCTCATGTTCTCATCTTGAATCCAATTCAAAGAGAACTCAAAAAATGGAGAAAAATGCAGGAAATTTTCGTGGCTTGTGTGCTAGGGAGTTCAAGTTAGGGAGTTGAAAAGTGTATACATGTGTTGTGTAGTTGTAGGTAGTTTCCAAAACCACCTACACACTAATGCACAACTTGTGCTCAACCTACAACCATGTTAGCACAATATGTGGTCCACCTAGCCATCATGGCAAGCCACATCATTGCTTATATGGAGGACTTTCAACTCCTCTTAAACTTGCATCAAACCTTTGAGCTTTGATTTCAAGTCATGGACCGGTTTTGACCGGTCTTGATTTAATCCAATTAAATCAAGTGATCCATGGGTTTCAAATTAATCCAAATAATTTTAAACCTTATTGAAATTCAAAAGTTTATTTAATCCAATTAAATAAACATAAGCTCACACACTAATTAATTGATCCAATTAATTAATTACACGAAATCCAATAAATTAATCCAATTAATTTAAAGGTATTACGCCAAAAATTAATTAATCCAATTAATTAATTCTTGGGCCATCCATCCAATGGATTTTCCCAATAAATGATCCAATCATTTATATTCTCCTTGAATTAATTTAATCTAATTAAATTAATTCACTTCTTACAGAATTAATTCCAAATTAATTCCACTACTTCCATAGTGATTTGTGTGTGACTCTTTAGGTTCACCCTCAGCTAGACTTAGGCATGTGTCCAACACAATTGATTAATTAAATCTAATTTAATTAATTATTTTTGATTAACCATTAATCAGAAATGCCCGTTACCATGGGTGGCTGTCTAGCAACGGTCCATGGCACTAGAGACTAGGTGAATGTTGGCATGAACATTTAGGCTTCGAATTCCATACAGGTACAGTCCTTCCGTCGACCATCTCGCGGCTTTAGTCTAGGGCATGGAATTGGGAGTCGGTTCCCATCCTGGACTAGGCAACTATGCTACAAACTCGAGACGCGTTTACTCTATTGATCGACCTAGGGAACCATTCCCTACTCGACCAATCGCTACGGCCGTAGACTTAATGAGTCGAAACCATCTCAAAGTGCATAGGAGACATAGCTATCAAATACTGACAGGGGACATATTCTATCTTGGAATCCACCGTTCTCACTACATACTCCGACTGCACTGGACAAGGCTTATAATGACCATATCAAAGACACGGTCACCTCTCGCCAGATCAAAAATACAACCTTCATATGCATGCGACTGCCATGATTCCTCAAGTCCGAGGACTAATCCCGTACTATCGGAACCGAGAATTCCAGTCATACCGACCAAGCCTCCAAGGCTTCCATATGACGATTCCCGCGAGTCAGTTCAGTCAGTCGACTACCTTGCCAACTAACCCACTAAAATTGCATAGACGACCTACGTCTAGCACCGATGAAACTCGGCACTCACCCAGTTAATGCAATACTTAATGCAAGTCTCTATAGGACACTCGAGGCCCAGTCTCGAGGTCCTTGACTTGGAACGTTTCAGACCGACCCTTAAGAAGTTGGTTTCATAGCCGCCAACCTATGCGCAGCTCAACTCAATGGGTTTAACCAATCGGTCTGTAGGCATTTGTTGTGACATTGAAACACCATTCAATGTAAGTAGTAAGCACAACAAACACATTTTGCCAATGATGAATACTTACTTTATCCATCAGTATAATATTCCTTTGATAAAGATCGATGAATAGTTCCCAGAACAGCCAATCTAATTGACTTTCTAGTCACCTATTCTAACAACCTCCCACTTGACCACAAAGCCAATTACCCATGTTGCTCAGAGCCTTCTGAGCATGAGCAATCTACGATACCGGCTTGGTCTCATGGGTCTACTATATTTCTCTGCCGAAGTGACACGGTCTAACCGTGTCACCTCTTCCTACCATTGCTTCCTGCAAATGGTGGTTGTCTAAGAATTTTCCATAGATCTGTGGTGAGATCTCGAGCCCAAAAGCTTTTGCCAACTACTGGCTCGGCCGTGCTAGGCACCACATCCATCTTATGGATGCAGTTTTCAATCCAAACCACTTTCCAGAAACGACTTCCAAAGTTGCCATACATTCGACTTTCATAATGATATGTCATGGTATCTTGCTTGAAACCTTTTCAAGCTACCACACTCACCATTAAGTCCAAATGTACATACATATTGAGACTAAACATTATTCACATGATTCTGGAAGTTAGTATCGCTATAGCCTTCTAGAATCAACACTCCATAAAATGTGCATCAAGAACACTTCTTTAATCCTTATTCAGGTATTAAAGATATTCTCAACAACTGTCTACTGCCTTCTCGGCACAAGCCCAATAAATGTTGTTATGCCCAAAGCATACACAACAACAGGTCCAATGCACGAAAAACATTTTCATGCTGCCTAAGGCAAAGACATAGGGGATGTAAAACATCTAAGCTTTCTCATCAGTCTAGCGTGACTGAGTCTTGAACAGCTTAACCCTGTATATAGGAATCCAATTCCTATCATGGAGAATTGTGTAAACAATGCTCGTGTTTCAGTGTTTCCTAACATCTTAAAATTCATTCCAAATGAATAAGACATTTCACACTAAACACATGGAACAAAACTGTCCTCCCACTGACCCTAAAGACTGTTACTGATCGATTCATACTCCATATGAACTCGTCAAAACGAATATTCCAGTTATACAAAATTTCAAACCCAGTTTGAATTTTCATGACGGATCCAATAGCTCTAAGCCATTGATCCAAACCCGATGTCCAACATCGCTTCTCCTTGTATCTTTTGGATGATAATCCTATTGACCGAACAGGCCCAGAAACCTATGCCTCTCAAATAACTAAGGTATTCTGGTTATCCTAGGAAGACTGGAATATAGTCAGTGGAATAATATAATTACAAATGATGTTTGAATTATTCTGCATTAAACCTACACATATCAAACACCTTGTTTAATTTCTCTCCTACTAGTCCCTTGACGTATGTGGGACCATCCCATGTACTCAAGAACTTTGTAGGATGCAGGCTTATTAACCATATCCTATATGGCAACTAGATCATGACTATTAAAAAATGCCATGTTTCTCAACTTGACAACCTTTCAAGTCCATGTCTAGACGGTTTAAGGTAATCCAGTGAAACCCCGATCGAACCAAGCCTGACAAGGTTCGATTTCTCCCTTATCAGAGACCATTCAACCATGGTCCTTACAGGAAGAATTCCACTGAGTGAGAATTCCATTCTCATCTGGATATTCTAGAACTCGTACTAATTACACGCCCTTTTGATCTAATCGAGAGGTTTAATTTTGCAATCAGCTCGGTTCATCAATCGGGTACGGCTCGGCAACGCTACAGAAGCATAAAAATGTGAATTTAAAGCATAATTAAAACGGGTTCAAAAGGGTGTTCCCTTTGAAGTTCTCAGGCATTCGGTGTTTGTCATAGCATAAATAAAGAAGGATAAGATGCTGGACATGTGGCTAAAGGATTAAAAAAACAAAACTTACGTGAAAACATAAAGAAAACCAACCTTATGTTCGTTGCACGTAGAACCGGTTTCTAGCGTTGTTCCCTTTCCGTTTCTCCTTCCGTTCACTTGCGGATCCAAATTAGAATCCCTCTAATTTGTCCACACCACACCATAGAAGAGTGTATCCCTAAATCTATTGCTACATAGAAGTAGAGAAGAAGAAGAAGAAACACTTCCAAAACAACACTATTGTTTAGTGCCTTTTGGAATATTTTTAAATTCAACCTTTATACAAGGTATGAACACAAAAAGGAGAACATTTCAGAGAATTTTGGAGAGTTTTGAAGGGAAAAATTCGTGCAAGACATAGGCATTCAAGTTATGTGAATGGTTTTGTGTATGTAGAGTTCTTGAATTCAAAAATTCAACCTCTATAGTTAACTTCCAAAGCAACCTACATACACTCACCACTCTCTACATAACCATGCACCATTATAGCAAATAAAATCACCCACCAAACCTATAAAGGCTGGTCACATGTGCCTCACATGTGGAGGATTTTAATTCCACCTTCACTTGCTATAATTGAATTTTTCCATGGACTAGGACTACTAGTCTTGGACTTTTATTTAATCTAATTAAATTAAGTCCAAACAAAGTCCATTGGGCATTAATCAATCCAATTAATCTCAATCCAATTGAAGCCCATAAGTTTATTTAATCCAATTAAATAACATAAGTCCGAACTCTAATTAATTGATCCAATCAATTAATTAATCCAAACCCGATAAATTAATCCAATTAATTTAAAGGTTCTAAGTCCAAAAAAATTAATTCGCTTCTTCTAATTAATCCAATTAATCCAAACCCGATAAATTAATCCAATCATTTATTTTTCTCCTTGAATTAATTTAATCCAATTAAATTAATTCGCTTATTCTAGAATTAATTACAAATTAATTCTACCAATTCTATAGTGATTTGTATGTGACTCCTTAGGTTCACCCTCAGCTAGACTTGGGCTTATGTCCAACACAATTGGTCAATTAAATCCAATTTAATTAATTGTTATCCAATTAACCATTAATCGAAAAAATGCCCGTCACCATGGGTGGCCGTCTAGCAATGGTCCATGGCACTAGAGACTAGGTGAATGTTGGCGTGAATGTTGAGGCCTCCGAGTACCATACGAGTACGGTCCTTCCATCATCCGTCTCCCGGTCTAGGTCTAGGGCATGGAATTGGGCGTCGGTTCCCATCCTCGACTAGACAACTATGCTCAATAACTCGAGACACGTTTGCTCTATCGATCGACGTAGAAAGTCATTCCCTACTCGATCAATTGCTGTGGCCACAGACTTTATGAGTTTAAACCATCTCAGAGCGCATAGGAGACTCGACTGTCATATACTGACAGGTGACGGATCCTATCTTGGAATCTTCTGTCCTCAATGTATATTCCGACTGCACTGGATAAGGCTTACGATGAACATATCTCAAATACGGACATCTCTTGCCAGACCTAGATACAACCTTCATATGGATGTGACTGCCACGATTCCTCAAGTCCGAGGACTAATGTCGTACTATCGGAGCGGGGAATTCCAGTCATACCGACCCAGCCTCCAAGGCTTCCATATGACGATTCCCGCGAGTCAGTTCAGTCAGCTGACAACCTTGTCAACTAACCCACTAATATTGCGTAGACGTCCAACGTCTGTCGCCAATGAAACACGGGACCCATCCAATGAACGCAATCCTTAGTGCAAGTCTCTATAGGACCCTCGATGCCCTGTCTCGAGGTCCTCGACTTGGAGCATTTCAGACCAACCCTCAAAAGTTGATTTCATAGCTGCCATCCAATACGCAACCCAACTACATGGGTTATCCAATTGGTCTATGGTCATTTTTTGTGACGTTAAAACACCGTCTAACGTAACAAGTAAGCACAACAAACACATAGTGCCACGGATGAATACTTACTATATTCATCAAGTCAATATTACTCCAATAAAGATTGCTAAATAGTACCCACAACCGCCAATCCAATTGGCTTTCTAGTCACCTATTCTAATAATCTCCCACTTGACCTAAAGTCAATCACCCATGTCGCACAGACTTATCTGAGCATGAGTAATTTGTGATATTCGGCTCGGTCACACGGGTCTACCTTATTTCTGCCAAGATGATGCGGTCCAACCGCACGTCACCTCTTCATACTATTGCTCCAAGCAGATGGTACTGTCTAAGAATTTTCCTGGATCCGTGATGAGATTTTGGTCCTATACCTTGCGCTACAGCCATGTTGTTATCCTCCAAGGTAACTACTGGCTAGCCCGTGCTAGGCACTAGACCCAACCATTGGATGTGGTTTTTCATCCAAACCACTCTCCGGAGCAACTTCTAAAGTTGCCATACATTCCACTTTCATGGTCCATCGTGGTGTCCCGCTTGAAACCTTTCCAAGAATCATCTAACCATTAAGCCCGAATATATGTTCATACTGAGACTAGATATTATTCACATGATCCTGGAAGCTAGTATTGCTATAGCCTTCCAAAATCAACTCTCCATAGAACGTGCATGAAGAACACTTCTTTAATCCTTATTCAGGTATTAAAGACTGTTGTCAACAACAGTCTACTGCCTCTTTGGTACACACCCGATTTCTATCGTTACGCCCAAATCATACACAGCATTAGGTCTAATTCACCAAACAACATACCCATACTGCCTATGGCAAAGACGTAGGGGATGTCAAACATCTGAGCTTCCTCATCAGCCAACCCTGACTGAGTCTTGGATAGCTTAACCATATATAAAGGAATCCAATTCCTTTCATGGAGAATTGCGTGAACAACGTTCGTATTTCAGTGTTTCCTAACATCCTATATTCATTCTAAATGAATAAGACGTTACACACTTAAATACTAGGAACACAACTAAACTACCATTGACCCTCAAAGCTCGTTACTGATCGAGTCATACCCCGCATGAACTCATCAAAACGAATATTCCAGTTACATGGAGTTCCAAACCTAGTTTGAATTCCACGTCGAATCATAAGGCTCCAAGCCATTGATTCGATCCAATGTCTAACATTGCTTCTCCTTATATCTTTTGGATTATAATCCAATTGACCGGACTGACCCAGAAACCTATACCTCTCAGGTATCTAAGATATTCTGGTCATCCTTAGGAGAATTGGAATATAGTCAGTGAGCAAACTTGATTTCAAATGATGTTTGCAATACCGTACTGGGGTGTCGCTCTACTTGATTTCTCAAGGAGCTACTCCTCACACCGGTTATCCTCTGAAATCCAATTTCCCTTAGGACAACGCATAAACCTGCGCAAACCTAGTTTGCCTCCCACTAGTCCCTTGACGTATGCAAGACCATCCTACATACTCAAGTACTTTGTAGGATACAGGCTTGCCATGCCATATCCAATATGTTGTCTGAGCCACGATCTTTAGAAAGTGCCATATTTTACAACTTAGCCACTGTCTTAAGAACACGCCCATGTCCAACAAGGTTCGATTCCTCCATTATCAGAGACGCTGTTCAATTGTGGCGCTTCAGGGAGAATTCCACTAAATGAGAATTCCATTCTCATTTAGATACATCAAGAGCTCCCACTAAAAAAACACCACTCGATCCAATCGAAGGTTAATTTTGCAACCAATTTGGTTCCCACTTCAAATCTAATTCCCTGAGCCTTCCAAAGGCCCTTAGACTTGTGAACCCTTTACTGGTCTTGTGTATTCTATGACCCATAGATGTCTGACTGGATCCAATCCAACAGACCACTAGCAAGCATACTTTTTCTTACAAAGAGCTTCTTGGCCATCTTCTTGCTCAGGAAGGACTTGCAAGCTAGCAGGCTCAAATTGTCTATTTCTAGACTCCTTGAATCTGTTAGAGTAGGTGACCAGAAAGCCAATAGGTTTGCAATTTGTAACCTATTCGACAACTTGATGTAGATGTAATATTATTATGTGATGAATAAGATGAGTGTTCGTCACCAATGGTACCTTCTTTGTTGCACTTATCTTACATTTGTTATAACGGTGTTCAACTTATATCGCAACAAAGCCTACAGACCATGGTTAACAACTCGTGCAGTTGGGCCACGCATTGGATGGTGGTCATGAAACCAACTGATTAAGAGTTGGGTCTGAAACGTTCCAAGTCAAGGACCTCGAGACAGGGCATCGAGAGTCCTATTGAGACTTGCGTCAAGAGTCGTGTTCATTGGATGAGTGTCGTGTTTCATCGGCGGCAGGCGTGGGACGCCTACACGATCTTGATGGGTTGGTCGACTGGGGTCGAGCCGACTGGACTGACTCGCGAGGATCATCATACGGAAGCCTTGGAGGCTTGGTCGGTATGATTGGTTTTCCACGATTCCGATGGTACGGGAGTAATCCTCAGACTTGAGGAATCATGGCAGTCATGTGCATAGGACGGCTGTATCTTGGATCTGGCGAGAGGTGATCATTCTGTAAGATGATCATCATAAGCCTTGTCCAGTGCAGTCGGAATGTGTAGCTAGGACGGTGGATTCCAAGAAGAGGATCCGTCCCCTGTCAGTATGTGACAGAGGTATCTCCTATGCACTCGGAGACACGTTCATGCTGTTTGAAGATGTGGCCAAAGTGGTTGGTCGAACAGGGAATGGTTTCCTGTGTCGACGCAATGAAGCATACGTGGTCTCGAGTATTAAGCATAGATTCCTAGTCAAGAATGGGAATCGACGCCCAATTCCATACCCTAGACTAAGGCCGGGAGACGGTAGACGGAAGGATCGTACCCGTACGGAATCGACGCCTAAATGTTCACCCCAATTCACCTAGTCTCTAGTGCCATAGTCCGTTGCTAGACGGCCACCCATGGTAACGGGCCCTTGTGGACACGGGCCCAAGTCTAGTTGAGGGTGAACCTAAAGGGTCACACACAAATCACCGAGGAGGTTGAGAGATTGACTTGGAGTCAATCTCGAAGGATAAATAAGTAATTGGATTACTTAAGGGAAAGTCCATTGGATGGACGGGCCGATATTGTATCGGGCTTTCATTTAATCGGTAAATTGGATTTTTGATTAAATATGAAAAGTTGAGACGTTGAGACGTTGGATCTTTTAATTGGATTAAAAGATCAACGAGAACAATTTAAATGGACATTAAATTGAATTTAATATTGGGTTCGTCATAATTGGATTACGATAAAACCCGGTCCGTTAAATTTACGCGAGAGGAGAAATAAGTCCTATTTTGGAATAGGAAGAAGTTGGACTTCTTTCCTTATTTAAACATGGCCGACATGCTCCCTTGGAGGAAGCAAAATCAGCCATGTTTCATGCTAGGTGGTATGTTGACTTATCTCTTTTGGAAAGAGACAAATCAACTCCAATCAAGCTCTTCCCTTTTGGTATGATTTGATCATACCATAAATTTTGGTAGGCTTGATTGAAGAATTGATGGTGATTGATTGGAATGAATCTAGACATCCTTGGATAAACCTAGACACATTCCAATAATCACATTAATTATGTATATATATGAGAATATACAACACCAAGCATAAGTGATTCATTATTCATCTTTTTCTAGGAAAAAGAGAAGACAAAAATCCCTCTCCTCTCTCTCAACTCTCGGCCTCTCTCCCTCTCTCACACTTGTGTTCTTCACTTGATTTTGAATCAAGAAGAAGAACAAAGTAAGTTTAAGAGAGCACTAATTCATAGTGTTCTTCTCTTAAACCGATTCCTTCTTAAACTCGTTCTTTTCTAGCAAGAAGAACGTGTGTTTCTTCTTGTGTGGTGTGGATCACCTTTGGAGAATCCATACGTTTGGATTTCGTGAGCATTCCGGAGAAGGAACAACGCTAGTAGCCGGGAGCATACGCTAAACAATCAAAGGTAATGGTTTTACTACGCTTTGATTGATTTAATATACATCTATTCCCTATGTGTTTAAATATATGTTTCCAATATTTACACATTCTACATCGAATGCCCGGTTGAGCACCCAAGGGTACACCCCTTGGGATTCGTTTATTTAAATTAGATTTAAATTTCCGCACTTTTTCTCGTTTTCTCACTTCCGCTCGCGCTCCCGGGCGGATCCGCTTGTTCTTCAGAATCTACTAACCTCCTTATCCTATCTAGAGGAATGTGACCTAGCTTTGCATGCCAAAACTGTGAGTTTATCTTGATTATCCATTTCATCATTTGTTTTGAGCATTCATAATCTAATTATGGGATAGTATTGAAATAATTATGCAAACAACCTAGCAGACAAGAATAACCATTCTTTGTCAAATAAAAGAAACTTTCATTGATCAAAAAGATGTAATCCACATTGTCCAACAATACAAAAACATAATTTGATCATGCTAGGTTACATAATTGAGACCTATCAACTCTATCCTAACATGATCACTAATAGCTAAGCCTTACAAGTCCTATAGCTTCTATAGCAATAGCCAAGCCATTGCCCAGCTTTAGAACCATCTCCGTCTTAGCCTACTACTCCTTCCTATTTCCTGCTAACCATTTGCAGATATGAGCTCTACAACTGGTATCTAACACCCAAGAAGTAGAATAGTAATCATGTTAAAGCTCAAAGCAAATGTACTTTGGTTGGAGAGGAGTTTGGGACACTCCCTCTTCCAATGCCCCTTTTAACGGCAATATATGCAAACATCTTTTGCAATCCTTGACTGTCGGACCACCTTCCTCTTTCCGTTGCCCATGCCCAGCATGGCAACAGGAGCGCTCTGAGTGCTTGCAGCGGCTGATTCTATCTTACCCTTTTTCCTCTTCCAGCGTCCGGCCCCTTTGTCTTTCGCTCTTGAGGTGGAAGCCTCCCCCACCAATACAGACGGCGTAGACTTTTCAATCGTTGCCTTGTACTAGACCAACATGTTTATCAAATCATGAAGGTTTTTTTCAAGGCAATTCATGTTATAGTTAACGATAAACGGGTCAAATGAGAGAGGAAGAGACTGAAGGATCACGTCGATGTACGTCTATTTTCCAAGATCAGCTCGGAGGTCTTTGAGCTTCTCCACTAGGGATAGCATCATCACTCCATGCTGGTGTACAGACGGCCCTCTTGTCATCTTAGCTCTGAAAAATGCCTTTGTCGCAGCATATCTAATATGCCGGTCAGGTGTGGCATAAATGTCTTTCATGCCGAGCATTATCGAGCTAACATCATACAGCCGATCATAGTCTGGATCTCATTAGTCATGTATGACAGTATGATGCTGCGGACCTTGCGGTTATCCTCTTGCCAATCATTGCACGCCAAACGCTCTTCTGACGAGGACCCCTCCGGCAGGATCCGAGGAAGAGGCTTATCCAGAATGTAAGCCTGGTTTTCAAAATCGAGGACAATCCTCAGATTTCGTAGTCAATCATTATAGTTTGTTCCTCTAAGTTGTCCACACCATACTATGGAAGAGTGTATCCCCTAATCTATTGCTAGATAGAAATAGAGAAAAGAAGAAGAAACACTTCCAAAACAACACTATTGTTTAGTGCCTTCTGTAATGTTTTTAAGTTCAACCTTTGCAAAAGTTATGAACACAAAAAGGAGAGTTTTTCAAAGAATTTTGGAGAGTTTTGAAAGGGAAATATTCGTGCAAGGCATAGGCATTCAAGTTATGTGAATGGTTTTGTGTATGTAGTGTTGTTGAATTCAAAATTCAACCTCTATAGTTAACTTCCAATGCAACCTATATACACTCACCACTCTCTACATAACCATGCACCATTATAGCAAATAAAACCACCCACCAAACCTATAAATGTTGGTCACATGTTAGTGGGTTAGCCTGCTAGGGAGCAGCTGACTAAGGTGACTCGTGGGAACCGTCTTACGGAGGACCTTGAGTAGGGTCGGCTAGGTATGACGTGTATTCCCGGTTCCAACGGTACAGGTCAAGTCCTTTGACTTGAGGAACAGCTGAGTTTACCTGTATATCAGGTCTGTATCTTAGATATGGTGAGAGATTGCCAAGAAGCACTTGAGTAGTCATAAGCCATGTCTAGTGCAGCTCTAGTGTGCAGAGTGGCAGTAGTTTCCAAGAAAGGATCTATCTCCTGTCAAAAGGCATTGGCAGTTGAGTCTCACATATGCTCTGAATGTTTTCCCTAAAATCTGTGGCCACAGTAGCTGAACAAAAGGGAAGGTTTCCCTTGCGGTGTTTAGTAAGGACAGACCGACACTTAGGTCCAAAACGGGTACCTGCATTTTCTGTGCCCTAGACCCTAAGTGGTGAGACCGTAGACAGAAGGACAAGTGTACTGTTAGAGCCTAAATGTTCATCCCGAATATTCACCTAGTCTCTAGTGCCATGGACCGTTGCTAGATGACCACCCATGGTAACGACGGATTCTAGGAATCCGACCAAGTCTAGCTGAAAGGTGAACCTAAAGAGTCACACACAATCCACACACATTAAGTATTTAATTTAGAATTAAATATTGGAGAAATGGAATGATTAAATTGGATTTAATCGGGTCCTTAATTTTCTTGGAGAGAATTAATTCCTTTTATTAGATAAAAGGGATTAATATAATAAATTGGATTTATTAGAAAATTAATTTAATGGGACTAGAATAAATATTTATATTTATTATATTTATTTATTTCCCTTTGAAATATTTAAATAGGTTTTACATATTCCATTAAATTAATGGTTGAGATTAAAAGGAGAGATGGATGGCTAGGATTAAATTTGACTAGGTCAAATACTACTTTGACTAGGACTTTGACTAGGTCAAAATCTTAGTCAAATTAGTCTTCTAGAGTTGGAGTTTGAAGAGGATTAAACTCCTCCTCTATAAATAGTCCTAGCCCCTCCACATAAGAGAGATGATGAAACACACACACACACACACACACACTCTCGTCCTCTCTCCTCTCGTCCGCCCCTCTCTCTCTCTCTCAAGAATATTACTGTCTTGTTCTTTTGTTCTTGGAACAATTGAACATAGGAGGATTAATCCCGTTAACCTAATAACGTGCGATTGATCCATCCTCTCCAAAACACTTGTTCGTTCGCTAACACGACGTGCAAGATACGTGGGTGGATTGCGTGTCACAATTTGAAGAGTCTCATACACGAGATTTGGTGCAAATCGGGGAAAAACGCAAGTACCGGTTAGAAGACGAAAACGACAATCGGTCGGTCCCGATTTAATTTTTTCTTCCCTCTTTTATTTTAATCCTATGGCCTCCATGATTCTTTCTATGCTTTCTAATTCATGTGATACACCGAACACCCGAGAATTTCAAGGGTACACCCTTGAACGTGTTCTTTAATTTATGTAAAGCATGTTTAAATTTTTTGTTATTTAATTTTATACCGCGCTTCCGCATTCGCGATATTTCCCCGGACGATCCACATTCTTTCATCTACTGCCATCTCGGTACACACCCGATTTCTGTCGTTACACCCAAAGCATAGACAACATTGGGTCCAATGCACCAAACAACATACCCATGTTGCCTACGGCAAAGACGTAGGGGATGTCAAACATCTGAGCTTCCTCATCAGCCAACCCTGATTGAGTCTTGGACAGCTTAACCCTATATATAGGAGTCCAATTCCTTTCATGGAGAATTGCGTGAACAATGTTCGTGTTTCAGTATTTCCTAACATCTTAAATTCATTCCAAATGAATAAGACGTTACACACTTAAACACTAGGACCACAACTAAACTCCCACTGACCCTCAAAGCTAGTTACTGATCCAGTCATACCCCGCATGAACTCATCAAAACGAATATTCCAGTTACATAGAGTTTCAAACCTAGTTTGAATTTCATGTCGAATTACATGGCTCCAAGCTGTTGATTCGATCCAATGTCCAACATTACTTCTCCTTATGTCTTTTGGATTATAATCCAATTGATCGAACTGATCCAGAAACCTGTACCTCTCAGGTATCTAGGATATTCTGGTCGTCCTTTGGAGAACTGGAATATAGTCAGTGAGCAAACTTGATTTCAAATGATGTTTGCAATATCGTACTGAGGTGTCGCTCTACTTGATTCCTCAAGGAGCTACTCCTCACACCGGTTATGCTCTGAAATCCAATTTCTCTTAGGACAACACATAAACCTGTGTAAACCTAGTTTGCCTCCCACTAGTCCCTTGACGTATGCAAGACCATGCTACATACTCAAGTACTTTGTAGGATACAGGCTTGCCATGCCATATCCAATATAGCATCTAGGCCACGATCTTTAGAAAGTGCCATGTTTTACAACTTGGCTACTGTGTTAAGAACACGCCTAGATGGGCCAAGGTAGTTTAGTGAAAACACCGACCGAACCCTGTCTAACAAGGTTCGATTCCTCCTTTATCAGAGACGCCGTTCAATTGTCGCGTTCCAGGAAGAATTCCACTGAGTGAGAATTCCATTCTCATTGAGATACATCAAAAGCTCCCACTAAATACACACCACTCGATCCAATCGAAGGTTAATTTTGCAACCAGTTTGGTTCCCACTTCAAATCTGATTCCTGAGCCTTCCAAAGGCCCTTAGACTTGTGAACCCTTTACTGGTCTTGTGTATTCAGTGACCCATAGATGTCTGACTGGATCCAATCCAACAGACTACTAGCAAGCATACTTTGTCCTACAAAGACTTCTTGGCCATCGCCCTGCTCAGGAAGGACTTGCAAGCTAGCAGGATCATGTTAGAATAGGTGACCATGTAGCCAATCTTGGTAGGAAAAATGTAACCTATGTCTAAACAGTTTCAAGAATTTGATAAATTATTAATGAATAAGAAGTGATATTCATTTGGCATTACTTTGTTTGCGTTCACTTTATCTGCTTTATATTTCTCTTTACTACGCAAACAAAGCCGACGGACTGAAAACAAATTTCGGGGACTGGGACTATGCTTGGAGGTAGGTCCATGAAATCAGTCTTGCCGAATCAGTTCGGAAAACTCCAAGTCAAGGAATCTCGAAAATGGGTACCGAGATTCCCTTGAGACTTGCACTAAGCATCTGCTGTCGTATTTCATCGACGGGTGACGAGGGTCGTCTAAGCAGTGTTAGTGGGTTAGCCCGCTAGGGAGCAGTTGACTGAGGTGACTCGGGGGAATCGTCTTACGGAGGACCTTGAGTAGGGTCGGTTAGGTATGACGTGTGTTCCCGGTTCCAACAGTACAGGTCAAGTCCTTCGACTTGAGGAACTGCTGAGTTTATCTGTACATCAGGGCTGTATCTTAGATATGGTGAGAGATTGCCAAGAAGCACTTGAGTAGTTATAAGCCATGTCTAGTGCAGCTCTAGTGTACAGAGTGACATTAGTTTCCAAGAAAGGATCTGTCTCCTGTCAAAAGGCATTGACAGTTGAGTCTCACAAATGCTTTGTGTCTTGTCCCTAAAATCTGTGGCCACAGTAACTGAACAGAAGGGAAGGTTTCCCTTGCGGCGTTTAGTAAAGGACAGACCGACAGTTAGGTCCAAAATGGGTACCTGCATTTTCCGTGCCCTACCCTAAGTGGTGAGACCATAGACGGAAGGACAAGTGTACTGTTAGAGCCTAAATGTTCATCCCCGTATATTCACCTAGTCTCTAGTGCCATGGACCGTTGCTAGATGGCCACCCATGGTAACGGGCGGATTCTAGGAATCCGACCAAGTCTAGCTGAAGGTGAACCTAAAGAGTCACACACAATCCGCACACATAAAGTATTTAATTTAGAATTAAATATTTGGAGAAATGGAATAATTAAATTGGATTTAATCGGGTCCTTAATTTTTCTTGGAAAGAATTAATTCCTTTTATTGGATAAAAGGGATTTATCTAATAAATTAGATTTATTAGAAAATTAATGGGCTTAGAATAAATATTTATATTTAATATAT
Organism: Sesamum alatum; assembly: GCA_034509735.1. NCBI lineage: Eukaryota > Viridiplantae > Streptophyta > Magnoliopsida > Lamiales > Pedaliaceae > Sesamum > Sesamum alatum. The sequence goes on from JACGWO010000002.1 coordinate 18,270,525, forward strand.
TTATTTATTGCCCTTGGAATATTTAAAAAGGTTTTAAATATTCCATTAAATTAAATTAATGGTTGAGATTAAAAGGAGAGATGGATGGCTAGGATTAATTTGACTAGGTCAAATTACTACTTTGACTAGGTCAAAATCCTAGTCAAATTAGTCTTCTTAGAGTTGGAGTTTGAAGAGGATTAAACTTCTCGTCTATATACACTCCTAGCTCATCACCTTAAGAGCAATGATGATTCTTCAACACACACACACACACAAACCGTGTGCTCTCTCTCCCTCTCTCGTCCGCCTCTCTCCTCTCTCTCTCCAAGAATTGTTCTTGTTCTTTTGTATTAACAATTGAACAAAAGGAGGATTAATCCTGGTAAATAATAACGTGTGATTGATCCGTCCTCTCCAAATAAAATACTTGTTCGTTCGCAAGCACAAAGTACAAGATACGTGGGCGGATTGCGTGTCACCATTTAGAGGATCTCACATACGAGATTTGGAGCAAATCGGGGAACAACGCGAGTACCGGTTAGAAGAGAAAAACGACAAACCGGTAGGTCTCTATTTAGGTTTTCGTCCTCTTTTATTTTACAAATCCTATGGCCTCCATGATTGCATGTATGTTCTTAATTCATGAGATACACTGAACACCCGGGAATTTCAAGGGCACACCCTTGAACGTGTTTTTAATTTTATACGTATTATGCATGTTTAAATTCTGCAATTTAAATTTATATCGCGCTTCCGCATTTGCGCTATTCCCGGGACGATCCACACGCCTATCCAAGGCTTTCAGCTCAAATTGTCTATTTCTAGACTATTTGAATCTACTAACCTCCTTATCCTATCTAGAGGAATGTGACCTAGCTTTGCATGTCAAATATGTGAGTTTATCTTGATTATCCATTTCATCATTTGTTTTGAGCATTCATAATCTAATTATGGGATAGTATTGAAACAATTATGCAAACAACCTAGCAGACAAGAATAATCATTCTTCGTCAAAAAAAGAAACTTTCAATGATCAAAAACATTTAATCCTTATCGTCCAACAATAGAAAAACATAATTTGATCATGCTAGGTTACATAATTGTGACCTATCAACTCTATCGTAACATGATCACTAATAGCTAAGCCTTACAAGTCCTATAGCTTCTATGGAAATAGCCCAGCCATTGCCCAGCTTTAGAACCATCTCCGTCTTAGCCTACTACTCCTTCCTATTTCCTGCTAACCATTTGCAGATATGAGCTCTACAACTGGTATCCAACACCCAAGAAGTAGAATAGCAATCATGTTAAAGCTCAAAGCAAATGTACTTTGGTTGGAGAGGAGTTTGGGACACTCCCTCTTCCAATGCCCCTTTTCACGGCAATATATGCAAACATCTTTTTGCAATCCTTGACTGTCGGACCATCTTCCTCTTTCCGTTGCCCATGCCCAGCATGGCAACAGGAGCGCTCTGAGTGCTTGCAGCAGCTGATTCTATCTTACCCTTCTTCCTCTTCCAGCGTCCGACCCCTTTGTCTTTCGCTCTTGAGGTCGAAGCCTCCCCCACCAATACCGACGGCGTAGACTTTTCAATCATTTCCTCGTATTGGACCAACATGTTTATCAACTCATGAAGGTCTTTTTCAAGCCCATTCATGTTATAGTTAACGATAAACGAGTCAAAGGAGGGAGGAAGATACTGAAGGATCACGTCGATGTACGTCTCTTTTCAAAGATTAGCTCGGAGGTCTTTGAGCTTCTCTACTAGGGATAGCATCATCACTCCATGCTGGTGTACAAACGACCCTCCTATCATCTTAGCTCTGAAAAATGCCTTCATCGTAGCATATCTAATATGCCGGTCCGGTACCGCATAAACGTCTTCCATGCGGACAATTATCGAGCTAACATCATCCAGCTGATCATACTGTTTCTGGATCTCATTAGTCATGGATGCCAGTATGATGCTGTGGACCTTGCGGTTGTCCTCCTGCCATTCATTGAACGTCAAACGCTCTTCTGACGAGGACCCCTCCGGCAAGATCCGAGGAAGAGGCTTATCCAGAACGTAAGCCTGGTTTTCAAAATCGGGGACAATCCTCAGATTTCGCAGCCAATTGTTATAGTTTGTTCCATCAAATATATTAGTCTCAAGCATTGCAGCGAGTGGATTCTTAGACATCTACATTCAAAATGTAAAACAGGAATTTAGTAGATTATTATAATATTGAAGTCAAGTTAAGACTTGGTCTTTAGTCATTAACCCTTCCCACTATTTCTCCAAAAAGCCCACCACTCTCAAGTGGGGTTTTCGGGAAACCATTTTCTAGTGGGCTTGGAGTCCACAAATGCAATTCTCCATGCCCCACTTTTATGATTCACATGGGAAGGGCTTTGTAGGAGGTATCCAATACCATTCTCATCCAATGAGATCCCCAAGATATTTTGCCTCGCCTCTTCACATGATCCCAAGGCCTCCAAGCGAATCATGTTACTTAGCGTTAGGCTCGACCCATCAACCAAATGAATGTATCAACTATCGGCCCCCACGACTCGTGAGATAGGGAAATAGGAGTATATTCCATTCGTTCACAACAACAGTGTAACTTTCTTCCATTCCAAACGTGCCACGACTCGTGAGACCATGAATGGGTGTAAGTAGCTTCCTCACTACATTGCTATGGATGGAAGGTTTGAAATAATCAAACCATTTGATTTTAATTCCATTTTGGGCCTAATATTTACTTGGACCATCCAAGTGAGACTTATAGTTAATTAAGACCGAGACCTCATCATTATTAGTATGTTTCATGCTCAAGTTTTAAACATTTAATGTAAATAGATACATTCCAAACACATCATACATCAAAGCATTAAAACATTGAACACATGCAAAAGAAGCCTAGCACGCCCCTGTAGGATGATCACAAGCCTCCTTATCCTACGTTTGCATAATTGTTTCAATACAAGCCTCCTTATCCTACGTTTGCTAATTGTTTCAATACTATCCCATAATTAGGTTATGAATGCTCAAAACAAATAATGAAATGGATAATCAAGATAACTCACAGATTTGGCATGCAAAGCTAGGTCACATTCCTCAAGATAGGATAAGGAGGTTAGTAGATTCAAGGAGTCTAGAAATGGACAATTTGAGCCTGCTAGCTTGCAAGTCCTTCCTGAGCAGGAAGATGGCCAAGAAGCTCTTTGTAGGACAAAGTATGCTTGCTAGTGGTCTGTTGGATTGGATCCAGTCAGACATCTGTGGGTCACTGTACACAAGACCAGTAGAGGGTTCAGAAGTCTAAGGGCCTTTGGAAGGCTCAGGGAATTAGATTTGAAGTGGGAACCAAACTGGTTGCAAAATTAACCTTTGATTGGATTGAGTGGTGTGTATTTAGTGGGAGTTCTTGATGTATCTAAATGGGAATGGAATTCTCACTCAGTGGAATTCTTCCTGGAACGCCACAATTGAACAATGTCTCTGATAAGGGATGAATCGAACCTTGTTGGACATAATTCGATCGGTGTTTTCACTGAACTACCTTGGCCCATCTCGGCGTTTTCTTAAGAAAGTGGCCAATTTGTAAAACATGGCACTTTCTAAAGATCGTGGCCCAGACGCCATATTGGATATGGCATGGCAAGCCTGTATCCTACAAAGTACTTGAGTATGTAGGATGGTCTTGCATACAAGGGACTAGTGGGAGGCAAACTAGGTTTGCACAGGTTTATGTGTTGTCCTAAGGGAAATTAGATTTCAGGGGATAACCGATGTGAGGAGTAGCTCCTTGAGGAATCAAGTAGAGCGACACCTCAGTACGATATTGCAAACATCATTTGAAATCAAATTTACTCACTAACTATATTCTAGTTCTCCTAAGGATGACCAGAATATCTTAGATACATGAGAGGTATAGGTTTCTGGGTCAGTCCGGTCAATTGGATTATAATCCAAAAGACATAAGGAGAAGCATTGTTGGACATTGGATCGAATCAATGGCTTGGAGCCGTGTGATTCAACGTGGAATTCAAACTAGGTTTGGAACTCCATGTAACTGGAATATTCGTTTTGATGAGTTCATACGGGGTATGACTCGATCAGTAACGAGCTTGAGGGTTAGTAGGAGTTTCGTTGTGTTCCTAGTATTTAAAGTGTGTAACGTCTTATTCATTTGGAATGATTAAGATGTTAGGAAACACTGAAACACGAACGTTATTCACGCAATTCTCCACGAAAGGAATTGGATTCCTATATATAGGGTTAAGCTATCCAAGACTCAATTAGGGTTGACTTATGAGGATGCTTAGATGTTTCACATCCCTTACGTCTTTGCCGTAGGCAGCATGGGCATGTTTTTTGGTGCATTGGACCTGATGTTGTGTATGCTTTTGGAATAACGACGGAAATTGGGTGTGTACCAAGGAGGCAGTAGACTACAGTTGAGAACAGTCTTTAATACCTGAATAAGGATTAAAGAAGTGTTCTTGATGCACGTTCTATGGAGAGTTGATTTTGGAAGGAAATGGCGATACTAGCTTCCAGGATCATGTGAATAATATCTAGTCTCAGTATGAACATATATTCAGGCTTAATGGTAAGGTGGTGGCTTGGAAAGGTTTCAAGCGGGACACCACGACGGATCATGAAAGTTGAATATATGGCAACTTTAGAAGTTGCTCCGGAAAGTGGTTTGGATGAAAAACCACATCCAATGGTTGGGTGTGGTGCCTAGCACGGGCTAGCCAGTAGTTACCTTGGAGGATAACGACATGGCTGTAACGCAAGCTATAGGACTGAGATCTCATCACGGATCCAGGAAAATTCTTAGATAGTACGATCTGCTGTGAGCAATGTTATGAAGATGTGACGTGCGGTTGGACCGCATCATCTTGGCAAAAATAACGTAGACCCGTGAGACCGATCCGGATATCGTAGATTACTCATGCTCAGATACGTCTGAGCAACATGGTGATTGGCTTCAGGTCAAGTGGGAGATTGTTAGAATAGGTGACCAGAAAGCCAATTGGATTGGCGGTTTTGGATACTATTTTGCAATTTGTATTGACTTGATGAATATCTTGATGAATATAGTAAGTATTCATCCGTGACACTATGTGTTTGTTGTGCTTACTGATTAGTTTAAACGATATTTTAACGTCACAACAAATGCCCACATACCAATTGGATAACCCATGTGGGTGAGCTGGGCATTGGATGGCAGCTATGAAACCAACTTCTGAGGGTTGGTCTGGAATGTTCCAAGTCAAGGACCTCCAGACAGGCCATCGAGGGCCCTATAGAGACTTGCACTAAGGATTGCATTCATTGGATGAGTGCCATGTTTCATCGGCGACAGATGTTGGATGTCTGTGCAATATTAGTGGGTTAGTTGACAAGGGTGTTAGCTGACTGAACTGACTCGCAGAATCGTCATATGGAAGCCTTGGAGGCTTGGTTAGTACGATCGGAATTCCCGGCTCTGATAGTACGAGATTAGTCCTCGGACTTGAGGAATCATGGCAGTCACATGCATATGAATGTTGTATCTAGGGTCTGCCAAGAGATGTCTGTATCTAGGATACGTTCATCATAAGCTTTATCCAGTGCAATCGGAATATGTATTGAGGACGGTGGATTTCAAGATAGGATCCGTCACCTGTCAGTGTATGATAGTTGAGTCTCCTATGCACTCTGAGACGGTTTAAGCTCTTTAAGTCTATGGCACAGTGATTGGTCGAGTAGGGAATGGTTTCCTAAGTTGGTCAATAAAGCAAACGTGTCTCGAGTTATTGAGCATAGTTGTCTAGTCTAGGATGGAAACCAACGCCAAATTCCATGCCCTAGACTTAGACCGGGAGACGGATGATGGAAGGACCATACTCGTATGGTACTCGGGGGCCTAAACGTTTACGCCAACATTCACCTAGTCTCTAGTGCCATGGACCGTTGCTAGACGGCCGCCCATGGTGACGGGCGTTATTCGATTAATGGTTAATTGGAAAATAGTTTAATTAAATTGGATTTAATTGACCAATTGTGTTGGACACAAGCCCAAGTCTAGCTGAGGGTGAACTTAAAGAGTCACACACAAACATTATGGAATTGGTAGAATTAATTTGGAATTAATTCTAGAAGAAGCGAATTAATTTAATTGGATTAAATTAATTCAAGGAGAAAAATAAATGATTGGATCATTTATTGGAAAATCCATTTGATGGATGGTCCAAGAATTAATTAATTGGATTAGTTAATTTTTGGACTTAGAACCTTTAAATTAATTGTATTAATTTATCGGGTTTGGATTAATTAATTGATTGGATCAATTAATTAGAGTTTGGACTTATGTTTATTTAATTGGATTAAATAAACTTATGGGCTTCAATTGGATTGAGATTAATTAATTCCCTATGGACTTTGTTTGGACTTAATTTAATTAGATTAAATAAAACACCAAGACTAGTGGTCCTAGTCCATGGAAAAATTCAATTTATAGGAAGTGAAGGAAGAATTAAAATCTTCCACATGTGAGGCACATGTGACCAGCCTTTATATGGTTTGGTGTGTGGTTTTATTTGCTATAATGATGCATGGTTATGTAGATAATGGTGTGTGTATGTAGGTTACTTTGAAAGTTGACAAGAGAAGTTTACATACACAAAAATCATTCACATAACTTGTATGGTACAAGCTTGCACGAATTTTTCCCTTCAAAACTCTCCAAAAATCTCTGAAAAACTCTCCTTTTTGTGTTCATACCTTTTGGAAAGGTTGAACTTAAAAACATTCCAAAAGGCACTAAACAATAGTGTTGTTTTGTAAGTGTTTCTTCTTCTTTTCTCTACTTCTATGTAGCAATAGATTAGGGGATACACTCTTCCATAGTGTGGTATGGACAACTTAGAGGAATTCTACGTTGAATTCTCAAGTGAACGGAACAAGGAAACGTAAAGGGAACAATGCTAGAGCCGGTGCTACGTTTGTGAAACAAAAGGTAGGACGGTAGATTCCAACTGCATTGACCATAGATCCACTGGCCCGTAGTGGATCTATGGTCAATGCAGTCGGAATATGTGGAGAGGACAGTAGATTCGAAGATAGGATCTATCCCCTATCAAAGATATGACAACGAGATCTCCTATGCGCTCTGAGATGGTTCAGACTCTCAAAGTCCATGGCCATAGCATTTAATTGAGTGGGAAAAGGATTTCCTACGTCAATATAGAGTTAAATCTATCTCATGTTTGAAGCATAGATGCCTAAGTCAAGGATGGGAAACGACATCCTCATTCCATGCCCTAGACTAAGACCGGGAGACGGGCGACAGTAGGACGTACCTGTATGTAACTTGGAGCCTAAATGTTCACACCACATATTCACCTAGTCTCTAGTGCCATAAACCGTTGCTAGACGGGTACCCATGGTGAGTACTTTGGTTATGAGATATCAAGAATTAAGTCCAAGTATAGCTGAGGGTGAAGCTAAAGAGTCACACCCGCTGTACCTGATGTAAAAAGATTAATTTGGAATTAATTCTAGAAGAGAATTTAATTTAATAGGATTAAATTATACTTCTTGGAGATTCAAGCCTCGATGGATTAATTGGATTAATCGAGGTTGAGTTCATAAGTTAGATTTATGGATTTTATAAAACATGGGCTTCTCTTTTAATTAGATTAAAAGGGTGAATTAATTAGTGGGCTTGGTATATTAAATAGAATTTAATATAATGTCCATTGGACCTTGAGACTATTTAATTTAGAATTAAATAAGCCCATTCCATAAAGCCCATCAAATGGATGGACGCGATTTGGTCTAGAGATTGATGAGATGAAGGGCCATGATTAATATGACTTAATCAAAGCCTAGTTTGACTAGGATTTGACTAGGTCAAAATCCTAGTCAAGTGTTCATCTTTAGAAGAGGTTGAGTAGAAATAGGATAAATGTTTCCTATAAATACTAAAAAAAAAAAAAACAGACTCTCTCTCACACACACACACACACATACCTACTAATCTCTACACATTTCATCTCTAATCTCTCTCCCAATTTTCGTCCACCTCTCTTATTTTTCACGAAGATTTTACTCTTTGTTCTTCTTGATTTATTCAAGGTAGAACATAACAGACGTCGATAGCGTTAATCGATATCGTGCGATGTCTCTTCTCCCCAAACGATATCTTGCTAGCACGGGACTTCGTTACTTTCCAGTGGAGAGTGTCGACGATTTGGAAGGTCTGTACTATGAGATCTTGGTGCAAAACGGAGAACAATGCGTGTAGCCAAATGAAGATGACTACGAGAGGTAACATCCTCTTTTACATTTCTTGTTCTAAATTCTATGCCTACATGTTGTGTTTTATTGAACATGAGATACACCGAACGCCCGGGAGAATCAAGGGCACACCCTTGATCCGTTTATGTATGATGCATGCTTTAAATTCCATTTAATTTATGCTTTGCAATTTTATTATGCAATCCTTCGCGCTTCTCTCTTGGGCCGATCTGCTCCCGTATCAGTGGTATCAGAGCCCGGTTCTGTGCATAGGCCTAGAATTCTATGTGCTACATGTGTTTAAGCATGATCAACGTGTTTTAATTTATGTTTGAAGCATGTTTAGCATTGATCTTGATTAGCATTTAATTTTGCATGGGATTTTGGATCTTGGATTTCTTGAATATGTAAATACATGCTCTTGGGTTGGATTTGTCTTGTGGTTCAGAAAATTGCATAAAAAAGTCAAAAAATGGTGAAAAACGGCGAATCGGGAGCGCGTGCAGGCAGGGGCCTACGCGCGCCCCTCCAGCGCGCGGCCGTGCACGCAGGCATGGGAGCCTGCAAGCGTGAGCGCGCGCGGCCGCCTGCGCTGTGCGCGCAGGCAGAGGAGCCTGCGCGCGCGTGCGCCTCGCCGCGCCGGCGGTGCCGTTTTCCGTTTTCTCATTTTTTTGGCTCACTTTTCAAAACTATTTTTCTTGAATTATTTTTATGATATTTTCTGCTTTTTTCTGAACCCATTGACTTGGGTTATTTATTTTTGAGATTTGGAATTTCCTACATAAATATTGCTTTGTTCATGTGGAAAAGGGTTTCCTAACAAGATTTAATTCTATCAATGGTTGAACCAATTATCAAAATTCAAGTGTAAAATTTCGAATTAATTTCGGCGTTTTATAATGTTAGACATCATGGTTATTTTATAGCATGACAATGTGTAGATTTTGGCATGTATTAATATTGCACAAATATTGGATTTTGGGATTCTTGAATATATAGGTATATTCTTGAATACATGGTTTTTTGTGTTCAAGAAGAGTAGGTTGCAATAAAAACATCAAAACATGAAAGGCGGTGGTGGCCGGCAGGCATGCCGCACAACAGGCAGCAGGCGCATTGAAAGCCTAGCAAAGGCGTGTGGATTGTGCCCGGGAGTAGCGCGAATGCGGAAGCGCGGGAAAAAATAAAAGAATTTGCAAGAATTAAACATGCATGAACGATATGTAAACACGTTCAAAGGGTGTTCCCTTGAAACCTCCCGGGCGTTCGGTGTATCTCATGAACAATAAAAGCATATAAAATAATCATGGAGGCCACAGGGTTTAAAAGAAAAGAGGGACGAAAAACCATAAACCGGAAACCTACCGATTGTCGTTTTCGTCTTCAAACCGATACTCGCGTTGTTCCCCATTTTGCTCCAAAATCTCGTATAGGAGACCCTCTAATTTGTACACGCATCCGCCCACGTATCTTGATCCTCGTGCTAGAGAAAGAACAAGTGTATTTTTGGAGAGGACGGATCGATTAAATGTTATTGATTAACGAGATCAATCCTCCTTGATGTTCAATTGTCAAACAAAAGAACAAGAAAAGAGTTTCTTGGAAGAGGAGGAGAGAGGTGCGGCCGAGAGGGAGAGGAAGAGAGACGAGTAGTGTGTGTGTGTGCTTCAAGATTCATCATCTTCTTCAAAGTGGATACTTAGGAGTATTTATAGAGGAGGAATCCTATTCCTCTTCTAGTTTCCTACACTTTGAAGACTCCTCTATTAGGTCAAATCCTAGTCAAATTCTAGCTTCTTGGTCAAACCAATCTTAGCCATTGATTCTTAAATTAACATATTATTGAAAAAGATCGGATAGAATAGTTTACAAAGAGCCAATAAATTTGCTTGACGGTCACCTATTCTAACAATCTCCCACTTGACCTAAAGCTAATTGCCCATGTTCTTTAATCCCATCTTCTCAAGATGTTGAGAATGAGCAATTTGTGATATCAGCTTTGTAAGCGGGTCTGCTATGTTCTCCGTTGATGCAACGTGATCCACTCGCACGTCCCCTTTTCCTACCATCTCTCTAATTAGATGGTAGCGTCTAATTACGTGTTTGGCTTTTTGATAAGGTCTTGGCTCCTTCGCTTGCCCAATAGCCCGGTTGTTATCACAAAGTACAACTACAGGTTTGACAATGGTAGGCACCACACCCAACTCTTGGATGTAGTTTTTTTCATCCAAACAGCCTCGTTTGCAGCTTCAGAAGCTGCAATGTACTCGGCTTCCGTCGTAGAATTCGCTGTCGTATCTTGCTTGGAACTTTTCCAACTGACAGCTCCTCCATTCAACCGAAATACATAACCAGATTAAGACTTAGTGTCACCCACATCCGATTGGAAGATGGCATCAGTATACCCTTCCAATATCAATTCTCCATCTCCGTACATCAAAAATAAATCCCTAGTTCTTCTCAAGTACTTAAGGATATTTTTGACAGTAGTCCAATGATCGTGGCCGGCGCATGCCTGATAACGACTCGTAACACCTAGAGCGTAAGCTATTGAAAAAGAATGCGTGGATCGTCCCGGGAAATTGCGCGAATGCGGAAGCGCGGTATATAAATAAAATACGGAATGTAAACATGCTTTTAAAATTAAAGAACACGTTTCAAGGGGTGTGCCCTTGAAATTTCCTGGGTGTTTGGTGTATCTCATGAATAAACAATATACAATAATCATGGAGGCCATAGGGTTGAAAATTAAAAGAGACGAAAATATTAAGACGAGACCTACCCGTTATCGTTTTCGTCTTCAACGGCTACACGCGTTGTTCCCCATTTTGCACCAAGATCTCGTTCTTGAGACCCTCCAAATCGTGACACACGATCCACCCACATATCTTGAACGTCGTGCTAGCAACGAGCAAGTATAATTTATTGGAGTGGATGAATCAACAACACGTTATGAATTAATGGTATTGGTTCATCAATGTTCTAATGTTCCAAGAACAAGAGAACAAGAAAATATGTTTTCTTGGAGAGAGAGAGGGCGGACGAGAGGGAGAGAAACGAGAGAGGGAGTGTGTTGTGTGTGTGTTGGAATTTCAAGAATCATCATCCTTCAAAAGGTGCAAAGCTAGGGGTTTATATAGAGGAGGAGTTTAATCCTCTTTAAACTCCAACTCTTTAGAAGCTTAATTTGACTAGGATTTTGACCTAGTCAAAGTCCTAGTCAAAGTAGAATTTGACCTTGTCAAATTCAATCCTAGCCTTTGATCTCTCCCATTAAATCTCAACCATTAATTTAATTTAATTTAATGGAATATCTAAAAAATATTCCAAAAGGCCAAATAAATATAATAAATGAATATTAGTATTTATTCTGGGCCCATTAAATTAATTCCCTTAATAAATTCAATTTATTAATTTAATTCCCTTTATCAAATAGAAGGAATGAATTTTCCAAGAAAATATAGGACCCGATTAAATCCAATTTAATCATTCCTTTACTCCAATATTTAATTCCAAATTAAATACTAAGTGTGTGTGGATAGTGTGTGACTCTTTTAGGTTCACCTTTCAGCTAGACTTGGTCGGATTCCTAGAATCCGTCCGTTACCATGGGTGGCCATCTAGCAACGGTCCATGGCACTAGAGACTAGGTGAAATGTTCGGGGATGAACATTTAGGCTCTAACAGTACACTTGTCCTTCTGTCTTCGGTCTCATCACTTAAGGTCTAGGGCACGGAAAATGCAGGTACCCATTTTGGACCTAAGTGTCGGTCTGTCCTTACTAAACGCTGCAAGGGAAACCTTCCCTTCTGTTCAGTTACTGTGGCCACAGATTTTAGGGACAAGACACAGAGCATACATGAGACTCAACTGTCAATGCCTTTTGACAGGAGACGGATCCTTTCTTGGAAACTACTGTCACTCTGTACATCAGAGCTGCACTAGACATGGCTTATGACTACTCAAGAGTATTTTCGCAATCTCTCACCATATCTAAGATACAGACCTGATGTACAGGTAAACTCAGCAGTTCCTCAAGTCAAAGGACTTGACCTGTACCGTTGGAACCGGAAATACGCGTCATACCTTGCAGACCATACTCAAGGTCCTCCGTAAGACGGTTCCCGCGAGTCACCTCAGTTAGCTGCCTCCTAGCATGCTAACTCACTAACACTGCTTAGACGACCTTCGTCACCCGTCGATGAAATACGATAGCAGATGCTTAGTGCAAGTCTCAAGGGGAATCTCGGTACCCATTTTCGAGATTCCTTGACTTGGAGATTTCCGGACTGATTCGGTAAGACTGATTTCATGGACCTACCTCCAAGCGTAGTCCCAGTCCCCGAAATCGATTCTCAGTCCGTGGGCTTTGTTTGCGTAGTGAACAGATATGTAATAGCAGATATAAGTGAACGTAAACAAAGTGTTGCCATATGAACTTCACTTCTTTATTCGTAAATATTTTTATCAAACACCTGAAATTGTCTAGACATAGGTTACATATTCCCGCCAAAATTGCCTTACATGGTCACCTATTCTAACAGCTATATCAGGCCTCGTACATTGAACGACATATTGTATACTGCCAATGGCAGAAGCATAGGGAATTTCTGACATTTTCTTAACTTCCTCATAAGTCTTGGGAGACTGAGTCTTGAAGAGTTTAATTCCATGCCTCATGGGAAAAAAATCCCTTTTTGATTCATCCATCTTGAACCTTTTCAAGACTTTATCAATGTACGAGACTGTGGTCATTCCTAACATTCTTTTAGATCTATTTCTGTGGATCTTTATCCCAAGAATATAGGAAGCTTCACCCAAGTCCTTCATGGAGAATTGAGCAGATAACCATGCTTTAATGTCACCTAACATTTTAACATCATTCCCAATGAGTAAAATATCATCCACGTAAAGCACGAGTAACACAATAGAGCTCCCACTAACCTTTTTATATACACAGGGATCATATTCGTTCTTGATGAAGTCATAACATTTTATAACCTCATTAAAACGAATGTTCCAACTTCGGGATGCCTGTTTGAGCCCATAAATTGACCTCTGGAGTTTACAAACTTTTTTCTCTTCTCTTTTAGATGTAAAACCTTGTGGCTGATCCATATAGATTTCTTCCTCAATGAATCCATTAAGGAATGCATTTTTCACATCCATTTGCCATGTCTCATAGTCATAATACGCAGATATGGTAAGTAAGATCCTTATAGACTTGGCCATAGCGACGGGCGAATAGTTCTCCTCAAAGTCCACACTAGGCCTTTGAGTGTAGCCTTTCACTACCAATCGGGCCTTAAAGGTTGATACCTCTCCATCGGCTCCAAGCTTTCGCTTAACTCCCTTAGGTGGGTCCACCAAGATCCATACCTTGTTGGAGTTCATGGAGTCCATTTCGGATCTCATGGCCTCAAGCCATCTACCCAAATCGATATCAGATATTGCCTCTTTTAACGTCTTTGGATCATTATCCAATTAATCAGTCAAGGCTAGCATACCATATCTCTCAGGCTGTTTAGAGACTCTAGCCGAGTTTCTTAGAGGATACGTAAAATCAAAAGGTTCATTGTGAGACAGTATGGGTGTCATTTCTGGCATAGGCGATGCATCATTTAACTCTTCGAGTTGCACCTCTTTGTTTTGAGTATCCGAAGGAAAACCCTTTTCCAAGAATACTGCATTTCTCAAAACAAACACGTTTTGTTCTGAGGGATCATAGAAGAAGCATCCTACAGTTTCTTTCGTATATCCAACAAATCTACATAAGATGGATCTCATATCCAACTTATCTCCCACTAGTCTTTTGACATATGCGGGACACCCCCATATTCTCAAATACTTATAAGAGGGTGGTTTGCCATGCCATATTTCATATGGTGCTTTGGATACAGCCTTAGATGGCACCATGTTTAATAACTTGGCCGTCGTTTCTAAACACATAGCCCCAAAAAGAAAGAGGTTGTAGTAGAACTCATCATGGAACGAACCATGTCCAACAAAGTTTGGTTCCTCCTTTCAGCCATGCCATTAAGTTGTGGCGTTGCAGGAGGAGTCCAAGAATCCCATTCTCTTTTAAGTAATTTAAAAATTCACCACTTAAGTTTTCACCACCACGATCAGATCGAATGGTCTTAATTTTTCGTCCAGTTTGATTTTCTACTTCAAGTTTGAATTTTGTAAACATATCAAATACTTTAGACTTGTACTTCATTAAGTACACATAACCGAACCGTGAGTGATCATCGGTAAAGGTTATGAAGTAAGAAAATCCTCCTCTAGTTGGAATACTTAACGGTCCACAAACATCTGTCTGGATTTAATCCAACAGTGCAGCGGCACGACTACTTTGTCCGATAAATGGTGTTTTGGTCATTTTTCCCTTGAGACAAGATTCACAAGTTGAAAGAGCATCTAAGTTCTCTATTTCTAGATTCTTAGAGTCAATTAATCTCTTCATCCTATCCTTGAAAATGTGACCTAATCTAGCGTGCCATGTTTGTGCATTTTCTTGATCATCGAATTTTTGTTTATGTTGAACGTTCATAATCATATTATGTTGTTGGATAGTATATAAACCATTTATTAAAGTGTCAAGTAAAACAGAAGAACCATTCCTCATTAAGTAGAAACATTGTTTTGATATACAAAATTCATACTCCTCTTCATCAAGAGTTAGGTATAGATATAATGTTTCTTATCATACTTGGTACATAATAATAACTATTAAGTACTATCCTAACATCCTTGCTAATAGCTAAGTGAACAGTTCCAACGGCTTCAACAACAACTTGCTTACCGTCTCGAAGCCTGAGGATCACATCCCCTTCACTTAAATTTTTGCTTCTTCTCATTACCTGTAAATCATTGCAAATATGAGCTCCACAACCGGAATCTAATACCCAAGAAGCATTATTAGCAACCATGTTAATTTCAACAACAAAAATACCTTGGACTGTTGCAAGAAACTTCTTGCAATTCCTCTTCCAATGGCCTTTTTCGTGGCAGTGATGACACTCATCATTTGTTGGATTGGCCTTG
The DNA here is from genome assembly GCA_034509735.1 of Sesamum alatum. Classification (NCBI taxonomy): domain Eukaryota; kingdom Viridiplantae; phylum Streptophyta; class Magnoliopsida; order Lamiales; family Pedaliaceae; genus Sesamum; species Sesamum alatum. Next base: position 18,285,834 of record JACGWO010000002.1, read on the forward strand.
ATTATCTTTTTCCCTTTGCCATTCCCTCGGCCGTCCTTATTGATTTTCTTCCTTCCCATTCCATTTCTCCTCCATTTCTTGACCCTTTTGGTCATGGAAGAAGATGTGGATGGGGTTGCTAGCATTACTGGTGCAGGCTTCTTAATACTAGCCTCGTATTGCATAAGCATACTGATCAATTGAGGAACAGTTTTCTCAAGACTGTTCATATTGTAATTAACAACAAATTGATCAAAAGACGACGGTAATGACTGTAAGATCACATCTATGTAGGAGTCATTATTGATGCCTGCGTTCAAAGATTCTAACTTCTCAATGAGAGAAAGTATCTTGACGCCGTGGTCATGAGCAGACGACCCCTCAGTCATCTTTGCCCAATAGAACTCCTTTGATGTTGCATATCTTATATGTCGATCTTGTACCGCAAACAACTCTTGTACGCATACGAAGATCTCAGATGCATGCTTAAGGTGTTCATGTTGCTTTTGCAGTTCATTGCTCATAGATGCTAGCATAAGGCAACGGGCCTGAAGGTCATCATCGATCCAACGTTGGAACGTCACACGTTCTTCATCAGTTGAATCCTCGGGAAACTCAGTCGGAGGACGAGATTCCAACACATAAGAGCGTTTCTCAGAATCCAAAACAATTTTGAGATTCCTAAGCCAGTCAGCATAGTTGGTTCCAATAAGTTTGTTTGTCTCAAGTATGGTAGCAAGTGGACTTTTAGACATTTTCGATCTACAAGAAAGAAAATAAGAAACAATGGAGATTTTAGCATTCTTTTAATCAATGTTAATTAAATTTACGATATGGTCTTTAATCATAAATTGCTCCCACTATTTCTTCAAAATTCCATAAACCCCCATATGGATTTTCGGAAAATATTTTTCCTAGTGGGCTTGAGGTCCATAGAACGAATTACATACCCCGCTGTTACGATTCGCATGAAAATAATTCTATGGGAGGTCACTTTCACCATTCTCATCTTGTGAGATCCCCAAGGTGTTTTACCTCATTTTTCACATAATCCCAAGGACTCCAAGTGAATTATGTTACTTTATGTTAAGCCCAACCCATCGACCAAAAATCCCCCCACTATCGCCCTCCACGACTCGTGAGACAGAGTGATAGTAAGTAATCTACTTGTACATAGTGATAGTACAACTTTTCACTACTTCCAAATCATTCCATGACTCGTGAGACAATGAATTGAAAGGTGATAGCACCTCATACTTTGTCACTATGGATGGAAGGTCTGGATTATCAAATCCAATTTGATTTTATCCATCACGGGCTTAATATATTAACTTGGACACTCCAAGTGAGGGTTTTAAACCATTTGTTTACGCAAGACCTCATCACAATGTTTTATTCTTGTTTGCTTGTTTATCATATACAAGAAATAAAACCTAGCATGCCCTTGTTGGATGATCATGAGCCCGTAGTCATCCCATATATTTATTACATAAAGATATCACATATCATATATGCAAATAATATCATGTATATGTATTTAGATCCAATAAAATAAAAGAATTTAATTCCTTATGTTAAATCACATGATATTTTCCATGGAATAAAATTGAATTTAATTCATGGGCACTTGATTCATAGTGTCAAATTAACTAGGATTTTCCAAGAAATTGTCCTAATCATATTAGGAGAATATGTTAAATTTTCCTAATGAAATTGAAAGTGAAAATCCAATTTTCTTTCTCAATTTATATCCATATATAAATTAAGAAAATAATATATATATATATATATATTATTATCCTCAAATAAAAACAGAGTTGAGAATATACAAAATTGCTATTAAATCCGACTATGTAGGCGGAAGATGAATCCGGCCATGTAGGCGGAAGAATCCAACCATGTAGGCGGAAGATAAATCCAGCCGTAGGCGGAAGGTGAAACACAATAGAATCAAATTTCAACAATTGAAATATGCCCAAGAATTAAATTCAACACATCAAGAGATTAACACATAAAATTAAATCGTTAAGCAATTTAATCCGATTAAATCACATCAAACCAAAATAAATTCAATTGACTTGCATGATCGGGCTCTGATACCACTGTTAGTTTCATATAATCCCCGAGACATTAAACACAGTGGAAATTAAAATTTTAATTAGAAAAATATTATTATAATTAGCGATCGAATCGCCCGTCTCGCTGCTATTACGATGTGGATCTCATGCATAAAATGATGTCAATTGAATAGTTAAGAGAACCAACCTTTCTTGCTTCTGGTTGATGTTGGTTACTTGAACTTTCTCAAGAACGACCTTACCTTAAAATTGGTGGAACATCAAAACAGAATCGCTTTTAATTGTTGTTCACGGTAGGAATACAAGTGTCTTCCCTCTAAAGCTAGCCCACATCACCTATGATGGAATCATCCTCAAACCTATGCTAGTAGGTATTGGAGGATTAAGGTAGATCAACTATTGATCTATGGAGAAATCAAAGGAATTCTTCTCTTTTTGGAGATAAGAAATGAACATAAGACCAATGCTAAAGTGAAAGCTAGACTTTCTAGCTTTGAAGGAGAGAAAGTCTAAGAACTAGAGAGCAAAAGGAAAGCAAGAGTTTTTCTATCTTTGTATGTAGAAATTGGTATATTAATCTCTTGCTTTGTACCCCTTTGTATAGACATTCCTTTGCACTAGTTACAGTGAATGTAGAAAAGGCCTTTTGTCTTGCTCTTAGAATACTTGTCTTCTTCATAGACAAGTTCTAGCATGACTCATCTTTTCTCCTTTTACATTTGTCTTCTTTATAGACAAGTTTTAGCATGACTCATATTTCCTTCTTCTACACTTGTCTTTTTTATAGACAAGCTTTACCATGACTCATATTTTGTTCTTCATCTAAAGATGAAAACTAGTCATGTCTATGTTCAATGAATCTTGTCTTGTGGGCTTGGGCTAAGGTCTTGGGCTTTATCTTAATTTTCAATTGGACTAAGTCCAATTTTAATTAATTCCCAACTAATTATTTAGCCCATGATATTTAATTTCTTAATTAAATATAAGCCCAAATCAATTAATCTAATTAATTAATTTTCAAGCTCAAATAGATTCATCTTAATTAATCTATCACAAGTCTTAGTTAATCAAATTAATGCTTGTGAATTTAGACTCCAAATTAAATAATCATATTATTTTAATATTTCCATCAAATGATTTCATAAATCATTTCAATTAATTAATTTATTAATTGATTTATTCTCCATAATTAATTCTACAAACTAATTCCAATAATTCCATCATGGATTTGTATGTGACCCTTTAGGTTCACTATTCAGCTAGACTTGGCTTGTATCATATATACAATTTAATTAGCAACTTGCTTGCATTAGATTAATTAGATCTTATCATAATTAATCACCCTCAATTAACTCCTTAATTATATGGTACCCGTCACCATGGGTGGCCATATAGCAATGGTCCATGGCACTAGAGAATAGGTGAACTATTGCGTGAACCTGTGAGCTACGCATACCATGCAGATACGGTTCCTCCGCTACTAACCTCCCGATCAAAGTCTAGGGCATGGAATTCATTACAGGTTCCCATTATCGACTTTGATGTCTATGTATCAACTCTTCAAGTTATTCTTCCAATTTATCAATATAGGAAAAACCCTTTCTCCTATTTGATCAATCGCCATGGCCATGGGCTTCAAGGAACGGATAATGTACAGAACATAAGAGGTTCGTTATCATCTCATGATAAGTAAAAAATCTTATCTTGGAAATCACCAACCTCCATGCAAGCTTCAACTATGTCTGAAACATGACCGTATAGTGATCCAGGATGAAACCTGAGACCACATTGTACATGATCAAGTCATAGCCGTCCTATGCACAAGATTACTGTAGAACCTCAAGTGTGAGGACTAGTTAGTGTACTATCGTAGCCTAGGAGTTCTAGTCATATCGATCATGCCATATAGGGCTTCCATATGACAACTCCTGCGAGTCAATTCAGTGAACTTGATAACTCTTTATCAAGCACCCACTAAAGTGCGCAGACGTCATACGTCTCTATCTATGAAACTCAACATTCATCATATGAACGCATCACTTAGTGCAAGTCTTTAAGGAATGGTCGATGCCCTATCTCGATCAATTCATCGACTTGGAATATTTTAGATCAAACCATAGAGGTTGGTTTCATGGTCACCATCATATGCGCGAGCCAACCCCATAGCATAATTGATCTAAGGGCTTCAACCAAATGCTCATATAAATATAATGTTAAAAGCATATGATGAAATTGGCCAAAGAACATTTCTTAAATTAACATATTATTGAAAAAGATCGTATAGAATAGTTTACAAAGAACCAATAAATTGGCTTGACTGTCACCTATTCTAACAAAAAGAACAAGGACCCCCCGTGATATTGGAAATGTTCAAAAAACCCGCTGTGAAAATTAACGTATCAATTACACCCCCTGTGATATATAAAAAAATTTAAAAACCCCTTGAAGCCGATGTTGGTGGCACACGCATGTTGACCGCGACTGGGGTTCTGAAAAGTGCTTTTTTTGATATTTTTGCCCTTCTGTTCTCCAACCTAATCTAATATATAATATATTTATAAATTAGTATTATATAATAATATACTATAGCATTATTATAATATATTATATAATATTATTATATACTAATATAATAAAATATTATTATATATGTAACTTAAATTAAATTAAATAAAATTTTAAAAAAAATGGGCGGGGGGGCAGCGGTGTCGCCCTGCCACTGTAGAGGAGGGCGGTGCCGTCGCCCCGGGACCAAATGTTGAGGGTGACGGCGTCGCCCTCCCTCACTCCGATGGGCGATTCCGTCGCCCATCGCAGCGAGGGAAGGCAACGCGCCGCCCTCGACTGGGCGACCGCTTGCCCTCCGCCGGATGGGCAAGGGAGGGCGACGTCGTCGCCCTCCGCCTCTGGGCGACTGGCGACGTCACCGCCCCCCTCTGCTGGGGGCGGAATGGGTGGGGTGGGGTGGGGGGTTAGGCGGGGGGGTGGGAGGGGGGATTTATTATTAGTTTTTCATTAATTTTTTTAATAATAATTTTTTAATTATAAATTATAATAATATGTATATTATAGGTCATCTCTGGAAATCAAGGAGGTATTTTAGTCATTGTCTCAAAAAAACTAAGTCTAGGTTGACCAGGGGGCGGTATGAGTTATTCTTCATAACATAAGGGTGATTTTTTATATTTAATTTTTTATAGGGGGTTTTTGATATTTTTCTCATATCACAGGGGGTCAAAATGAATTTAACCCTAAAAAGAATGGGTTATTACTAGTCTACAATGGTTAAGGATTGCATGGACTATGCAAGGAGATGTCAAGCTTGTCAAATTCACGCCAACCTTATCCACCCACCACCTGAGCCATTGCACCCTACTGTGGCTTTGTGGCCCTTCGATGCTTGGGGTTTGGATGTCGTGGGACCCATGACAAAGTCCTGGGTGGTCACTTATATATCTTGGCAGCAACTAACTACTTCTCTAAATGGTTTGAAGTAGTCCCCCTTGAAGAAGTGAAAAAAGAGAATGTTGTTGATTTCTTCCGTACACACATCATATATCGTTACTGAGTGCTAGGTATATCATCATTGATAATGGAAAACCCTTTTGCAACAGCTTGATAGACAAATTATGTCAAAAGTTCGGATTCAAGCAAAGAAACTCTTCTATGTACTTTGCCGCTGCCAACGGTCTTACCGAAGCATTTAACAAAACTTTGTGCAGCCTGTTGAAGAAGGTAGTCACCAAGTCAAAGCGATATTGGCACGAAAGAATTGGAAAAGCTCTATGGGCATACAGAACCACTGTCAGAATGCCTACGCAAGCAACTCCGTATGCCTTGGTTTATGGATTGGAGGCGGTCCTCCCGCTTGAGCAACAAATTTCTTCATTAAGGATAGCAATACAAGAAGGGCTTACTGAATAAGAAAATGCTCGAATACGGCCCGATGAGCTAGAAGCTCTGGATGAGAAGAGACTGGAAGCACAACAAAGGCTTGAGTGTTATCAAGCTCGACTATCCAAAGCATTCAATAAGAAGGTTCGCCTATGATCTTTTCACGTTGGTGATTTAGTACTCCAGTGAGGAGGCCTATAATCACAACGCATCGAACGGGCAATAAATTCTTGCCAAAATGGGATAGTCCATATGTCGTCAAAGAGATCTACACAAATGGTGCATATAAGTTGGTTGATGAAGACGGCTTAAGGATAGGCCCAATAAATGGAAAGTTCCTGAAACGATACTACGCCTCAAAAAAGAAAAGTACAAAAAATAAAAATAAACAAAAATGAAAAAAAAGGAGAAAAAATGAAAAAAATGAAAAAAAAAAAACTCATGGCCTACATGAGTATAAACTGCGAACGGTCCTTCCCTCACTAAACAAATATTTTGTACCCTTGAACTACGTATTGACTTGATCCTCTTGATGAGGTATGTAGGTAGCTTAGATATTATAAGTTCAATCATAACGTTTAAATGAACTTTATTTCTCATATAAAGTCATCAAGATGGAAAGTATTCAAACATGCTCAAAGATTGCAAGATAGAGAGAAAAGAAAAAAGCTTCTATTACGTAATCTCAAAAAAACATTGGAGTTCATGATTTAGAAAAAAAGAAAAAGGAATCAAATGTTAGAATAGGTGACCATGTAGCCAATCTTGGCAGACAAAATGTAACTTATGTCTAGACAATTTCAGGGATTTGATAAATTATTAATGAATAAAGAAGTGAAATTCATTTGGCATTACTTTGTTTGTGTTCACTTTATCTGCATTACATATCTATTCACTACGCAAACAAAGCCCACGGACTGAAAACGTATTTCGGGGACTAGGACTACGCTTGGAGGTAGGTCCATGAAATCAGTCTCGCCGAATCAGTTCGGAAATCTCCAAGTCAAGGAATCTCGAAAATGGATACCGAGATTCCCCTTGAGACTTGCACTAAGCATCTGCTGTCGTATTTCATCGATGGGTGACGAAGGTCGTCTAAACAGTGTTAGTGGGTTAGCCTGCTTGGGAGCAGCTGATTGAGGTGACTCGTAGGAACCGTCTTACGGAGGACCTTGAGTAGGGTCGGCTACGTATGACGTGTGTTCCCGGTTCCGACAGTACAGGTCAAGTCCTTTGACTTGAGGAACTGCTGAGTTTACCTGTATATCAGGGCTGTATCTTAGATATGGCGAGAGATTGCCAAGAAGCACTTGAGTAGTCATAAGCCATGTCTAGTGCACCTCCGGTGTACAGAGTGACGGTAGTTTCCAAGAAAGGATCTGTCTCCTATCAAAAGGCATTGACAGTTGAGTCTCACATATGCTCTGTGTCTTGTCCCTAAAATCTGTGGCCACAGTAACTGAACAGAAGGGAAGGTTTCCCTTGCGCCGTTTAGTAAGGACAGACCGACACTTAGGTCCAAAATGGGTACCTGCATTTTCTGTGCCCTAGACCCTAAGTGGTGAGACCGTAGATGGAAGGACAACTGTACTGTTAGAGCCTAAAAGTTCATCCCCGAATATTCACCTAGTTTCTAGTGCCATGGACCGTTGCTATATGGCCACCCATGGTAACAGGCGGATTCTAGGAATCCGACCAAGTCTAGCTGAAAGGTGAACCTAAAGAGTCACACACAATCCACACACATTAAGTATTTAATTTAGAATTAAATATTTGGAGAAATAGAATGATTAAATTGGATTTAATCAGGTCCTTTATTTTCTTGAAGAGAATTAATTCCTTTTATTAGATAAAAGGGATTAATCTAATAAATTAGATTTATTAGAAAATTAATTTAATGGGCCTAAATAAATATTTATATTTATTATATTTATTTATTGCCCTTTGGAATATTTAAATAGGTTTTAAATATTCCATTAAATTAAATTAATGGTTGAGATTAAAAAGGAGAGATGGATGGCTAGGATTAATTTGACTAGGTCAAATTACTACTTTGACTAGGTCAAAATCCTAGTCAAAATAGTCTTCTTTAGAGTTGGAGTTTGAAGAGGATTAAACTCCTCCTGTATATAAAGTCCTAGCCCCTCACCATAAGAGAGATGATGAAACTCCAACACACACACACACACACACACACTCTCTCTCTCTCTTGCTCTCTCTCCTCTCGTCCGCCCTCTCTCTCTCTCTCAAGAATATTATTTTCTTGTTCTTTTGTTCTTGAACAATTGAACATAGGAGGATTAATCCCGTTAAATTAATGACGTGTGATTGATCCATCCTCTCCAATATACTTGTCCGTTCGCTAGCACGACGTGCAAGATACGTGGGTGGATTGTGTGTCACAATTTGGAGAATCTCATATACGAGATTTGGTGCAAATCGGGGAACAACGCGAGTACCGGTTAGAAGACGAAAACGACAATCGGTAGGTCCCGATTTACTTTTCGTCCCTCTTTTATTTTTAATCCTATGGCCTCCATGATTGTTTCTATGCTTTTAATTCATGAGATACAACGAAGACCCGGGAACTTCAAGGGTACACCCCTTGAACGTGTTCTTTATTTTATGTAAAAGCATGTTTAAATTTTTGTTATTTAATTTTATACCGCGCTTCCGCATTTGCGCTATTTCCCGGGACGATCCACAATCTTTCATCAAATGCCACAAAATAAAAGGTCCTAAGCAAATCTCAAGCAAAGGGACTCAAATCCTTCAACTCTTCCTTAAGAGCTCCCAAATTTGTTTCTTTGAAGCCTCCAAACTCACAACCACTTCATCATTGAGCAGGGTAGTATTCTCAAGCACTGCAATTTCTTCCACAATTTCACGATCTCCAACTTGAGCACTATGAAAAAGTTAATTTTCTTCCTACAGAGTAGCACACAAAGTCTTCTGTTGCTCCTTTAAATCCGCAAGATCCTTCTCAACATGCCTCAACTTGTCCGTAGTGGATTGGACCTTGAAAGCCTCTTCACTTTCTTTAGCTCGAGCATCTTGAAGAGGATCGTTGGCTTTCTTTAGTTGTCGCTCGAAACGATCTTTGGATAACCTATCAGAAGACGACGACCTTGCCTCATCATAAGCAGCGGCCTTGGCAAAGAATGTGTTGATCGATTCTTCCACTTTTGAGATATCAAACTTCTAAAAGCTCTTCACAGATTCAAGAACAAAATAAACGTCGTCTTTGATTGATGAGGTGAAATCATTTGGGGTGTTTGATATCTTCACGAGAAGATCACGCCACAGCTTTTGAAGGAACTTCTTTTGATGATTAAGAACAAACCTCTCGCCTTCGAATACCGACACCGCTGCTTGACAAGAGGGTTGTTTTCTCTTAAGCCCCATTCCAATAGGATGAGTTGTAGCCCACAAGTTAGACCCAAAATTCGATCCTTGACTATCTTGAGAAGTCTCATTGATCTTCAACTACTAAGACTTCATCTTCGAGCTGCGATAATGCATCAACTCGAGTTAGAAACGAAAGAAGATCTTATCGCTACAAAAAAAAAAAAGAGAGGGAAACGGGTAAGAAAAAGATAACCTCCTTGAAGAAATTCAGCATCAATAGTTCCTGACTTGAGCCTTCACCATCAACGTCGATGTTTGTTTGTTTTGATTCCCTCTTCGGCCTCTTCCAATGGAGATCGAGGTTGCTATTCTCACTTACTTCCAAGGAACGAGGAGCACTTTTCTTCTTATTCACTTCAAGGGGTTCGACCACTTGAGAATTTTTCTTGGGAAGAGAGGTAGCGGCTCGCAGGGTTGATCTTGGGCAACTCCTTCATCATACTCCTTGCCTTTGGGAGAAGCTTCACTTGGGCCTAAGACAAGCAACTTCGGCACATTTTTTTCAAGGTAGCCACCATGAACTTCAAGCCACCACCTTTTGTACGCCTGAGAGGAGAACTTCTTAACATTTGGGGGCATGGGAGAGAACAACACTTTCTCCATGGTCTTGGACAAAATGCACAAACACCAGTAACGGATTCGACCATCTAAAGAGGCCTTGCGAACGTCTTATGAAAGAATCCCTGGTAATTCTTGGACGAAACCAAATTGACGACTGAATCGATGAGGGCTATAGGCTCGACAACAGAATGATCGCCTTGTCGCAGAGGAAGATAGTTTCTTCAGATTTTGTGGTGTGCCCGTCGTCTGTGAATGAAAAATCCTTGTCCCTCACAATCATGTTGCAAGTCCAAGAGATAAAGTCACCTCTGTGTAGCCGCTTTCTCGCCTCTTGTGGATCATAGTATTTCGCACCTCCTTTGCCTGAGAAGAGTGTCATCTTGGGCCCAAGAACAGTTTGCACAAGTTGATAATGAGTCTTGAAATAATAAGCTGTCAAACTATAAACAAATTAATCGGATATGGAGAATGCACGCGAGTTGGCCTTGGGGAGTTAGAGATCTTATAAAACCTCTGTAAATGCTAGCCAAGACAGGAATGGCAAGACCAATCCTTCGACCGGCTGCTAAGGCACTCGCCACCTAGAAAACACTCGTACGTATTGAACCAACATCTTGAATGGGAAGGGAAAAGGTACAAAGCCAACACGCCAAATACGCCACCAAGAATGTCTGTTCCTTGAAACTCCCTTCAATACCAAGCTTTCAGAACAACGCCTCGTCCGTCGTGGACCACTTCCTATGTATCCTAAAGATTCCGAAAGTGTCTTTTTATTCTTTACACGGAGGGGGGTCGCAGTTCCTCATAGGCTCTTCTAAACCAATACTTGATCCACTTGTCGGCAGAAACTTGGGAGGACTGACCGTCGTTACTATTCCTTCAAAGCAAATGGTAAGCGTGGAGCAGGAATTTGCAAGAGCGAGGCGCAAGTCATCGTCCCATCTTGGGATGCCTGCGCGCCCGGATGCGCGGCCAGAGAGGCCGCGCGCAAGCGCGCAAGCGCACGCAGACGGAGGAGTCCGCGCGTGCACACGCGACTGCGTGCTGAAGGCTGCGCACGCGCGCGCACGAGGCGGCGCCGCCAGGCGCTCGCGCACGCAGACGATGGTGTCTCTGCGCGCGCGCCCGGCAGGCGCGCCCAGTGCGCGTGCGCGCGCGCTGCGCAAGGCAGGCGCACAACTGGCGGCCGGCAGGCTAGTGCGCGCGGCCGTGCAGCCTGCTGCCACCCTGCCTGCTTGCGCGCGCACAGTCAGGCAGCGCCTGCACGGACCGGCGGGCGACTGCCGGTGGCCGCGTCGGGCGGCGGTATTAGGGTTTCTCTTTATATTTTCAGTTTTAATTTTTTAATTAATTCTAAAAAATTCATTTTTGTTTAATTTTTGCCTATTTTCTAAGACATTATTTGGGAGGTTAAATTATGTTGGATTTGGAATCCTGTGGATAATTTACCTACAAATAATGAGGAAGGGTCTTCCTAAAATGGGAAAAATATTATTGCCAACGGTTGTACCATATTTTTCATACGTTACACATTTAATTTATCTTGGATAATTATGATTGGTAATCATGTGATATTAGCATGCATTTATATGATTGGATCATGTGATTATGTGCGTTGGATGGAAATGGATGGTCACGAGCCCTAGATCGAATGTATGGTTTAATTTTATGTTGGGCCTGTGTGCCTCTTTTTCTGCTTTCTCCTTCTCCCTTTCTAGTTGCCTTGGAATAATAAGGCATTCTTCCTCCCTCCTTATGTACTCCCCCCGGGTTTTCACTGGTGTTTCTATTTTACATATGTAATGAGAGTAGAATAAGAGTGAGGTTTTAATTTTATGTAATTGGTGGAGAAGAAGGAAGGTCCACATGGAGAGCCCAAACTGGAGGTTCCAAGGAGTTTCTATGAAGAGAAGAAAGAGAAAAGAGACCCAGGCCCATCAGAATGATGATTGGGTTACTATTCATGTAATAGTGTAGGACCAACCCTAGATTGACTATAGATCTACTGCGGGGCTCAGTGGATCGCATAGGATTCGGTCTCGTGATCATGCTAGGCTTTAATTTTGCATGTGGTTATTATGATGGATGAATGGTATTTTGTTTATCATATAACTGCTATGGATGCAATTTACTTACGCATTATGGATGAATGTGTTGATATATTTATTTATGAGATCTCGGTCATTTATTACTCTCACATTGGTTGGACCAATGTCTAAATATTAGACCTTAGACAAAATGGACATGGGCTCTAGGAGTATGTCCATGCCTTCCAATCCATGGCATAGTGAGGAAGCTGATATAGGTCGATAGCGTGGTCTCACGAGTCGTGGCACGTCTATCGTACTTAAAAGAAGCTGCATTGTATCATGAACGAAAATAGACTACCGTTACCTGTCTCACGAGTCGTGGAGGTAGCAGTGGGTCTATGGCTCGGTTGATTGGGTCGGGTCTAACGTCCGATTAACATGATTCGCTTGGAGTCCTCAGGATCATGTGAAAGGGTGAGGCAATAATCTTGGGAATCTCGTGGAACGAGAATGGTATGGTATACCTCCCACGGGATTTTTTCCATGCGAACCGTAAAAGCAGAGTATGGGAAAATTTGCTGTGGATCCCAAGCCCACTAGGAAAGGGTTTCCCGAAAACAACGTTTGAGAGTACCGTGTTTTTCGTATAAATAGTGGGAGCATTAAATGACTAAAGACCAAGCATTTAATTATTTATCAAACCACCATCTTTTACATTCTGCTCATCGCGAACTCTATTTATTAAATGTAGATTTAAAAATGTCTAAGAACCCTTTATCACCATTCTTGAGACCAACAAATTCAATGGAACCAATTACAACGACTAGTTGCGCAATCTCAGGATAGTCTTGAATTACGAGAACCAAGGCTACGTCATGGACGAGCCTCTCCCTAGGACCTTACCGGAAGGATCCACGCCAGAAGAACGTGAGACGTTCGAGACTTGGCATAAGGATAACCGGAAGGTCCGTAGCGTCATACTTGCTTCGATGAGATTCAGAAGCAATATGAAAGGCTAGACGAAGTCCCTTCCATTATGGCTCGCCTCAAGGATTGCTATGCAGTCCCGGACCGGCATACTAGGTGTTGGAATAAGTGACCAGAAAGCCAATAGGTTTGGCAATTTGTAACCTATCCGACAACTTGATGTGAATGTAAAATATTATTATGTGATGAATAAGATGAGTGTTCGTCACCAATGGTACCTTCTTTGTTGCGCTCATCTTACATTTGTTAAAACGGTGTTTAACTTCTATCGCAATAAAGCCCACAGATCATGGATAACAACTCATGCAGTTGGGCCACGCATTGGATGGTGGTCATGAAACCAACTGATTAAGAGTTGGGTCTGAAATGTTCCAAGTCGAGGACCTCGAGACAGGGCATCGAGAGTCCTATTGAGACTTGCGTCAAGAGTCGTGTTCATTGGATGAGTGTCGTGTTTCATCGGCGACAGGCGTGGGACGCCTACACAATCTTGATGGTTGGTCGACTGGGGTCGAGCTGACTGGACTGACTCGCGGGGATCATCATATGGAAGCCTTGGAGGCTTGGTCGGTATGATTGGTTTTCCCCGGTTCCGATAGTACGGGAGTAATCCTCAGACTTGAGGGATCATGGCAGTCGCGTGCACATGACGGCTGTATCTTGGATCTGGCAAGAGGTAATCATTCTGTAAGTAGATTATCATAAGCCCTGTCCAGTGCAGTCGGAATGTGTAGCGAGGACGGTGGATTACAAGAAGAGGATCCGTCCCTGTCAGTATGTGACAGAGGTATCTCCTATGCACTCGGAGGACACGTTCATGTTGTTTGAAGCTGTGGCCACAGTGGTTGGTCGAACAGGGAATGGTTTCCTATGTCGATGCAATGAAGCATACGTGATCTCGAGTATTAAGCATAGATGCCTAGTCAAGGATGAGAACCGACGCCCAATTCGATACCCTAGACTAAGGCCGGGAGACGGTAGATGGAAGGATCGTACCCGTACGGAATCGGCGCCTAAATGTTCACGCCAATTCACCTAGTCTCTAGTGCCATGGACCGTTGCTAGACGGCCACCCATGGTAACGGGCCCAAGTCTAGCTGAGGGTGAACCTAAAGGGTCACACACAAATCACCGAGGAGGTTGAGAGATCGACTTGGAGTCAATCTCGAAGGATAAAATAAGTAATTGGATTACTTAAGGGAAAGTCCATTGGATGGACGGGCCGATATTGTATCGGGCTTTCATTTAATCGGTAAATTGGATTTTCGATTAAATATGAAAAGTTGAGATGTTGAGACGTTGGATCTTTTAATTGGATTAAAAGATCAACGGGAATAATTGAAGTGGACATTAAATTAGATTTAATATTGGGTTCGTCGTAATTGGATTACGATAAAACCCGGTCCGTTAAGTTATACCCGAGAGGAGAAATAACTCCTTATTTGGAATAGGATGAAGTTGGACTTCTTCCCTTAATTAAACATGGCCGACATGCTCCCTTGGAGGAAGCAAAATCAGCCATGTTGCATGCTAGGTGGTATGTTGACTTGGCTCTTTTGGAAAGAGACAAATCAACTCCAATCAGGCTCTTCCCTTTTGGTATGATTTGATCATACCATAAATTTTGGTAGGCTTGATTGAAGAATTAATGGTGATTGATTTGCAATGAATCTAGACATCATTGGATGAACCTAGACACATTCCAATAATCAGATTAATTATGTATATATATATTAGAATATACAACACCAAGCATAAGTGATTCATTATTCATCTTTTTCTAGGAAAAAGAGAAGACAAAAATCCTCTCCTCTCTCTCAATTTTCGTGCTCTCCCTCTCTTATACTTGTGTTCTTCACTTGATTTTGAATCAAGAAAAAGAACAAAGTAAGTTTAAGAGAACACTAATTCATAGTGTTCTTCTCTTAAACGATTCCTTCCTAAACCCATTCTTTTCTAGCAAGAAGAACGTGTGTTTCTTCCGGTGTGGTGTGGATCACCTTTGGAAAATCCATACGTTTGGATTTCGTGAGCATTCCGGAGAAGGAACAACGCTAGTAGCCTGGAGCATACGCTAAACAATCAAAGGTAACGGTTTATTACGCTTTGATTGATTTCATTTTTACATCTATGCCCTATGTGTTTAAATATATGTTTTCAATATTTACACATCCTACATCGAACGCCCGGTTGAGCACCCAAGGGTACACCCCTTGGAATTCGTATTTTGAATTTGATTTAAATTTACGCACAATTTCTCGCTTTCTCGCTTCCGCTCGCGCTCCCGGGCGGATCCGCTTGTCCTTCACTAGGTATGTCGCGACTATGGCGTTCTTTGGAACCAAAATGACAGAAGGATCCTCTGTACAAGAGCACGAGGTTAAAATGCTTACCCTGGTGGAAAAGCTCGAGGACCTAAAGGCAGGCCTCGATAATGAGACGTACATAGATGTGATCCTTCAGTCACTCCCACCCTCCTTCGACAGATTTATTGTCAACTACAACATGAACGCACTTGAGAAGGGCATTCATGAGTTGATTAATATGTTGGTGCAATACGAGGCAACGACCAAAAAGTCCACGCCTTCGGTATTGTTTGGAGGTGCTTCAACTTCTAAAATGAAAGGCAAGGGTGCCGGACGTTGGAAAAGGAAGAAGGGGAAGGAAAAAGCGGTCAAAGCAGCTACGAACACTAAGAGTGTTCCCATTGCCAAAGAGGGGAAAGGAAAAGGAAAGGGAAAGGTTGTCCCCAAGCAACAGTCGAGGGCATATGGCATATGTATCAATTGCCGTGAGAAAGGGCATTGGAAGAGGGAGTGCCCCAAACTCCACTCGAACCAAGGTATATTTGTGATTGAGGTTAATATAGTCAAAATCGACCGCGGGTCGTTGAGTGTAACCTTTCGCCACAAGCCTGGATTTGATGGTTGTAACCTCCCCGTCAGCTCCAAGCTTACGTTTGTAGACCCATTTACACCCTACGGGTTTAACCCCTTTGGGTGGATCTACTAGGGTCCAAACCTTGTTTGTACCCATCGAGTCCATCTCGGATTTCATGGCCTCAAGCCACTTGTCCGAATCGATGTCCGACATCGCTTCTCCGTATGTCTTTGGATCATTATCCAACTGACCGGTCAGGCCCAGAAATCCACACCTATCAGGTGCGTGGGATACTCTGGCCGACCTACGGAGGACTGGAACAATATCAGTGGGAACCACTGGCTCAGATGTCACTGCTGCCTCATGGGGTACCTCACTTGATTCCTCAAGGAGTACCTCATCGCGTCGACGATCCGATGGAAAACCCTTTTCCAAGAACACTGCGTTTCGCGAGACAAAAACCTTTTGCTCGGAGGGATCATAGAAATAATACCCCGCAGTTTCTTTCGGATAGCCGATGAACCTGCATAAACTAGACCTCGAGTCCAGTTTATCTCCCACTAATCTCTTGACATATGCGGGGCAACCCCACACTTTCAAGTATTTGTAGGAGGCAGGCTTGCCATGCCATATCTCATATGGCGTCTGGGATACCCTTTTAGATGGCGCCAACTTCAAAACTTTGGTCGCCATATCAAGAGCGTATCCCCAGAAGGAAAGGGGTAGTTCGGTAAAACTCATCATGGATCGGACCATGTCCAACAAGGTCCGATTCCTCCTTTCAGACACACCATTAAGCTGCGGTGTTCCAGGAGGGTCCACTGAGAGAGAATCCCATTCTCTTTTAGATAATCAGTAAACTCACCACTCAAATACTCTCCACCTCGGTCCGACCGAAGGGCTTTGATCTTTCGACCGGTTTGATTCTCTACTTCAAGTCTGTATTCCTTAAACCTTCCAAAGGCTTCAGACTTGTACCTCATCAAGTAAACATAACCATACCGTGAGTGATCATCGGTAAAGGTTATGAAGTACGAGTACCCACCTCTAGCTTGAGTATTTAGTGGACCACAGACATCTGTATGAATCAAATCCAACAGACCACTGGCTAGCGTACTTTGTCCAACAAAGGGTTTCTTGGTCATCTTTCCCTTTAGACAGGATTTGCAGGTCGGTAGGTTGTCCAAATCGTCTATTTCTAGACTCTTTGAGTCTACCAACCTTCTTATCCTATCTTTAGAGATATGACCTAACCTCGCATGCCATATCTGTGCGTTATTATGATCATCACATTTTTCGTTTGTGTTCTGCAGTCATAATCCAATTAGACTGTTGAAGTATGTACAGACCGTTGACCAATGTACCAAGCAAATGAGAAATACCATCTTTGATAATGAAAAAACCGTTTTTATTGATGGTAAATTCAATATCCCTCCTTATCAAGGACCGGGATGGAAACAATGCTTTTAATCATGCTAGGTACATAGAAACAATCGTTCAGTACAATCCTAACATGACTACTAATGGCTAACTCTAGTGATCCTACGGCCTCCGCAGCAAAGGCCTTGCCATCGCCTAGCCTCAGGATCATCTCATCCTTGGTTAGCCTTCTGCTTCTTTGCAGTGCCTGCAAATCATTGCAGATGTGAGCACCACACCCGGTATCCAATACCCATGAAGCAGAATTAGTAATCATATTTACTTCGACCACAAACATACCTGGGTTGGAGAGGAGTTGTGGGCACTCCCTCTTCCAATGCCCTTTCCCTTGGTAATGCATGCAGACATCATTTCCCTTGGACCGCTGAGAACCACGGGCCTTCCCTTTCCCTTTGCTCGGTCCAACCGGAGCAACAGGGACGCCTGGAGCGCGAGCAGGGGCCACAACCGTCTTCCCTTTGCCCTTCTTCCTCTTCCAGCGTCCGGCCCTCTTGCCATTCGCCTTGGAGGTCGAAGCCTCTCCTATCAATACTGTCAACGCCGACTTGTGGGTCGTTGCCTCGTATTGGACCAGCATGTTGATCAACTCATGAATAGACTTCTCAAGTCCGTTCATGTTATAGTTTACAACAAACGGGTCATAGGATGGAGGAAGCGACTGGAGGATCACGTCAATGTACGTGTCATTGTTAAGCCCAGCTTTAAGGTCCTCGAGTTTCTCCACTAGGGAGAGCATCTTGACCCCATGACTTTGTACAGACGCTCCTTCAGCAAGCTTGGTACCAAAGAATGCTTTTGTGGCGGCATATCTAATTTGACTATCCGGAACCGCATAAACCTCGTTCATGCGGAGCATTATGGCGGAGACGTTGTCCAGCCTCTCATACTGCTTCTGGATGTCGTTAGACATCGAAGCCAGTATGATACTGCGTACTTTCCGGTTGTCCTCATGCCATTTCTCGAACGTCAAACGTTCTTCAGGCGTGGACCGCTCCGGTAAGTCGCTCGGTGGCGGCTCGTCCAAGACGTAGCCTTGGTTCTCGAAACCGAGGACAATCCTCAGGTTTCTCAGCCAGTCCGAGTAGTTCGTTTCGTTGAATTTGTTAGTCTCGAGAATCATGGTTAATGGGTTCTTAGACATATCTACATTAATGAAAATGTAAAGCAGAAATTAGCAAATGATGGTAATATTATTGTTCAAGTTGAAGACTTGGTCTTTTAGTCTTTAACCCTCCCACTATTTATACGAAAGTCCGCCAATCTCAAGCGGAGTTTCGGGAAACCATTTCCTAGGGGGCTTGGAATCCACAAGCGTAATCTCCATGCCCCACTTTTACGATTCACATGAAGAAGACCTCGTGGGACATATCCAATATCATTCTCATCCAATGAGATTCCCAAGATATTTTGCCTCACCTATTCGCATGGTTCCGAGGACTCAAAGCGAACTATGTTACTCAGTGTTAGGCCCGACCCATCAACCAAATCATACCTCAAACTGTCGCCCCCCACGACTCGTGAGACAGGGAAACAGCGAGCGCAGTCTTTTTGTTCACAACAATAGTGCAGCTTTCCCCTATTCCAAGTGTGCCACGACTCGTGAGACCACATTTGGTAGTGGTAGCTTCCTCACCACATTGCTGTGGATGAAAGGCTCGGACAGACCAAAATACCATTTTGATCCAAGTCCGTTCTGGGCCTAATATTTCATTTGGTCCAACCAAATGAGAGTTTGTGTATGACCGAGACCTCATCACATTATTGTGTTTTAGCATGCATAAATATCCAATATTTAAAGCGATAAATAAAAAAACGCCGCATGCATAAAACATAGCATACCCCTGTTAGGATGATCACAAGCCCAACCTATGCGACCCACTGAGCCCACAGTGAGTCTATGGTCTGTCTAGGGTGGTCCTAAATTATTACAATAATAATAAACCCATTGTCATTCCAATAGGCCTTGAAGTGCTTCTTGTTTTCACGCCTTGATGCTCCTCCTTGGGGTCTCTGACTCCAATTGCTTGTTAAAAGTAAAACCTCACCAATCCTATCTACTCTCATTACAACTGAAAGTAATACATTGGTAATAAAGAAAACAAGCCTTAACATCATGAGGATGATAATACGGGAGATGATAGTCCCAAAAAATAAGAGGCACGCAGGCCCCACCCAACAGAAAATAAATGATCATACATTCATCCATACATAAGGTCTAGGGCTCTTGTGATCATCCCATGTTGATTCCATCAACACACATAACACAATTATTCCAAATAATCATGCATAAATTCCAATGGATATTCCAAATACCCAAGTGATGTCCAACATCACAAAAGTATAAACATACAAATAATATGCAAAATTCAAATTTCAAATTTAATGGACATTTTAAACAATGCATCCAATGCATGTATTAATCACAAATTAATTAAGCAAATTTAATCCAAGGAATAATCCAATTATTCCAAAATCAAAAACGCAAAATTAATATATTTTCAGAATATTGTGCAGAAAATACAGAAAATCAAATTTTCCGAAAAAGTCGAAAAACGGCACAAAACGGCCCAGCCGTTGTGCTAGTCGGCCGACCGCGCGCACAGGCAGCAGCGTCCCGCGCGCATGGGGCCCGCCTGCGCGCGGCCACTGCCGGCCCAACCAAATTTTTTTTTTTTTTTGGTTTTTCAAAACTGTTTCAGCACAATAACAGTAATATTATTCTGAAAATAAGCATGCAATTTTAGATCCAATCTAACAAAATTAAGCATGCCAAAAGTCGATTAAATCCAAACAATTGAATCATCATATTATTCATATATTTATGTAATCTAACATGCCAATAAAGCCATTTAAAAGCAAGTAGATCATGCCAAACACATAGATCTATGCTCCTTACATCGAACCAGGCTCTGATACCACTTGAAGGACAAGCGGATCCGCCCGGGAGCGCGAGCAGAAGCGAGAAAGCGAGAAATTGTGCGTAAATTTAAATCAAATTCAAAATACGCGAATCCCAAGGGGTGTACCCTTGGGTGCTCAACCGGGCGTTCGATGTAGGATGTGTAAATATTAAAACATATATTTAAGCACATAGGGCATAGATATATAAATGAAACCAATCAAAGCGTAATAAACCGTTACCTTTGATTGTTTAGCGTATGCTCCCGGCTACTTGCGTTGTTCCTTCTCCGGAATGCTCACGAAATCCAAACGTATGAATCGGTTGATTGGGTTGGGTCTAACGCCCGAATAACGTGATTCGCTTGGAGTCCTCGGGATCACGTGAAAGGGTGAGGCAATTATCTTGGAATCTCGTGGAACGAGAATGGTATGGAATACCTCCCACGGGTTCTTTTTCCATGCGAATCGTAAAAGTGGGGTATGGGGGAGATCGCTGTGGATCCCGAGCCCACTAGGAAAGGATTTTCCCGAAAACAACGTTTGAGAGTGCCGTGTTTTCGTAGAAATAGTGGGAGAGGTTAAGGACTAAAGACCGAGACTTAACCAAAATATTACTTCATTCTACTTATTATTTTCTGTTTTATATATTTGTGAATGTCTAAGAATCCACCAAACACATTTACTAAGAGGTTTATTAAAAGGGAACCAATTACACGGATTGACTGCGAAATCTTAAGATGGTCTTGGATTTCCAGAACCTTAACTCACATACCGGAATGAGGACGTTCCTCAGCCCTTGCCGGAGGGGTCGACAACTAAGGTAACGCTTGGCATTCAAAAGTTGAAGGATGACCACCGGCAAGTAAGATATAATGATGTTGGCTCAAACTATGCTTCATTTGCATCATGTCTATATGGTCCTGGACCAGCATGTGGGGTAAAATGCAACGAAGGCATGTTTGGAGCTAAGATGACGGAAGGGGATGTCGGTACAAAGAACATGGAGTGATGATGCAATCCCTAGTGGAGAAGCTCAAAAGACCTCCACATCAGTCTTGAAAAAGAGACGTACATTGACATGATCCTTCAGTCTCTTCCTTGTTAGAATAGGTGACCATGTAAGCCAATTTTGGCGGGTATATGTAACCTATGTCTAGACAATCATAGGTGTTTGATAAATCATTAATGAATAAAGAAGTGAATTTCATTTGGCATCACTTTGTTTGTGTTCACTTATATTTGTTTTCCATATCTGTTCACTACGCAAACAAAGCCCACGGACTGAGAATCAATTTCGGGGACTGGGACTACGCTTGGAGGTAGGTCCATGGAATCAGTCTTCCCGAATCAGTCTGGAAATCTCCAAGTCAAGGAATCCCGAAAATGGGTACCGGGATTCCATTTGAGACTTGCACTAAGCACCTGCTGTCGTGTTTCATCGACGGGTGACGAGGGTCGTCTAAGCAGTGTTAGTGGGTTAGCATGCTAGGACGCAGCTGACTGAGGTGACTCGCGGGAACCGTCTTACGGAGGACCTTGAGTATGGTCAGCAAGGTATGACGTGTATTCCCGGTTCCAACGGTACAGGTCAAGTCCTTTGACTTGAGGAATTGCTGAGTTTACCTGTACATCAGGGCTGTATCTTAGGTATGGTGAGAGATTGCCAGAATTCTCTTTGGTAGTCATAAGCCATGTCTAGTGCAGTTCTGGCGTGCAAAGTGACAGTAGTTTCCAAGAAAGGATCTGTCTCCTGTCAATAGGTTTTGGCAGTTGAGTCTCATATATATACTCTAGGTCTTGTCCCTAAAACTGTGGCCACAGTGACTGAACAGAAGGGAAGGATTCCTTTGCGGCGTTTTAGTGAGGACAGACCGACACTTAGGTCCAAAAATGGGTACCTGCATTTTCCGTGCCCTAGACTCTAAGTGATGAGACCGAAGACAGAAAGACAAGTGTACTGTTAGAGCCTAAATGTTCATCCCTGAATATTTCACCTAGTCTCTAGTGCCATGGACCGTTGCTAGATGGCCACCCATGGTAACGGAAGGATTCTAGGAATCTGACCAAGTCTAGCTGAAAGGTGAACCTAAAGAGTCACACACTATCCACACACATTTAGATATTTAATTAGGAATTAAATATTGGAGTGAAGGAATGATTAAATTGGATTTAATCGGGTCCTTTATTTTTCTTGGAGAAATAATTCCTTCTATTAGATAGAAGGAATTAAATTGAATAAATTGGATTTATCAAAGGGATTTATTTAATGGGCTTAAATAATATTTATATTTATTTTAGCCTCTTGGAAATATTTAAATAGGTTTTAAATATTTCCATTAAATTAAATTAAATCAACGGTTGAGATTAATGGGAGAGATGGATGGCTAGGATCGTTTTGACTAGGTCAAAACACTAGTTTGACTAGGACTTTGACTAGGTCAAAATCCTAATCAAAATTAGAGTTTTTAAAAAGAGGAGTTTAAAGAGGATTAAACTCCTCTTCTATATAAACCCCTAGCATCCTACAATTTACATGATGATGAAACTCCAACACACACACACAACACACACACACGGTTTCTCTCTCTCTCCCATCTCTCTCGTCCGCCCCTCTCTCTCTCTCAAGAAAATAGTTTTCTTGATTCTTTTGTTCTTGGAACATTAGAATCTTGATGAATCAATACCATTAATTGATAATGTGTTATTGATTCATCCACTCCAAAATTATACACTTGTTCGTTGCTAGCACGACGTGCAAGATACGTGGGTGGATCGTGTGTCACGAATTAGAGGGTCTCAAAGACGGGATCTTGGTGCAAAAACGGGGAACAACGCGTGTAGCCGTTGAAGACGAAAACGACAACGGGTAGGTCTCGTTTTAAATTTTCGTCCCTCTTTAATTTTCAACCCTATGGCCTCCATGATTTATTTTATGTTATACGTTCATGAGATACACCGAAATGCCCCGGGAAAATTTCAAAGGCACACCCTTTGAAACGTGTTTTTTAATTTAAAAGCATGTTTAAATTCCGTTTTAATTTTCATTATACCGCGCTTCCGCATTCGCGTTTTTCCCGGGTTGATCCACATAATCTTTCAGTGGTATCAGAGCCCGGTTCGGTGTATAGGCCTAGGGTTTATGTGCGTTTTAAGCATGAAACGTGAAATAGCATGTTGTAATTAAATCTTGAATTTCTTGATTCTTGAAGCATGTTATTTTATTGCTTTTAATTCGTGTGAATTGCTGAATATTGGTATTTTCTGTTTTTCTTGGGAATCGGGATGGGAATTAATCTGAAAAACGAGAAAACGTCACAGCCGGCCAGCCGGGAAGGCTGGCCGCGCGCAGCCGAGCGCTGCCGGCAGGGCAGACGCGCGCAGGCATGGGAAGCCTGCGCGCACGCGCGCTGCCGGCCGCGCAGGGGCAGCGCGCAGCCGGGTTGGCTGCGCGCGGGCGTGCGCGCATGGAAACGCCTCCAGGGCGCGCGCGCGGGCAGACAGAGGTGTCTGCGCGCGCAAGGCTGGCGGGCGGAGGAGCCCGCGCGGGGACGGGCACCAGGCGCGCCGCCAGGCGCGCGCGCACGCAGACGGAGGCGTCTGCGCGCGCGCGCCCGGCAGGCACGCCCAGTGCGCGTCTGCGCGCGCGCGCCCGGCAGGACGCAGGGACGCGGCCGGTGGCCAGCAGGCCAGCGCGCGCGCACAGGCAAAGGAGCCTGCGCGCGCGTCGGCCTGCCGATGCGCCAGGCCGCGCAGACTTGATGCCGGCCAGGCGCGCGCGCACACAGGCAGGGGGCCTGCGCGCGCGGCGCCCGGCAAGGCGGTGCCTGCGCGCGCGCAGAGGCGGCAGGCAGGGCCTGCTGCCCTGCGCGCCCGGCGGCCGACTGCTGCAGGCGGCGGCGGCCGGTGGCTCCTTGGCTAGGGTTTTGAAACCCTAGTGTAATTTTATTTTTAAATTTATTTTCAGTTTTAATTTTGAATTAATTCTGAAAAATTCGTTTTTTGGGTTCAATTTTTCCTAAATTCCTAAAGACATTATTTTAGGAGTAAAATAAATGGATTTGAAATCCCAGGGTTATTTTACTTAAAATAATGAGGAAAGGTTTTCCTAAAACGAAAAAAAATTTACATTGCCAATATTTATATTTTATTTTCACACGTTACGCACATGTTCATTTATTTTCATCTTGGATTGATGTGATTGGAAATCATGTGTTGTTGGAATATTATGATTATGTGATTGGATCATGTAGTTATGTGTGTTGGATGGAAATGGATGATCACGAGCCCTAGACCGAATGTATGGTTTAATTTACTGTTGGGCCTGTGTGCCTCTTTAAACTGCTTTCTCCTTCTCTCTTTCTAGTGCCTTGGAATAATAAGGCTTTCTACCTCCCTCCTTATGTACTCCCCCCGGGTTTTCGCTGGGGTTTCTAATTTTTTATATGTAATGAGAGTAGACTAGGAGTGAGGTTTCCATTTTTTGTAATTGGTGGAGAAGAAGGAAGGACCACATGGAGAGCCCAGACCGGAGGTCCCTTGGCGTTTTCCATGAAGTGAAGAAAGAGAAAAAAGAGACCAAGGCCCATCAGAATGATGATTGGGTTACTATTATTGTAATAGTATAGGACCAACCCTAGATTGACCATAGATCCACAGCGGGCTCAGTGGATCGCATAGGATTCGGGCTTGTGATCATCCAACAGGGGCGTGCTAGGCTTTAATTTTGCATGTGGTTATTGTGATGGATGAATGGGTTTTATTTATCATGTATAACTGCTATGGATGAATTTCATTTATGCATTTTTGGATGAATGTATGGATATAGTATGAGATCTCGGTCATTATTACTCTCACATTGGTTGGACCAATGTTAAAATATTAGACCCTAGATAAAGTGGACATGAACTCTAGGAGTTCGTCCATGCCTTCCAATCCGTGGCATAGTGAGGAAGCTGTCTTAGGTCAATAGCGTGGTCTCACGAGTCGTGGCACGTTATTGTACTTAAAAGAAGCTGCACTATGTCATGAACGAAAAATGGGCTGCTGCTACCTGTCTCACGAGTCGTGGGGGTACTAGTGGGTCCATGGCTCGGTCGATTGGGTCGGGTCTAACGCCTAATTAGCATGATTCGCTTGGAGTCCTCGGGATCATGCAAAAGGGTGAGGCAATAATCTTGGGAATCTCGTGGAACGAGAATGGTATGGAATACCTCCCACAGGATCTTTTCCATGCGAATCGTAAAAGCGGGGTATGGGAAAAATCGCTGTGGATCCCAAGCCCACTAGGAAAGGATTTCCCGAAAACTACGTTTGAGAGTACCGTGTTTTCGTATAAATAGTGGGAGGATTAAATGACTAAAGACCAAGCATTTAATTATTTTTTATCAAACCACCGTCTTTACTTTCTGCTGATCGCGCGTTGTTTTTCTACATGTAGATTTTTAAAATGTCTAAGAACCCACTTTCAACCATTCTTGAGACAAACAAATTTAATGGAACCAACTACAACGACTGGTTGCGCAATCTCAGGATAGTCCTGGATTATGAGAACCAAGGCTACGTCATGGACGAGCCTCTCCCTGGACCTTACCGGAAGGATCCACGCCAGAAGGAACGTGAGACGTTCGAGACTTGGCATAAGGATAACCGGAAGGTTCGTAGCATCATACTTGCTTCGATGACCAATGAGATTCAGAAGCAATATGAAAGGCTAGACGATGTCCCTTCCATAATGGCTCGCCTTAAGGATTGCTATGCAGTCCCGGACCGGCATACTAGGTATGTCGCGACCAAGGCGTTCTTTGGAACTAAAATGACAGAAGGATCCTCTGTACAAGAACATGGGGTTAAAATGCTTACCCTAGTGGAAAAGCTCGAGGACCTAAAGGCAGGTCTCGATAACGAAACGTACATAGATGTGATCCTTCAGTCACTCCCACCCTCCTTTGATCAATTTATTGTCAACTACAACATGAATGCACTTGAGAAGGGTATTCATGAGTTGATCAATATGTTGGTGCAATACGAGGCAACGACTAAGAAGTCCACGCCTTCGGTATTGTTTGGAGGTGCTTCTACTTCCAAGACGAAAGGCAAGGGCGCCGGACGTTGGAAAAGGAAGAAAGGGAAGGGAAAGGCAGTCATAGCAGCTATGAACACTCAGAGTGTTCCCATTGCCAAAGAGGGGAAAGGCAAAGGTAAGGGAAAGGTTGTCTCCAAGCAACAGTCAAAGGCATATGACATATGTATCAACTGCCGTGAGAAAGGGCATTGGAAGAGAGAGTGCCCCAAAACTCTTCTCAAACCAAGGTATATTTGTGATTGAGGTTAACATGGTCACTAATTCTGCCTCTTGGGTATTGGATACCGGCTGTGGAGCTCACATTTGCAATGATCTGCAGGTGTTGAAAAGAAGCAGAAAACTAAGTAGCGGGGACATGATCCTGAAGCTCGGAAATGGCAAGGCCATCTCGGCAGAAGCAGTAGGATCCGCCACTTTAGTTATTAGTGATACCATTAGCATAGAATTAGAGCAAGTTTATTTTGTACCCAGTATGATTAAAAACATCATTTCCATTCCATTGTTAGACAATAATGGTTATGAGTTTAAAATCAATAAAAATTGCTTTTATTTGATGAGTGTGGAATTGCTCATCTACTTGGTACATTACATAATGGGCTCTATATCTTGCAACAAACAAATTTCGTTCTTAACGCTCAACACAAACGGAAATTAGATAATAACAGGGAACGCACGTCTGTGGCACGCTAGGCTAGGTCACATATCCCAAGATAGGATGAAAAGGTTGGTAGACTCAAAGAACCTAGAGGTTGGGGACTTGAGTGATCTACCAACTTGTGAATCTTGTCTAAGAGGGAAAATGACCAAGAAGCCCTTTGTAGGACAAAGCAGGCTTGCCACAGGTCTGTTGGACTTGGTCCATACAGACGTGTGTGGACCACTAAGGACGCAGGCCCGAGGTGGGTTCTCCTACTTCATAACCTTAACCGATGATCATTCACGGTATGGTTATGTCTACCTGATGAGGTACAAGTCTGAAGCTCTTGAGAGGTTTAAAGAATTCAGACTTGAAGTGGAGAATCAAACCAACTGCAAAATTAAAGTCCTACGGTCAGACCGAGGCGGTGAATACCTTAGTGCCGAATTCCTAGATTATCTAAAGGAACATGGTATAATATCAGAATGGACACCTCCCGGAACACCACAGTTAAATGGCGTCTCTGAAAGGAGGAACCGAACCCTGTTGGACATGGTTCGTTCCATGATGAGTTTTACCAAATTGCCCCTATCGTTTTGGGGTTATGCATTAGAAACGGCAGCCAAGTTATTGAATTTGGTTCCTACTAGTGTAGTGACCCAAACGCCATATGAGATATGGCACGGCAAGCCTGCATCCTACAACTACTTGAAAGTGTGGGGTAGCCCCGCATACGTCAAGAGGTTAGTGGGAGATAAGCTAGAATCCAGGTCTAGCCTATGCAGGTTCGTTGGATACCCTAAAGAAACTGCGGGTTATTACTTTTATGACCCTTTGGAACAAAAGGTATTTGTTTCAAGGAATGCAGTATTCTTGGAGCAAGGCTTCCCGGAGGATATCCAACCTGATGAGCTGATCCTTGAGGAATCAAGTGATGGAACTCAGCCATCAGAAACAGTCGCGGAAACCTCACCTTGAGGATTCAGGATAGACACTAGGAGGACTGACCTACCTAGAGAAGTCCAACATGCTAAGCATGAAGGACAACCTCAAGGCAGGCCAGCCCCGGCCCCTGAACCGCCGGCTCCGATACAGTCAGCGCCCACAGTTACCACTAACGTTCCCGTTCTCCGAAGGTCCACTAGAGAATCCAGACCTCCAGTGAGATATGGATTTCTAGGTGCGACCGATCTTCTGGATAACAATCCTAAGACATACGGGGAAGCGATGTCAGACATCGACTCTGGGAAATGACTTGAGGCCATGAAAACTGAAATGGACTCCATGAGCGAGAACCAAGTTTGGAGACTTGTAGATCCACCGAAAGGTGTTAAGCCAGTGGGCTGTAAGTGGGTCTACAAGCGCAAACTCGGCGTTGATGGAGAAGTCACAACCTTTAAGGCTAGGCTTGTAGCTAAGGGATACACTCAACGACCCGGGGTCGATTTTGAGGACACCTACTCGCCAGTAGCCATGGCTAAATCCATCCGGATCCTGCTTGCCATAGCAGCATGGTATGACTATGAAATATGGCAGATGGACGTGAAAACGGCCTTCCTCAACGGTTTCGTTGAAGAAGAGATCTATATGGATCAGCCGGAGGGTTTCACGGTCACTGGAGAAGAACAGAAGGTCTGTCGTCTCCAGAAGTCCATCTATGGCCTCAAACAAGCATCCCGAAGTTGGAACATTCGATTTGATGAAGTAATACGGGGATATGACTTCATCAAAAACGAATCCGACCCTTGTGTATACAAGAAGGTCAGTGGGAGCTCTATAATGTTCCTAGTGCTTTACGTGGATGACATTCTGCTCATTGGTAATGACGTCAGAATGTTAGGAAACACGAAAGCATGGCTGTCAACCAAGTTTTCCATGAAGGACTTGGGTGAAGCCTCCTACATCCTAGGCATCCAGATTGTCAGGGATAGATCTAAAAGGATGTTAGGGCTCACCCAAAACTCGTATATGGAGAAAGTCCTAAAGAGATATCGAATGGACAACTCCAAACGAGGATTCCTTCCAATGAGGCATGGGATCAAGTTATCCAAGAAGCAGTCCCCGCAGACTGATGAGGAACTTGAAAAGATGAAAGTCATCCCTTATGCTTCTGCCGTAGGTAGCATCCAATATGCGGTCCATTGCACCAGGCCTGACATTGCATACGCTTTGAGCGTGACAAGCAGATATCAGTCCTGTGCAGGAGAGGCACATTGGAATGCCGTTAAGGGCATCCTTAAGTACCTTAGGAGGACTAAGGAAATGTTCTTGGTCTATGGCAATGGAGAACTAATTCTGGAAGGCTTTAGCGACGCTAGCTTCCAGTCTGATGACGATGATGCCAAGTCTCAATCGGGGTATGTATTCAAACTCAACGGAGGAGTAGTGGCTTGGAAAAGTTCCAAGCAAGCAACCACTGCTGACTCCACCACTGAGGCTGAATACATAGCAGCTTCAGAAGCTGCTAAGGAAGCGGTTTGGATGAGAAACTACATCCAAGAGTTGGGTGTGGTGCCTAGCATCGCCGAGCCCGTTGTCATCTTCTGTGATAACAACGGTGCAATAGCGCAAGCAAAGGAACCGAGATCTCATCACCGTTCCAAACACATTCTTAGACGCTACCATCTTCTTAGAGAAATGGTAGGAAGAGGTGACGTTCGGATGGACCGAGTCAACTCAGCAGACAACACAGCAGACCCGCTGACAAAGCCTATGTCGCAGAGTGCTCATACGCAACATCTTGAGAAGATGGGGATTAGGCATATGGGTGATTGGCTTTAAAGGTCAAGTGGGAGATTGTTTAGAATAGGTGACCATGTAAGCCAATTTTGGCGGGTATATGTAACCTATGTCTAGACAATCATAGGTGTTTGATAAATCATTAATGAATAAAGAAGTGAATTTCATTTGGCATCACTTTGTTTGTGTTCACTTATATTTGTTTTCCATATCTGTTCACTACGCAAACAAAGCCCACGGACTGAGAATCAATTTCGGGGACTGGGACTACGCTTGGAGGTAGGTCCATGGAATCAGTCTTCCCGAATCAGTCTGGAAATCTCCAAGTCAAGGAATCCCGAAAATGGGTACCGGGATTCCATTTGAGACTTGCACTAAGCACCTGCTGTCATGTTTCATCGACTGGTGACGAGGGTCGTCTAAGCAGTGTTAGTGGGTTAGCATGCTAGGACGCAGCTGACTGAGGTGACTCGCGGGAACCGTCTTACGGAGGACCTTGAGTATGGTCAGCAAGGTATGACGTGTATTCCCGGTTCCAACGGTACAGGTCAAGTCCTTTGACTTGAGGAATTGCTGAGTTTACCTGTACATCAGGGCTGTATCTTAGGTATGGTGAGAGATTGCCAGAATTCTCTTTGGTAGTCATAAGCCATGTCTAGTGCAGTTCTGGCGTGCAAAGTGACAGTAGTTTCCAAGAAAGGATCTGTCTCCTGTCAATAGGTTTTGGCAGTTGAGTCTCATATATATACTCTAGGTCTTGTCCCTAAAACTGTGGCCACAGTGACTGAACAGAAGGGAAGGATTCCTTTGCGGCGTTTAGTGAGGACAGACCGACACTTAGGTCCAAAATGGGTACCTGCATTTTCCGTGCCCTAGACTCTAAGTGATGAGACCGAAGACAGAAAGACAAGTGTACTGTTAGAGCCTAAATGTTCATCCCTGAATATTTCACCTAGTCTCTAGTGCCATGGACCGTTGCTAGATGGCCACCCATGGTAACGGAAGGATTCTAGGAATCTGACCAAGTCTAGCTGAAAGGTGAACCTAAAGAGTCACACACTATCCACACACATTTAGATATTTAATTAGGAATTAAATATTGGAGTGAAGGAATGATTAAATTGGATTTAATCGGGTCCTTTTATTTTTCTTGGAGAAATAATTCCTTCTATTAGATAGAAGGAATTAAATTGATAAATTGGATTATCAAAGGGATTTATTTAATGGGCTTAAATAATATTTATATTTATTTTAGCCTCTTGGAAATATTTAAATAGGTTTTAAATATTTCCATTAGATTAAATTAAATCAACGGTTGAGATTAATGGGAGAGATGGATGGCTAGGATCGTTTTGACTAGGTCAAAACACTAGTTTGACTAGGACTTTGACTAGGTCAAAATCCTAATCAAATTAGAGTTTTTAAAAGAGGAGTTTAAAGAGGATTAAACTCCTCTTCTATATAAACCCCTAGCATCCTACAATTTACATGATGATGAAAACTCCAACACACACACACAACACACACACACGGTTTCTCTCTCTCTCCCATCTCTCTCGTCCGCCCCTCTCTCTCTCTCAAGAAAATAGTTTTCTTGATTCTTTTGTTCTTGGAACATTAGAATCTTGATGAATCAATACCATTAATTGATAATGTGTTATTGATTCATCCACTCCAAAATTATACACTTGTTCGTTGCTAGCACGACGTGCAAGATACGTGGGTGGATCGTGTGTCACGAATTAGAGGGTCTCAAAGACGGGATCTTGGTGCAAAACGGGGAACAACGCGTGTAGCCGTTGAAGACGAAAACGACAACGGGTAGGTCTCGTTTTAAATTTTCGTCCCTCTTTAATTTTCAACCCTATGGCCTCCATGATTTATTTTATGTTATACGTTCATGAGATACACCGAATGCCCGGGAAAATTTCAAAGGCACACCCTTTGAAACGTGTTTTTTAATTTAAAAGCATGTTTAAATTCCGTTTTAATTTTTCATTATACCGCGCT
This sequence comes from Sesamum alatum, assembly GCA_034509735.1. Classification (NCBI taxonomy): domain Eukaryota; kingdom Viridiplantae; phylum Streptophyta; class Magnoliopsida; order Lamiales; family Pedaliaceae; genus Sesamum; species Sesamum alatum. Next base: position 18,317,460 of record JACGWO010000002.1, read on the forward strand.
TCCGCATTCGCGTTTTTCCCGGGACGATCCACATAATCTTTCATTCCTCCCTCCTACGAACCATTAATTATCAACATGAATAAGCTTAGAAAAGATCTTCATAGGTTGGTAATTATGTTGGTCTAGTACGAAGCAACGATTGCAAAAATCTGCGCTGTCAGTACTAGTAGGAGAGGCTTCAACCTCCATGGTGAAAGGCAAGGGTGCCAAACGCCAAAAGAGGAAGAAGGGTAAGGTGACGTCAACTATTAAGCACTTCAAGTGTTGTTCCTTTACAACACAAGGTGGACGTAAAGGAAAGAGCAAATGGTTCAGCAGTCAAGTTCATAGATTCTAAGGACGTAAGCATTCACGGTCGTAAAGAGAGCCATTGGAAAAGGAGTATCCTGAACCTCTCTCCAATGTAGGTAAAATTTGATATTGAATATTGACATGATCACCTTTTCTTTATTTGGTATTTGATACCATTCCTATCACTAATCTGCGGGTGGTTTGCAGAAAGTGAATAAGGACTTAAAAGCCAAGAACAGTTCTACGATTCAACAATGGCAAGGTCCATTGATGAAAAGGACTAGAGACTTGTTAGGCCCATAATCGTGATCTGAAGGAAAAGCGGATCCGCCCGGGAGCGCGAGCGGAAGCGAGAAAGCGAGAAATTGTGCGTAAATTTAAATCAAATTCAAAATACGCGAATCCCAAGGGGTGTACCCTTGGGTGCTCAACCGGGCGTTCGATGTAGGATGTGTAAATATTAAAACATATATTTAAGCACATAGGGCATAGATATATAAATGAAACCAATCAAAGCGTAATAAACCGTTACCTTTGATTGTTTAGCGTATGCTCCCGGCTACTTGCGTTGTTCCTTCTCCGGAATGCTCACGAAATCCAAACGTATGGATTCTCCAAAGGTGATCCACACCACACCGGAAGAAACACACGTTCTTCTTGCTAGAAAAGAACGGGTTTAGAAGGAATCGGTTTAAGAGAAGAGCACTATGAATTAGTGTTCTCTTAAACTTACTTTGTTCTTCTTCTTGATTCAAAATCAAGTGAAGAACACAAGTGTGGGAGAGGGAGAGAGCACGAAATTTGAGAGAGATGAGAGGATTTTTGTCTTCTCTTTTTCCTAGAAAAAGATGAATAATGAATCACTTATGCTTGGTGTTGTATATTCTCATATATATACATAATTAATGTGATTATTGGAATGTGTCTAGGTTCGTCCAAGGATGTCTAGATTCATTCCAATCAATCACCATCAATTCTTCAATCAAGCCTACCAAAATTTATGTTATGATCAAATCATACCCAAAGGGAAGAGCTTGATTGGAGTTGATTTGTCTCTTTCCAAAAGAGATAAGTCAACATACCACCTACCATGATACATGGCTGATTTTGCTTCCTCCAAGGGAGCATGTCGGCCATGTTTAATTAGGGGAAGAAGTCCAACTTTTTTCTATTCCAAAATAGGAATTATTTCTCCTCTTGGGTATAATTTAACGGACCGGGTTTTATCATAATCCAATTACGACGAATCCAACATTAAATCCAATTTAATATCCATTTAAATTATTCTCGTTGATCTTTTAATCCAATTAAAAGAGCCAACGTCTCAACATCTCACCTTTCCATATTTAATCGAAAATCCAATTTACCGATTAAACGAAAGCCCGAAACAATATCGGCCCGTCCATCCAATGGACTTTTCCTTAGTTAATCCAATTACTTATTTCTATCCGTCGAGATTGACTCCAAGTCGATCTCTCAACCTCCTCGGTGATTTGTGTGTGACCCTTTAGGTTCACCCTCAACTAGACTTGGGCCCGTGTCCCACAAGGGCCCGTTACCATGGGTAGCCGTCTAGCAATGGTCCATGGCACTAGAGACTAGGTGAATTGGCGTGAACATTTAGGCGCCGATTCCGTACGGGTACGATCCTTCCGTCTACCGTCTCCCGGCCTTAGTCTAGGGTATGGAATTGGGCGTCGGTTCCCATCCTTGACTAGGCATCTATGCTTAATACTCGAGACCACGTATGCTTCATTGCATCGACACAGGAAACCATTCCCTGTTCGACCAACCACTGTGGCCACAGCTTCAAACAGCATGAACGTGTCTCCGAGTGCATAGGAGATACCTCTGTCACGTACTGACAGGGGACGGATCCTCTTCTTGGAATCCACCATCCTCGCTACACATTCCGACTGCACTGGACAAGGCTTATAATGATCATCTTACAGAATGATCACCTCTCGCCAGATCCAAGATACAGCCGTCCTGTGCACGTGACTGCCATGATTCCTCAAGTCTGAGAATTACTCCCGTACTATCAGAACCGGGGAAATCCAATCATACCGACCAAGCCTCCAAGGCTTCCATATGATGATCCCCGCGAGTCAGTCCAGTCGGCTCGACCCCAGTCGACCAACCCATCAAGATCGTGTAGGCGTCCCACGCCTGTTGCCGATGAAACACGACACTCATCCAATGAACACGACTCTTGACGCAAGTCTCAATAGGACTCTCGATGCCCTGTCTCGAGGTCCTCGACTTGGAACGTTTCAGACCCAACTCTTAATCAGTTGGTTTCATGACCACCATCCAATGCGTGGCCCAACTGCACGAGTTGTTATCCATGGTCTGTGGGCTTTGTTGCGATATAAGTTAAACACCGTTTTAACAAATGTAAGATGAGCGCAACAAAGAAGGTACCATTGGTGACGAATACTCATCTTATTCATCACATAATAATGTTACATTCACATCAAGTTGTCGGATAGGTTACAAATTGCCAAACCTATTGGCTTTCTGGTCACCTATTCCAACATGATCATGTTAGGATAATATAGGAATTACGTAACCTAGCATGATCAAAAGTATGTCTCTTTGTTGGACAAAGATTTTATTACATACATATTTGATAAAACAAAATTATTGAATATTGATTCATGTTTGCTAGTAGTTACACGTAAATTCCTAGAACACCATCCCATAAAAGGTTTATGGATACTCAAAATTCAAATTATCTAAATTGATTAATCAAGACTAACTTACAGATTTGGCATCTACAACAGCTAGGACGTTTCTTCTTATTAAAAGATAAGTAAATTGGAAAGTTCGATGAATCTAGAAATAGGTGATTCGAATCGACTAAATTTAGAAGTCTTTTATGAAGAAGAAAATCCGAAAGCTCTTTGTTGGACAAAGCAGGCTTGCCAAATAGTCTATTGGAAGGGAGCCAATAAGACAACTGTAAGTTACTAATACACAAGACCACAAGAGGGTTCAAAAGTCTAAAGGTCCCATAGGAGGTTTGGGAATTAGACTTAAGGAGGTGAACCATAAATGGTTGCAAAATTAAACCTGTTTCGATAGGATCGAAAAGGCCTTGTATTTAGTGGGAGCTCTTGAGCATCCAAGTTGAGAATGGAATTCTCAATGAAACGTTTCCTGTAAAGGCCAAGTATGACGGTCTCTGATAAAGGGAACGATCGAATCTCGTTGGACGAAGATTGATCGAAGTTTCGCCCAATTACCTTAGCCCGTGTAGACGTAGACTCAAAATTGCCAACGTAAGGAACGTGGCACTTTGCTAGGAGTCACGCACAAGGAGCCATGGTTTGGCAAGCCTATGTCCCGACAAAGTCCTTGAGCATGTAGAAGGATCCTACATACGTCAAGGGACTAGTGGGAGACAAATTAGACTCGGTGTCTAATTTGTACAAGTTTTACGACAGAATAATACTAACGTTGCTTAGAATCGCATTTCTTGAATTGATCATATTCCAAGTCCCCTTAAGAACGATCCCGAATGTCGTAAGAGGTACGAGTGATCGGGATATGTTCGGTCAAATTTGGATAGTAATCCAAATGACCTGCGGAACGTGATGTTGGACATTGTAGTAGGATTTATGGAGAGAAGCCATAGAATCCACTAGGAAATTCAAACAAGGTTTGAAACACCGCATAACTGGAATATTCGTTTTGACGAGCTCATACGGAGCATGACTCGGTCTTAAACGACGTAGGTGATCAGTGGGAGTAGAAATGGCGTTCCAAGTGTTTAAGTGTATAATGTCTTGATTCATGGATGAATTCAAGATATTAGGAATCACTAAAACACAACTGTAACTCACGAAAAATTCTCCATGACATTTAAGGGTTCCCACATACATATCATGAATTGAGCTTTTCAAAGACTCAGTCATGGTGGACTGATGAGAAAAACTCAAAATATGTAGAGGGACAAGTTGTTCGAGACTCAGTCATGGTAAGACTGATGAGAAAACTTAGATACTGTGAATAAAGCATCAAGCCATTCAAGACTTAGTCACGGTGGACTAATGAGAAGGCTTGGATGTTGAGTATCCCCTACATCTTAACCCTAGGCAAACATATGATATGTTTACTCGGTGCATAGGAACCGATGTTGAGAGTGCTTCTAGCATGGCTCAACATAAATCGGTAATGCACTGAGGGGTTGAAGACAGCAATCAAGAACGATCCTTAGTACCTGAATAAGGACTAAAGATGTGTTCATGATGCACCGTCTGTTGAGAGTTGCTTTTGGAAGGCTAAAGCGATACCAGCTTCCAGAGCATAAGTGAAAACCAGTTAGTCTCAAAGGTTTGCACAGTCAGGCCCAATGACGAGTGCATCGGATAGTGGTCACTGATGAAGACCGCGTCCATAGGATGGACGTGGCGCCTAGCACGACCAAGCCATGTTCGCCTATATGGCAGGCAACTTGGCTATGGGAGTATTGGCACGAGATCTCATCACAAGATCCACGAAAATATTCTTAGACAACCACCATCTCTAGGAGGCAATGGTGGATAGAGGTAACACGGTTAGACCGTATTGCTTCGCAAGGAAATATAAGTGGACTCACAATACCTTAGTCGGTATCGTAGATTACTCATACTCAGAGGATTCTGAACAAAGTGGGTAATTGACTTATTGGTCAAGTAAGAGATTGTTAGAATAAGTGACCAGAAAGTCAATGGTATTGGCTGTTCTGAGAACCATTCGTCAATCTGTGAACAAGTAATATTATGTTAATGAATGTAGTAAGGATTCATAGGCATGAGTTTGTTGTACTTACTGCTTGAATCGTTACGATGTCACAACAAACGCCCACAGACTGAAATAACATTTCGGAAAATTGGAACTACGCTTGGAGGTAGGTTCATGAAATCAGTTTCGCCGAATCGGTCTGAAATACTCCAAGTCAAAGGAATCTCGAGACAGGGCATCGAGAATCCATTTGAGACTTGCACTAAGCATCTGCTGTCGTGTTTCATCGACGGGTGACGAGGATCGTCTAAGCAGTGTTAGTGGGTCGGCCTGCTGGGGAGCGGCCGACTGAGGTGACTCGCGGAAATCGTCATATGGAAGCCACTCGGGCTTGGTCGGTATAACTCGTATTCCCGGTTCCGATAGTACGGGATTAGTCCTCGGACTTGAGGATCACGGCAGTCCCCTACATACTAAGGTTGTATCTTGGACATGGTGAAATTTGACCGGTTATATTACATGGTCATCATAAGCCTCGTCCAGTGCAATTGGAGTATGTAAGAACGGTGAATTCCAAGAAAGGATCTGTCCCCTGTCAAAGGATATGACAGCGAGATCTCCTATGCGCTCGGAGATGGTTTAGACTCACAAAGTCTATGGCCGTAGCACTTGATGTAGTGGGAAAGGATTTCCTACGTCGAGTTAAACCTATCTCGAGCATTATGCATAGTTGCCTAGTCAAAGATGGGAACCGACCCCTAGACTAAAGGCCGGCAGACAGGCGACAGTAGGACCGTACCCGTACGTATCGAGCGTCGGTAGGACCGCACCTGCGTATAACTCGGAGCCTAAATGTTCACACCATAAATTCACCTAGTCTCTAGTGCCATGGACCGTTGCTAGATGGCCACCCATGGTAACGGACTACTTTGGTTATGAAATAACAAAAAGTAGGTCCAAGTCTAGCTGAAAGGTGAACCTAAAGAGTCACACCCGCTACACCAAATGTTATTGTGCTGAAACCGTTTTGAAAAAACAAAAAAAAAAAAAAAAAATTGGGATCGGTCGGCAGCGGCCGCGCGCATGCGCGCGCGTGCTGTGCGCAGCCGGCCGCTGCCAGCGTGCTGTGCGCAGCCGGCCGCTGCCAGCGCGTGCGCTGCCTTGTGCGCGCGGGCGGCCGGCCAGCACAACGGCTGGGCCGTTTTGTGCGTTTTTCGACTTTTTTCCGAAAAAATTCAATTTTCTGTATTTTCTGCACAATATTCTGAAAATATGTTAATTTTGCATTTTTGGGATAATTGGATTATTCCTTGAATTAAATTTGCTTAATTAATTTGGGATTAATACATGCATTGGATGCATTGTTTAAAATGTCCATTAAATTTAAAATTTGAATTTTGCATATTATTTGTATATTTATGCTTTTGTGATGTTGGACATCACTTGGGTATTTGGAATATCCATTGGTTATTTATGCATGATTATTTGGAATAATTATGTTATGTGAGTTGATGAAATCAACATGGGATGATCACAAGAGCCCTAGACCTTATGTATGGATGAATGTATGATCATTTATTTTCTGTTGGGTGGGGCCTACGTGCCTCTTGTTTTTGGACTATCATCTCCCGTATTTTCAGCCTCATGATGTTAAGGCTTGTTTTCTTTATTACCGGTGTATTACTTTCAGTTGTAATGAGAGTAGATAGGATTGGTTAGGTTTCAATTTTAACAAGCAATTGGAGTCGGAGACCCCAAGGAGGAGCATCAAGGCGTGAAACAAGAAGCACTTCAAGGCCCATTGGAATGACAATGGGTTTATTATTATTGTAATAATTTAGGACCACCCTAAACAGACCATAGACTCACTGCGGGCTCAGTGGGTCGCATAGGTTGGGCTTGTGATCATCCTAAACAGGGGTATGCTATGTTTTCTGCATGCGGCGTATTTATTTATCGCTTTAAATATTGGATATTTATGCATGCTAAAATACAATAATGTGATGAGGTCTCGGTCATACACAAACTCTCATTTGGTTGGACCAAATTAAATATTAGGCCCAGAACGGACTTGGATCAAAATGATATTTTGGTCTGTCCGAGCCTTCCATCCACAGCAATGTGGTGAGGAAAACTACCACTACCCAAGTGTGGTCTCACGAGTCGTGGCACACTTGGACTAGGATTTTGACCTAGTCAAATCCTATTGTCAAAGTGTGTCTCTTTGGAAGAGTTTGAGAAGGAATAGGAAATTCCATCTCCTATAAATACTCAAAAAACACACACTCACACCTAGTATTCTCTACAACTCTCATCTCTCAATTCTCCTCAAATTTTCGTCCACCCCTCTTTCTTCTCTCCAAGAATTCTACTTTGTTCTTCTTGATTTTATTCAAGTTAAGAACATAAGAGACATTGATTGCGTTAATTCATAGCGTGTATCGATGTCTCTTCTCCCCAAATAATTTCTTGCTAGCACAAGGGTTGTTTGCTTTTCCGGTGGAGCGAGTGAGATGATTTAGAGGGTCTCTTATTTGAGATCTTGGTGCAAAAACGGGGAACAATGCATGTAGCCGAAACGAAGACAAAACTACAACCGGGTAGGTTCTTTAATTATGTTTTTCGGTTCTAATTCTATGGCCTCCATGTTGTGTTTTATTGAACATGAGATACACCGAACGCCCGGGAGAATCAAGGGCACACCCCTTGATTCGTTTATGTATATTATGCATGATTTAAATTCAATTTAATTATGCTTTGTAATTTTTATTACGCACTATTTCGCGCTTCCGCTATACGCGCTTATCTCCCGGGCCGATCCACACATCCTCTCACCAGGAGGGGTCCACTGAGAGAGAATCCCATTCTCTTTTAGATAATCAGTAAACTCACCACTCAAATACTCTCCACCTCGGTCCGACCGAAGGGCTTTGATCTTTCGACCGGTTTGGTTCTCTACTTCAAGTCTGTATTCCTTAAACCTTCCAAAGGCTTCAGACTTGTACCTCATCAGGTAAACATAACCATACTGTGAGTGATCATCGGTAAAGGTTATGAAGTACGAGTACCCACCTCTAGCTTGAGTATTTAGTGGACCACAGACATCTGTATGGATCAAATCCAACAGACCACTGGCTAGCGTACTTTGTCCAACAAAGAGTTTCTTGGTCATCTTTCCCTTTAGACAAGATTCGCAGGTCGGTAGGTTGTCAAAATCGTCTATTTCTAGACTCTTTGAGTCCACCAACCTTCTTATCCTATCTTCAGAGATATGACCTAACCTCGCATGCCATATCTGTGCGTTATTATGATCATCACGTTTTCGTTTGTGTTCTGCAGTCATAATCCAATTAGACTGTTGAAGTATGTACAGACCGTTGACCAATGTACCAAGCAAATGAGAAATACCATCTTTGATAATAAAAAAACCGTTTTTATTGATGGTAAATTCATATCCCTCCTTATCAAGGACCGGGATGGAAACAATGTTTTTTAATCATGCTAGGTACATAGAAACAATCATTCAGTACAATCCTAACATGACTACAAATGGCTAACTCTAGTGATCCTACGGCCTCCGCAGCAACGGCCTTGCCATCGACTAGCCTCAGGATCATCTCATCCTTGGTTAGCCTTCTGCTTCTTTGCAGTGCCTGCAAATCATTGCAGATGTGAGCACCACACCCGGTATCCAATACCCATGAAGCAGAATTAGTAATCATATTAACTTCAACCACAAACACATCTGGGTTGGAGAGGAGTTGTGGGTACTCCCTCTTCCAATGCCCTTTCCCTTGGCAATATATGCAGACATCATTTGCCTTGGACCGCTGAGAACCACGAGCCTTCCCTTTCCCTTTGCTCGGTCCAACCGGAGCAACAGGGACGCCCGGAGCGTGAGCAGGGGCCACAACTGTCTTCCCTTTGCCCTTCTTCCTCTTCCAGCGTCCGGCCCTCTTGCCATTCGCCTTGGAGGTCAAAGCCTCTCCTATCAATACCGCCGGCGCCGACTTGTGGGTCGTTGCCTCGTATTGGACCAGCATGTTTGATCAACTCATGAATAGATTTCTCAAGTCCGTTCATGTTATAGTTTTACAACAAACGGGTCATAGGATGGAGGAAGCGACTGGAGGATCACGTCAATGTACGTGTCATTGTTAAGCCCAGCTTTAAGGTCCTCGAGTTTCTCCACTAGGGAGAGCATCTTGACCCCATGACTTTGTACAGACGCTCCTTCAGCAAGCTTGGCGCCAAAGAATGCTTTTGTGGCGGCATATCTAATATGCCTATCCGGAACCGCATAAACCTCGTTCATGCGGAGCATTATGGCGGAGACGTTGTCCAGCCTCTCATACTGCTTCTGGATGTCGTTAGACATCGAAGCCAGTATGATACTGCGTACTTTCCGGTTGTCCTCATGCCATTTTCTCGAACGTCAAACGTTCTTCAGGCGTGGACCCCTCCGGTAAGTCGCTCGGTGGCGGCTCATCCAAGACGTAGCCTTGGTTCTCGAAACTGAGGACAATCCTCAGGTTTCTCAGCCAGTCCGAGTAGTTCGTTCCGTTGAATTTGTTAGTCCCAAGAATCATGGTTAACGGGTTCTTAGACATATCTACATTAATGAAATGTAAAGCAGAAATTAGCAGATGATCGGTAATATTATTGTTCAAGTTGAGAGCTTGTCTTTTAGTCTTTAACCCTCCCACTATTTATACGAAAGTCCGCCACTCTCAAGCGGAGTTTTGGGAAACCATTTCCTAGTGGGCTTGGGATCCACAAGCATAATCTCCATGCCCCGCTTTTACGATTCACATGAAGAAGACCTCATGGGAGATATCCAATATCATTCTCATCCAATGAGATTCCTAAGATATTTTGCCTCACTTATTCGGCATGGTTCCGAGGACTCCAAGCGAACCATGTTTACTCAGTGTTGGGCCCGACCCATCAACCAAATCATGCCTCAAACTGTCGCCCCCCACGACTCGTGAGACAGGAAACAGCGAGCGCAAGTCTTTTTGTTCACAACAATAATGCAGCTTTCCCTAGTCCAAGTGTGCCACGACTCGTGAGACCACACTTGGGTAGTGGTAGTTTCCTCACCACATTGCTGTGGATGGAAGGCTCGGACAGACATAAATATCATTTTGATCCAAGTCCGTTCTGGGCCTAATATTTAATTTGGTCCAACCAAATGAGAGTTTGTGTATGACCGAGACCTCATCACATTATTTGTTTTTAGCATGCATAAATATCCAATATTAAAGCGATAAATAAATACGCCGCATGCAGAAAACATAGCATACCCCTGTTTAGGATGATCACAAGCCCAACCTATGCGACCCACTGAGCCCGCAGTGAGTCTATGGTCTGTCTAGGGTGTCCTAAATTATTACAATAATAATAAACCCATTGTCATTCCAATGGGCCTTGAAGTGCTTCTTTGTTCACGCCTTGATCGATGCTCCTCCTTGGGGTCTCCGACTCCAATTGCTTGTTAAAAATTGAAACCTCACCAATCCTATCTACTCTCATTACAACTGAAAAGTAATACACTGGTAATTTAAAGAAAACAAGCCTTAACATCATGAGGCTGAAAATACGGGAGATGATAGTCCCAAAAACAAGAGGCACGTAGGCCCCACCCAACAGAAAATAAATGATCATACATTCATCCATACATAAGGTCTAGGGCTCTTGTGATCATCCCATGTTGATTTCATCAACTCACATAACATAATTATTCCAAATAATCATGCATAAATAACCAATGGATATTCCAAATACCCAGTTGATGTCCAACATCACAAAAGCATAAATATACAAATAATATGCAAAATTCAAATTTTAAATTTAATGGACATTTTAAACAATGCATCCAATACATGTATTAATCCCAAATTAATTAAGCAAATTTAATTCAAGGAATAATCCAATTATCCCAAAAATGCAAAATTAACATATTTTCAGAATATTGTGCAGAAATACAGAAAATTGAATTTTTTCGGAAAAAGTCGAAAAAACGGCACAAAACGGCCCAGCCGTTGTGCTGGCCGGCCGCCTGCGCGCCACAAGGCAGCGCACGCGCTGGCAGCGGCCGGCTGCGCACAGCACGCGCGCGCGCATGCGCGCAGCCGCTGCCGACCGATCCCAATTTTTTTTTTTTTTGTTTTTCAAAACGGTTTCAGCACAATAACATTAATATTATTCTGAAAATAAGCATGCAATTTTAGATCCAATCTAACAAAATTAAGCATGCCAAGTCCATTAAATCCAAACAATTGAATCATCATATTATTCATATATTTATGTAATCTAACATGCCAATAAAGCCATTTAAAAGCAAGTAGATCATGCCAAACACATAGATCTATGCCCCTTACATCGAACCGGCTCTGATACCACTTGAAGGACAAGCGGATCCGCCGGGAGCGCGAGCGGAAGCGAGGAAGCGAGAAAATAGGCACAAATTTAAATCTAATTTAAATACGCGAATCCCCAGGGTGTACCCTTGGGTGCTCAACCGGGCGTTCGGTGTAGGATGTGTAAATATTAAAACATATATTTAAGCACATAGGGTATAGATATATAAATGAAATCAATCAAAGCGTAATAAACCGTTACCTTTGATTGTTTAGCGTATGCCTCCCGGCTACTTGCGTTGTTCCTTCTCCGGAATGCTCACGAAATCCAAACGTATGGATTCTCCAAAGGTGATCCACACCACACCAGAAGAAACACACGTTCTTCTTGCTAGAAAAGAACGGGTTTAGAAGGAATCGATTTTAGGAGAAGAACACTATGAATTAGTGTTCTCTTAACTTACTTTGTTCTTCTTCTTGATTCAAAATCAAGTGAAGAACACAAGTGTGGAGAGGGAGGGAGCACGAAATTTGAGAGAGAGGAGAGGGATTTTTTATCTTCTCTTTTTCCTAGAAAAAGATGAATAATGAATCACTTATGCTTGGTGTTGTATATTCTAATATATATACATAATTAATGTGATTATTGGAATGTGTCTAGGTTCATCCAAGGATGTCTATATTCATTCCAATCAATCACCATCAATTCTACATCTCAACTTTCCATATTTAATCGAAAATCCAATTTACCGATTAAATGAAAGCCCGATACAATATCGGCCCGTCCATCCAATGGACTTTCCCTTAAGTAATCCAATTACTTATTTTATCCTTCGAGATTGACTCCAAGTTGATCTCTCAACCTCCTCGGTGATTTGTGTGTGACCCTTTAGGTTCACCCTCAGCTAGACTTGGGCCCGTGTCCCACAAGGGCCCGTTACCATGGGTGGCCGTCTAGCAACGGGTCCATGGCACTAGAGACTAGGGTGAATTGGCGTGAACATTTAGGCGCCGATTCCGTACGGGTACGATCCTTCCGTCTACCGTCTCCGGCCTTAGTCTAGGGTATGGAATTGGGCGTCGGTTTCCATCCTTGACTAGGCATCTATGCTTAATACTCGAGACCATGTATGCTTCATTGAGTCGACACAGGGAACCATTCCCTGTTCGACCAACCACTGTGGCCACAGCTTGAAACAGCATGAACGTGTCTCCGAGTGCATAGGAGATACCTCTGTCACATACTGACAGGGGACGGATCCTCTTCTTGGAATCCACCGTCCTCGCTACACATTCCGACTGCACTGGACAAGGCTTTATGATAATCATCTTACAGAATGATTACCTCTCGCCAGATCCAAGATACAGCCGTCCTGTGCACGCGATTGCCATGATTCCTCAAGTCTGAGGATTACTCCCGTACTATCGGAACCGGGGAAAAACCAATCATACCGACCAAGCCTCCAAGGCTTCCATATGATGATCCCCGCGAGTCAGTCCAGTCGGCTCGACCCCAGTCGACCAACCCATCAAGATCGTGTAGGCGTCCCACGCATGTGGCCGATGAAACACGGCACTCATCCAATGAACACGACTCTTGACGCAAGTCTCAATAGGACTCTCGATGCCCTGTCTCGAGGTCCTCGACTTGGAACGTTTCAGACCCAACTCTTAATCAGTTGGTTTCATGACCACCATCCAATGCGTTGGCCCAACTGCACGAGTTTTATCCATGGTCTGTGGGCTTTGTTGCGATATAAGTTAAACACCGTTTTAACAAATGTAAGATGAGCGCAACAAAAGAAGGTTACCATTGGTGACGAATACTCATCTTATTCGTCACATAATAATATTACATTTACATGAAGTTGTCAGATTGGTTACAAATCGCCAAACCTATTGGCTTTCTGGTCACCTATTCTAACATGAAGACCAAATTTTGTGGGCTTTGCTGGCCCAAAATTAAACACATATAAAAAAAAATGTGTAACTTGATTTAGAAATTTGTTGTGTAGCCCAACCTATCTCTTGGCCATTTTAAAAAAAGAGGGGACCCAGCCCATTATCGACAAACCTACAAGGGATTTCAATGCGGATATTATGTCAAATAAAATCAACAGTTTGTTGAAGCCCGATAAAAAAAAAATTCATATTTTCGCGACTCATTCACTTCAAAAATTATATTTTCAAGTATATATATTTATGAACGAGTCTTGAGGGGGCATTTCTAGACAAATAAAATTTGCACCCAATCAAAATGACGAAAAGAGAAAAATATATATTAATTATCAATTATAAATATTTTTTATTTATATTTTGGAATTTACACTAAATTAATTTCAAATATAAATAGTTAATTTAATTAATATTTTAATATATTTCGTCATCAAATCAACGGAGAACAAGTGTCAAATTGAGGTGTTCCGGCCAATCAAATCAAGACGAATATTTTTTATATTATCTCTTTGAAAAATACAAAAAATAAAGAGATAATATCAAATCGACCCATCATGTCTTCTCAAATATTTAATGTGTTATCTCTTTAAATTAAAATAAAGAGATAATACAGAATAAGTGTTCAAGTTCAGCACAACTCTACCTCTTTGACAACTATATACAGGGTCCTTGGAACTCATTCAAAAATACACACATACAATTGGAAACACAAGCAAGAGAACATTCAAGAAGTTCCGAAATTCTCTCGAGCACATATCAAGGAAGATCCACGGCGTTCAAGGCAAGATTCAAGGCGTCGTCCGCAGAAATCGTCTAAAATCAGCGTTTAATTCGACAAGAAATCCAAAGACCAGCGAACTAACGTTATCAAAACAGAAGTCCACCTTGACGGAAGATCAAAGTCTCAAATCCACCAAGAAAATATCTCAAATTCAAGCCAAATATATTCAAGTTTATAGCGTTTAATGCGGGAACAAGTCAACGACCCCCGAATTAACGTTATTCAAAGTCAAAATCAACGTTAAAAGGAGATCAAATGTCGAGTTTCACTTCCGAAGTATTCAAAGTCAAAAGTCACGTTCTTGAAGAGAAGAATTAGAGGTTTTCAAGTAGAGATTTCGCACCCACAAATACTCAAATCAAATTCAAAGAATTTATTTGTAATATTTTTTTTTTGATATTTTCAGGAACACGAAAATCTGTTTTACAACACCCTTCAAATTAGAGGGAAATTGACCAGAATTCCACCCGAATGGACGGAATTGAAAATAATAAAAAAAATTGGATGATTTTTTAAAAATTGATTGAAAACAGAAGGGCTAAAATGAACATAATCCTTTCTCATGTGATTGATCATTTTTTTATGAAATATAGATTAAGGGATAAATGCAATTTACCCCCATATGATATAAGAAATGAACAAAATCCCCCATGTAAAAAAATAATTAGCAAATTACCCCCTGCGATATCTTAAAATGAAGCAAATTACCCCTTGTGTTTTTTTACTTCATAGGGGATAAATTTGCTTTATTTCTCAAAACACAAAGAGATAATTTACTAATTATTTTTTCACAGGGAATTTTTTGCTCATTTTTTATATCATAAGGGAGTAAATTGCATTTATCCATATAGATTAATCATAAAAGAATATTATTGTTCTTATGGTATAATTAATTGAGGTCCAACCATTTTGGGTTAGAATTTGCGAAGTGGAGGAATAATTTGTCAAGTGGTTAATGCGACTGTTTGTGATTCCGCGCAGTGGAGGAATTGTTTAGGACATAGTTTTACTTTGTTAAATAATAGTCATCTAAATCTTTCTTCCTTATTGAGTTCTTGTGCTACGTGAAAGAGAAAACCTTGCATATCAAAACAGTGCAATTTACAGTCATCTCTGTTCTCCTCCCACTTTCAGGAAGCAACCAAAGCAAATGGCACAAAAAGGCAAGATGGACTCCATGTTTTTTTCTTCAAATTCACGTAAATAAAGTCGTAAAAAATACATTTTGTGGCTTGTGTGGATCTCTGATGGATTCTTGGATTTTCAGGTTCCGTGGAGGATTTCTTGGCCATGGCGGTGGAAGCTGCTAAGAGTGCTGGGGAGGTGACGTTCTATTCAAGTTCAAAATTCTTGTTCACTGTTGTTGTCGTCTTGCTTTCTTGCGGCGTTGATTTGATCAACTTTTTGCCCACATTTCATATAGTTGTTGTACTATTATTATTTATTTGTGGGTTGCAGATTATTCGTTCTGCGTTCTATCAGACTAAGCGGGTGGAGCACAAAGGCGAGGTAAAATGTCTGCTTATTATGATTTTCTTGATTCCGGGGAATATGAGCAACCGCATGCCTATGTGGATGATTTGAAAATTTCTTAGTCAGACCTGGTTTGGGTTAAAAATTTCCTGGCATTGTTTTATTCCAAGATGTTAAATTTTGTATCCAAGATTGATAAGCAAAGGGTCTTCCCTTCTGGAAGAGATTTGGATAAGTGATGGAGTTGGATGTTGAGTATTCTAATTGTAGCTTTGGGAGATTTTTGATTGCTGCAAGGGGTCTCTGCTTAATTTGTTTGATTTGAAATGGTACATTATTCTGACACATGAAAGGACAAACGATACATTTGCAACGATGCTGATGTTAGTTGCAGTGGCTATACATATTTTGGAAAGGGAATGTTCCTATTCCCAATCTTCTCTTCCTAGACCAAAATATGGCTTCTTTCTCATGATGCATCATCTTAGAGTAAATGATAAAAGTTTGATTACTGACAAGAATGTTTATGTCGTGATGCCCAACTTCTAAAGTTTGATGGTTATGGATGGTTGGTTGAGGAATAGAAGATGTTTCTGTTTCTTGGGGTATCCTAGTTGTTCAAAAAAGGTGTTGAGGGAAATTGAAACAAGTTTCAGTATGGGAAGACGACTAAACCTTTAAAAAATGGATAAACAGCAAAAAATACCACATGTCGATAGATGTTGGGGTTATTTTATTTCCTTCTAATTGTTTTATTTGCTGATATACGTCAACCATCCATTTGTTTTTGTGAGTAGGTGGATTTGGTCGCAGAGACTGATAAGAAATGTGAAGAAGTCGTATTTGATTTTCTCAAACTACAATACCCTGACCACAAGGTTAGCTCTCTATTTTTCCTATTTCTCTTGACATTTCGTGTTGGATGCTTCTCCGTACAGGGTCTAACATCTTGGTACTGATCTTGTTTATCTTAGTTGATCGGGGAAGAAACTGCTGCTGCTTGTGGCACCATAGAATTGACAGATGAACCGACTTGGATTGTTGATCCTATTGATGGGAACAACTAATTTTGTGCACGGGCAAGTATCTTATATTTATTTTAATTACTGTTAGAAAACTTTCCCAGTATCCACTGAGTTTGTAAGTTTCAAAACGTGATGCATTGCAGGTTTCCATTTGTATGTGTATCTATTGGACTCACAATTGGACGAATTCCAACAGTTGGTGTGGTCTACAATCCGATTATGGATGAGGTAGGGTTATCCAGCTTCCAAGTACTATGTCCTTGAGATTAGCATTTGCTACCTTTCTTTTTCCTGTATCCATCTGATAGTCATTATCTTCATAAAGTGAAATGTAACGATGACAAACATTTGCTTTGTCGATGATGGCTCTGGCTTCATTTGTATGATCTTTTATTAATTTTCTGTACAACAGTGCTTTCAATTAGGGAGAACTATTTGTATGCTACATTCTCGTTTTAAGCAGAATTTGTTTGTTGAGTGGATAATAACTCTTGGCTTCCAATATTTAGCTTTTTACTGCAATTCGCGGCAAAGGTGCTTTTCTCAACGGAAAACCCATCAAAGGTAAGCTGCTTCTTGATTTGGATATGTTATTGCACATTCACGTTATGGCTTGTCCAATCACTGCTGCTATATTTGTTATAAGCAGTGTCTTCACAGTCGGAGCTTGTGAAGTCCCTTCTTGCTACAGAGGTATTCCGCTGAACATATTGCTGAACAGTTCTTCCGTCCGTGAAGACATGTATTCAATTATTTAAGGCAACAGGAGTTTACTTGCCAATGCTTGTCTCCATCTATGATTCTTGCAGCTAAAGTTGCAAAATTCGAAAATTACCATTCTGATTCTTTTACCTATAAGAAGCTAATCAAGTCTCACCATTTCTGAAAGAATAGGTTGCTACAAACCGTGAAAAGTCTATTGTTGATGCGGTTACAAATAGGATCAATAGCTTGCTTTTCAAGGTAAATTAATGGTGGTCTTGTAACAATGATTTCAACATTTCTTTTATTTCAAATTTTTGTGGTAAAAATAGCTGAAATCTTGGTTCTCACTTGATCAGGTAAGGTCCCTCCGTATGACTGGCTCATGTGCATTAGATCTTTGTGGGATTGCATGTGGCAGAACCGATATGTTCTACTTAACTGGGTTCGGAGGCCCTTGGTAAGAATTTCTAAAATGTTTGATCGGACTATGATCCAACGAGTTGCTGAAAGTTGGGTCATCTCTTCAGGGATGTTGCGGCTGGTGCTGTAATTGTGACTGAAGCTGGAGGACTTGTATTTGATCCGTAAGTAACAACTACTCAAATAACAGAACCCCGACCAAATATATAGGGACTAAGAGTTGATTGGCATGCCCCAAAATATGTCCTCCAAACATCAACTTAAACTCGATTCAGATTATGCCACTAATACCTTTTGTATTGACTATATGTAAGATCTCAATCAGACATGTCTAAACATGTTATTGTTTCTGTAACAGCTCTGGTAAGGATTTTGACATCACATCTCCGCGGGTGGCAGCTTCAAATCCTCATATTAAGGATGCATTTATTGAGGCACTGCAGCAGTCCGAATGAGGGGACTGTAATTGGGAAACAGATAATAAACCTCTGACCGGTTAAGTGTTCTTGTTACCTTCTGAATGCATTATGCAGCTTGTTGTGGCATTAAAGACCATAGCTATAAAACAGTGAAAGGATAGAAGACGGAGAGAGGATAGCATCAGTGAATAAGACAAAAAGTTTAAGGTAACTTTGAGCTGCGATATTTTGTGATTCATGAAGGTATCATTCTGCACAATCCTTGAGAAGGAAGGTACATAAATTCTCAAGGCTGCGGCCTTAAGAACAAACTGAATAGTAATCATGCCTTCTACCCTGCCTCTATATTTGCTTGTAGCTTTTGCAGATGCCATGCTCCACATGTCAAGTTTCTTGATGATTTTAAGCAACTTTTTTGCTTTGTCTCTTAGCTGAATTGTCTATTATGATTAAAGATTTTGCTGGTCGTGGATTGGATTTTCGACAGACACGCAGAACATAAATTGCGCTTACATTTATGAAACAATATATATATAAAGGAATAATTTCATTTGTACTCGAGTCCTGTGGATTTAGGTAGAATAGAACTAATCAATTCTGAAAAATTTATACTGCACTTCTGGATGCGGGATGGCTAAGGGTAACATCTTTTATGTGGAAATGACTGATAGGTATCATCAGTGTAATATTTGAAATTAGGGGAAGAACAGCTTTCATGTGTAAGTAGATCTCTTTCATGCTCTATTCTGTGTCCTAGTTCATATCCGTTGTGCCCGTTTGTTACATTGATAGTGTTCTGCGTCTTCTGAGTACTACTCGTCTTCTTCCTCTTCACAACTGTATACCATGTGTAACCCTCCAAGGTTGCAGCAACAAGAGCCAGACCTATTAAGATTTCCACGTACGCTCTCTTCCATTTCTCCCCTGGATTTAGAATGTCCAGACCCTGGAATATGTCGATAATGCTGAGGATTATGACAGAGTATCCGACTGAGTGGTGGTAGATGTTTCAGTAAAATTTGTACTTGTGATCCTTTTCGGCCTTAGAAGCAAAGCAAACACCTGTGCCCCCATTCAATCAAACCTTAGTATTCATTTGATTTTTGTACAAGATTATAAGTGCTTTAGATCAAGAATTTGACGATACCTGGTGTGTTCCAAGAGAAAAGAGGAAACGGCAATGGTCCTGTGCGAAGTGTATTGAACTCCAGGAGACTGGCTTCCTAGTTGGAGACCGGTGGCCCAGCCGGCTACTCCAGTGATGGAGGCTGAGGTTTGGCATGTTCCGTGAAAGTAAAGCCATGCTGGATCAGCTGATGGGAAGACCCTGAGGTATCTTGCAAAGACAGCACCGATAGGCATCATGATCCCCCAACTCACTGCATTCAGCACTCCACCGAGAATATCGTGAACAACTTTACAGATAGAAAGCCGAAAAAGGGTCTTACTTTTTACAAACGCAGAATGATTGTACTGAAAGATTACTGGTAAACTTGAACCTTATGTTCTTTTTCTTGGTTTTGGAGTCTGAGGCTCCGGTTATTGTCCATGAAAGAAGGTTTAACATCCCAAATGACTGAACGTTAGAGCCGGAGTTGAGGTGCATTGCTGGAGAATCTCCAGACAACTGGCCTTCTTGCCAAACCTGGTTCACTGTACAGCTAAGATTGACAAGATTCAGTGTGGCGAAAATGATGATTTCATTCCTTGTATAAGTTGTCGTCAAATTAGAAACTGGGAAACTCAATCCCTTGTTGTAACTGAGTCTGGTAACTAGTTCCATCGTGTTTCCTAAAAGCCACCATTGCCTGTGCACCAATCATGCCTTGTCCGGTGGGATTAATGGCCCACGCCACCCATCTTGAGGAGGAGGGTCCCTTGTGCCGGTAGGCAATTTGAACTGTTTGAGTGGATTGATCATTGTTCCAATGGAGGAACGAGTTCAAGTATGGGAGACTACTGCACGAACTGAAGATTTGGTTGCTACCAAAGTTGTATTTTTCACATGGTTGGCTGTAGGATGATGATATGTAGAGAGAAAACATAAGAGAAAACATGAAAGCTGAGCTTAACATTCTGAGTACAAGAATTCTCAGAATGAAAGAAAGTTGTAATGAACGAAGGTAATAAATTAAAGAGAGAAGAGTACTAATATAGAGTGGAAAGAGAGTTGTGGGACATATGAGCAGTTACAGTTTGGTGAGGGAAAAAGGTTCCAACTTTGTTTGATGTTTTGCACCTCGAAATTAAATTGCTATTACCAATGTGTTTAGGTTTGAACAGCCTTGTCTTCTCATAAATTTATTTTTCTTTTAGAACTTATGATTATTTCTTAAGGTTTGAAGGAGTACTTTGATCTTTTGAGTGGAAATGAACATATATAATATGCATATTTATATTCTTTGATTCATGAACAATTCACCTTTTCTTGTAGATAGAACACATTCTTCGTTAGATTGGATTAAATTCGTTATGACTACCGCAACTAAAAAAAAAAAAATACTCGTTGCAAATGTTCGTTTCACTAACAATTAAGCTCGTTTCTTGCTAAATCTAACGTTATCAGCTGAGCGCTACCAGTTTATAAGAAGCCCACATCAAGTAGAAGTTGACGTTAATTTTTAAAAATTAAGTCTGCTTCCTTTCATCCCAGAAACTGATGTATATGTATATAGGACTCGACAAAATTGTAAAATTGGTCCTATAAGTATGGGGAGATAGCTAAATTAGTCCCGTCAGTACAGGGCTGACAATTTTAGTCCTCTAAAGTATTAATTTTTGTAACAATTTGGTCATTCCGACCAAAAAATCACAAAAATAAGGCGTGAGAAATTGGGGCTTAGTGTTCCGACTGCCTACTCGGCGTGACATAAACGACGTGGCATCCTACGTGGCTTAGGTGTTCAACAGGCAGGAAATAAAGACCACCCTCCCGCCTCCTCCTCCTCATATTGTTAAATTTTGTTTCTTTCTTCTCTGCTGCAGATTTGCTGCTGGAGGTGAAGAAGGAACTCTGAGAAATGTCTTCAATGACATCGGACAATTATTCCACTTCAATAAATTGCTTTTGTGGTATTAGAGCTTCATTGAGAACATCTCGGACCAATGACAATCCTGGAAGAAGGTTCTATTCTTGCTTAAATTATAAGGTATGTCTTTTAGTTTCAAAAGATTTAGATGTTTTGGAAAACTGTATTAAGTTTTCTTCTCGTTGTTTGGATAAAGAGTGGAGGATGTAGATTTTTTTACCTGAGAGGACCACCCTATGTGTGCTAGAGTTATGTGTGTCATACCTGGTTTGAGATGCAAGCTCAAAAAGCAATGGAAATCGAAGCAAATATGTTGAAGAAGAAGATTTTTTTGTTGAAAGTTTATTTGCGCGTTTCATGGTTTCTTCTGTTCGCATATTGGGTAGGTAGATGTACGTGTTAGAATAGGTGACCATGTAGCCAATCTTGGCAGGCAAAATGTAACCTATGTCTAAACAATTTCAAGGATTTGATAAATTATTAATGAATAAAAAGTGATATTCATTTGGCATTACTTTTTTTGTGATCACTTTATCTGCCTTAAATATTTGTTCACTACACAAACAAAGCCCACGGACTGAAAACGTATTTCGGGGACTGGGACTACGCTTGGAGGTAGGTCCATGAAATCAGTCCCGCCGAATCAGTCCGGAAATCTCCAAGTCAAGGAATCTCGAAAATGGGTACCGAGATTCCCCATGAGACTTGCACTAAGCATCTGCTGTCGTATTTTATCGACGGGTGACGAAGGTCGTCTAAGCAGTGTTAGTGGGTTAGCCTGCTAGGGAGCAGCTGACTGAGGTGACTCGCGGGAACCGTCTTACGGAGGACCTTGAGTAGGGTCGGCTAGGTATGACGTGTGTTCCCGGTTCCAACCGTACAGGTTAAGTCCTTTGACTTGAGGAACTGCTGAGTTTACCTGTGTATTAGGGTTGTATCTTAGATATGGTGAGAGATTGCCAAGAAGCACTTGAGTAATCATAAGCCATGTCTAGTGCAGCTCCGGTGTACAGAGTGACAGTAGTTTCCAAGAAAGGATCTGTCTCCTGTCAAAAGGCATTGACAGTTGAGTCTCACAAATGCTCTGTGTCTTGTCCCAAAAATCTGTGGCCACAGTAACTGAACAGAAGGGAAGGTTTCCTTTGCGGCGTTTAGTAAAGGACAGACCGACACTTAGGTCGAAAATGGGTACCTGCATTTCCGTGCCCTAGACCCTAAGTGGTGAGACCGTAGACAGAAGGACAAGTGTACTGTTAGAGCCTAAATGTTCATCCCCTCAAATTCACCTAGTCTCTAGTGCCATGGACCGTTGCTAGATGGCCACCCATGGTAACGGGCGGATTCTAGGAATCCGATCAAGTCTAGCTGAAAGGTGAACCTAAAGAGTCATACACAATCCGCACACATAAAGTATTTAATTTAGAATTAAATATTGGGAGAAATGGAATGATTAAATTGGATTTAATCAGGTCCTTAATTTTTTTGGGAAGAATTAATTCCTTTTATTGGATAAAAGGGATTTATCTAATAAATCAGATTTATTAGAAAATTAATTTAATGGGGTTAGAATAAATGTTTATATTTAATATATTTATTTATTGCCCTTGGAATATCTAAATAGATTTTAAATATTCCATTAAATTAAATTAATGGTTGAGATTAAAAGGAGAGATGAATGGTTAGGATTAACTTGACTAGGTCAAATTACTACTTTGCCTAGGACTTTGACTAGGTCAAAATCCTAGTCAAATTAGTCTTCCAGAGTTGGAGTTTGAAGAGGATTAAACTCCTCCTCTATATATAGTCCTAGCCCCTCACTATAAGAGAGATGGTGAAACTTCAACACACACACACACACAACTCGTGTGCCTCTCCCTCTCTCTCGTCTGCCACTCTCTTTCTCTCTTTCCAAGAATTGTTCTTTTGTGTTAACAATTGAACAAAAAGGAGGATTAATCCCGTTAAGTAATAACGTGTGATTGATCCGTCCTCTCCAAATAATATACACTTGTTCGTTCGCTAGCACGACGTACAAGATACGTGGGAGGATTGCGTGTCACAATTTGGAGGATCTCACATACGAGATTTTGGAGCAAATCGGGGAACAACCCGAGTACCGGTTAGAAGACGAAAACGACAAATCGGTAGGTCTCTTTTACATTTTCCTCTCCTTTTTCTTTTCAAATCCTATGGCCTCCATGATTGCTTGTATGTCTTTAATTCATGAGATACACTGAACACCCGGGAACTTCAAGGGCACACCCCTTGAACGTGTTCTTTATTTTACATATAAAGCATGTTTAAATTCTGTAATTTAAATTTATACCGCGCTTCCGCATTCGCGCTATTTCCCGGGACGATCTACACGCCTATCCCAGGCTTTCAATACGGTGGTTGTTGTATGAACCTCCCCAACATGCTTGATTGCTCGGAAATATTGCAACTTGATGTTGGTTGTTTAAGTCATGGTGGTTTAGTATGCTTGTAAAATTTGCACTTCATGTAACCTGTATTATGACTTTGTTAATGTAATGTTTCTTCTGTTAATGCAATATTATTGCTTTGTCTTGGTTGTGTTTGTTTTAGTTTTTTGTTTTTGGAACTTGTGGTCTGTGATTGATGTTTTTTAATAAGTGAAGCAAACAATACAATGAAAACAAACATTGAACTTCATTTCACCCAAGATGTAGACTGTTTAACAAAATGCCTGGATATTCATATACAAAACCCCCATTCCAAAATGCAGACTGTTTGTCAAAAGACTTGCCTATTCATATACAAAACGCCTAATTCATAGGATAGGCTCCAAAAAACTACACATTCAAGTATATAAAGTTTCTTCACTTTACAGACAAAAACCATTCCAACAGACCAAAAGATGTAAAAAAAAAAAAGGTGCATTCCTCCCATCTTTCTTCTTGCCTTTGTCCATCTTTTCTTTGGATTGAGATAGAACATTATTCAAGTTGGACAGTGCGACATACTTCTTGCCATCCTTCTCCAGAAAAGTGCATGTTTACATAACAGATTTAGATGCAGGGGCTGTTTGTGATATACCTCCTGTCTCCCACTCTATCTTGGTGGTGCTCTGATATTAACCTTTGATGATGACGGTTGAGGAGGTGGTGGTTGGGGGATAATATTTGTGTTGGGTGAAGGAACCCAAAAACTACTTTGTGATTGAAGTGTACAAGTCTTGTATGCTGGCACCCATGGTTGTTTGTGTGAAGGTGGTTTAAAGAAGAGGGGGGGAGGGGGGTTTGAAACTTGATGACTTGAAAGGTGTTGGTTTAATGGATTGAGGTACTTGTAATGAAAATGATGTTAGATGAATAAATGAATTGGATAAGTTGTATTACTAATTTTGAAGTGCAAGTTACTTACTGATGATGCAATCTCTTGGCTTAGATTAGGCAGTTCATTTGGAGGTGGATCATTGGGTTGTCCTTGCACTTCCTAAACAAACAAGTACAAGTACCAATGTTAGCGATCATATAACCAGAGTAATTCATCATATAACCAACGGTAGTGATCATATAACCAAAGTAATTCATCATTACTCACTCTAGATTTGTTTGTCAAATGGTCTATTTTGGTGCCTTTTGTCACTTGATCTATTCCATTTAGTGGGTAGTTTATCTTCAAACCATTCAATTGCAGATTTATGAAGTATAGCCATTTATGTCATTGCATTTGTGAACTCATTTGGAGTACTAGCCCCTGTAGCCTTCCATAGACAGTTCTTAAATGCCAAACCCCTATATCCTGCATTTTTTAAATTTGAGTGTAGATGCCTAACACAAAACCTGTGGTCTGTATTAGGAAATATAAACTCAAATGCCTACACCAAGCACTTCTGCTTATTTGAGATGAAACACCACTCATCATCTCTAATCACACCCAAATAAGCCCTCAACAGAGTCAGAAACCAATCCCAAGTGACCTTAATTTCTTTTGCTACCACCATATATGCCACTGGATATATATTATTGTTGGGGTTAAAGGACAAGCAAATCCGCCCGGGAGCGCGAGCGGAAGCGAGGAAGCGAGGAAAAAGTGCGTAAATTTAAATCTAATTTAAATAAACGAATCCCAAGGGTTGTGCCCTTGGATGCTCAACCGGGCGTTCGATGTAGGATGTGTAAATATTGGAAATGATTATTAAACACATAGGGCATAGATAAATATATATAATCAATCAAAGCGTAATAAACCATTACTTTTGATTGTTTAGCGTATGCTCCCGGCTACTTGCGTTGTTCCTTCTCCGGAATGCTCACGAAATCCAAATGTATGGATTCTCCAAAGGCGATCCACACTACACCGGAAGAAACACACGCTCTTTTTGCTAGAAAAGAACGGGTTTAAGAAGGAATCGATTTAAGAGAAGAACACTATGAATTAGTGCTCTCTTAAACTCACTTTGTTCTTCTTCTTGATTCAAAATCAAGTGAAGAACACAAGTGTGGGAGAGGGAGAGAGGGCCGAGAGTTGAGAGAGAGGAGAGGGATTTTGTCTTCTCTTTTTCCTAGAAAAAGATGAATAATGAATCACATATGCTTGGTGTTGTATATTCTAATATATATACATAATTAATGTGATTATTGGAATGTGTCTAGGTTCATCCAAGGATGTCTAGATTAATTCCAATCAATCACCATCAATTCTTCAATCAAGCCTACCAAAATTTATGGTATGATCAAATCATACCAAAAGGGAAGAGCTTGATTGGAGTTGATTTGTCTCTTTCCAAAAGAGATAAGTCAACATACCACCTAGCATGAAACATGGCTGATTTTGCTTCCTCCAAGGGAGCATGTCCATTGGATGGACGGGCCGATATTGTATCGGGCTTTCGTTTAATCGGTAAATTGGATTTTCGATTAAATATGGAAAGTTGAGACGTTGAGACGTTGGATCTTTTAATTGGATTAAAAGATCAACGGGAATAATTTAAATGGACATTAAATTGGATTTAATGTTGGATTCGTCGTAATTGGATTACGATAAAAGCCGGTCCGTTAAATTATACCCGAGAGGAGAAATAATTCCTATTTTGGAATAGGAAGAAGTTGGACTTCTTCCCTTAAATAAATATGGCCGACATGCTCCCTTGGAGGAAGCAAAATTAGCCATGTTTCATGGTAGGCGGTATGTTGACTTATCTCTTTTGGAAAGAGACAAATCAAGCTCTTCCCTTTTGGTATGATTTGATCATACCATAAATTTTGGTAGGCTTGATTGAAGAATTGATGGTGATTGATTGGAATGAATCTAGACATCCTTGGATGAACCTAGACACATTCCAATAATCACATTAATTATGTATATATATGAGAATATACAACACCAAGCATAAGTGATTCGTTATTCATCTTTTTCTAGGAAAAAGAGAAGACAAAAATCCTCTCCTCTCTCTCAATTTTCGTGCTCTCTCCCTCTCTTACACTTGTGTTCTTCACTTGATTTTGAATCAAGAAGAAGAACAAAGTAAGTTTAAGAGAACACTAATTCATAGTGTTCTTCTCTTAAACCGATTCCTTCCTAAACCCGTTCTTTTCTAGCAAGAAGGACGTGTGTTTCTTCCGGTGTGGTGTGGATCACCTTTGGAGAATCCATACGTTTAGATTTTGTGAGCATTCCAGAGAAGGAACAACGCTAGTAGCCGGGAGCATACGCTAAACAATCAAAGGTAACGGTTTATTACGCTTTGATTGATTTCATTTATATATCTATGCCCTATGTGTTTGAATATATGTTTTCAATATTTACACATCCTACATCGAACGCCCGGTTGAGCACCCAAGGGTACACCCCTTGGAATTCGCATATTTAAATTAGATTTAAATTTGTACACAATTTCTAGCTTTCTCGCTTCCGCTCGCGCTCCCGGGCGGATCCGCTTGTCCTTCAGCTTCATTGATCTAGGATCAATTGAAGAATAAAATAAGATCAAGAAGGAACACTAATTTGATAGTGTAATCCCTTCTTCGATTTCATCCTCTAGATCCGTTTTTCTCTCGCAAGAAAAATGAGATCTCTCCCGGTGTGGTGTGGACGATTTTAGAGGGTCTCTACGTTGGGACCTCGCGTGGATGAACGTCGGGATGAATCAACGTGTGTAGCCAATCGAGATACAAAATTAGGATAGGTATTCTGACTTATATTTATGCTCTCGGTTTATTCTTTATCCAATAGCCGTGAACGCTTGATTATTCTATATGTTTATATTCTGCGTTTATATACCGTTAGCCCGGGAACGTTCAATGCTACACCCCTTGAACGCGATTTATATTCTTTTTATTCCGCACATTTTTATCTCCACCGCGCTTCCACCGTGTTCTCGGGCCGATCCGCTTTCCTACACCGACGGCGTAGACTTTTCAATCGTTGCATCGTATTGGACCAACATGT
Organism: Sesamum alatum; assembly: GCA_034509735.1. NCBI lineage: Eukaryota > Viridiplantae > Streptophyta > Magnoliopsida > Lamiales > Pedaliaceae > Sesamum > Sesamum alatum. The sequence goes on from JACGWO010000002.1 coordinate 18,345,063, forward strand.
TTATCAACTCATGAAGGCCTTTTTCAAGCCCATTCATGTTATAGTTAATGATAAGATTCATAAGAGGGAGGAAGAGACTGAAGGATCTCGTCGATGTACGTCTCTTTTCCAAGATCAGCTCGGAGGTCTTTGAGCTTCTCCACTAGGGATAGCATCATCAGTCCATGTTGGTGTACAGACGACCCTTCTGTCATCTTAGCTCCAAAAAATGCCTTCGCCGCAGCATATCTAATATGCTGGTCCAGTACCGCATAAACATCTTTCATGCGGAGCATTATCGAGCTGACATCATCCAGCCGATCATACTGCTTCTGGATCTCATTAGTCATGGATGCCAGTATGATGCTGAGGACCTTGTGGTTGTCGTCTTGCCAGTCATTGAACGTCAAACGCTCTTCTGACGAGAACCCCTCCGGCAAGACCCGACTAATCAACCAAATGAATATCTCAACTATCGCCCCCCACGACTCGTGAGATAGGGAAATAGGAGTATATTTCATTCGTTCACAACAACAGTGCAACTTTCTTCCATTCCAAACGTGCCACGACTCATGAGACCAGGAATGGATGAAAGTAGCTTTCTCACTATATTGGTATAGATGGAAGGCTTGGAATAATCAAACCATCTGATTTTAATTCCATTTTGGGCCTAATATTTACTTAGACCATCCAAGTGAGAGTTAATAATCTATTAAGGCCGAGAGCTCATCATTATAAGTATTTTGCATGCTCAAGTTTCATACATAAAATGTAATACGATGCATTCCAAAAACACCATACATCAAAGCATAAAACATAAGCACATGCAAAATAAGCCTAGTAGGCCTCTGTTAGGATGATCACAAGCTCGTTCCTAAGTGATCCACTGAGCCCATAGTGGATCTATGGTCAATCTAGGGAAGGCCTACATTATTACAATTTTTACATCCCATTATCATTCTAATGCAGCCTGATAAATCCTTCTTTGTTCTTCTTGGGCCTTCCGTCGTGGGCTCCATCCAACGGACCTCTTTTGGGCCTTCCTCATCATGGAAGCTTACATTTAATAAAATAAAGCCTCACAACCTAATCTACTCTCATTACAACTTAAAAGAAACCTTAATCATAAGTGGGGGGAGTACATTAAAAGAGAGGAAGAAAGTCTTATTATTTCAAGGCTAAAAACGATAGAGAATGAATAAAAAACAAAGAGGCACGCAGGCCTCACCCACAATAAATAAATCATACATAGGCCAAAAAAAGGGCTAGTGATCATCCTTATTGTTTATCAAATGAACAACAACAAAGCACATTTATATCAAATATAAACATGCCAACAAATAAATACATTCCATGTATATATTCATAGATACCCAATAGCTAAAACCATAAACATAATAAAAACATAATTAAAAATATGGATATCAACTATACATCCAATGTACAAACCATTTTTTTTTTTTTTGGAAACCATTTCAAAAATAATCCAAGGCATAAAATAATTTTAGAAAAATTCAATTGAACTAAAAAAATTAAAATATGCCAAAATTAATAATTTCAGAAAACTAGCAGAAATCAGGAAAATCTAATTTTTTGAAAAAACGGCAAAAACGGCACAAAACAGCACTGCCGGTCGGCCGTCCCAGACGATCGCGCGCGCGCCCAGCGTGCGCGTCGGCCAGTGCCCCCGTGCGCGCCTGCTTCTCCTGTCAGGCGGGCGGCACCGTTTTTCATGAATTTTTTAAGTTTTTGCTATAAAAAACTGAAACATAAACGTGCATTTACAGAAAACCAATTCTAAAAAATGCATGGATATCCATAATTTCAAAAGCAAAATTAACACATATTTTCTATATATATTATCATGCTTTAAAGCCATAAATCATGCTTTCCAAAAGCAATTTAAGCATGTTCTTTAAACACATAATAACATATAAATCCTATAGCCACAACACCGAATTGGGCTCTGATACCACTGAAAGAATCGGGTACGGCCCGGAAACGCAACGAAAGCATAAAAACGTGAATTTAAAGCATAATTTAAAAGGGATCGAAGGGGTGCTCCCTTTGAAGTTCCTGGGCGTTTGGTGTTTGTAAAAGCATAAATAAAGAAGGAGAAGATGCTGGACATGTGGCTAAAGGATTAAAAACAAAAGAGACATATAACGTAAATGAAAACCAACCTTTGATCATAACACAATAAACCGATACATGCGTTGTTCCCTTTCCATTTCTCCTTCCGTTCACTTGAGAATTCAACGTAAAACTCCTCTAAGTATTGTCCACACCACACTATGGAGAAATACTCTAATATATCACTAGATAGAAAAAGAGAAATGAAGAAGAAACACTTCCAAAACAATACTATTGTTTAGTGCCTTTTGGACTGTTTTTTAGTTCAATCCTTTCCAAAAGGTATTAATACAAAATGGAGAAACTTTGCAGAGATTTTTGAGTGTTTTAGGCTGGAAAAAATCATGCAAGTATACCCGATGCAAGTTATGTGCATTGTTTTGGTATGTAGGAAATTGAATACAAAATTCAACCTCCAAAATTAACCTCCAAGGCTAACTTACATACACATGCACACTATCTCTCAATAAACCATCATGGCCTTCATATGTGGAGGAGTAGAAACTCCTCCTCAACTTGCTCGAACCTCTAGAGCTTGGACTTCAAGCTATGGACCAATTTTGACTGATTTCGGTTTAATCAAATTAAATCAAGACCAACCAAGATCCGTAGGTTCCAAATTAATCCAATTAATTTTAAACCTTATTAAAATCCAAAAGTTTATTTAATCCAATTAAATAAACATAAGATCAAACACTAATTAATTGATCCAATCAATTAATTAAACCAAAATTGATAAATTAATCCAATTAATTTAAAGGTTCTTAATCCAATAATTAACTAATCCAATTAATTAAGTATTGGACCATCCATCAAATGGATTGCTCAATAAATGATCCAATCATTTATTTTCTCCTTGAATTAATTTAATCCAATTAAATTAATTTGCTTCTTCTATAATTAATTCTAAATTACTTCTACCAACCCCATAGTGATTTGTGTGTGACTCATTAGGTTCACCCTCAGCTAGACTTGAGCTTGTGTCAAACACAATTGGTTAATTAAATCCAATTTCATTAACTGTTTTTCAATTAACCATTAATAAAAAAAAAAGCCCGTCACCATGGGTGGCCGTCTAGCAATGGTCCATGGCACTAGAGACTAGATGAATGTTGGCGTGAACGTTTAGGCTCCCGAGTACCATACGAGTATGGTCCTTCCGACATTCGTCTCCTGGTCTAGGTATAGGGCATGGAATTGGGCGTCAGTTCCCATCCTGGACTATATGACTATACTCAATAACTCGAGACACGTTTGCTCTATTGATCTACGTAGGAAACCATTCCCTACTCGACCAATCGTTGTGGCCACAGACTTAAAGAGCTTAAACCTTCTCAGAGCGCATAGGAGACTCGACTGTCATATACTGACAGGTGATGGATCATATCTTAGAATCTACCATCCTCAACACATATTCCGACTGCACTGGATAAGGCTTATAATGAACGTATCCCAGGTACGGACATCTCTTGCCAGATCCTAGATACAACCATCATATGCATGTGACTGCCATGTTCTTCAAGTTTGAGGACTAATCTCGTACTATCGGAGCCAGGAATTCCAGTCATACCGACCGAGCCTCCAAGGCTCCCATATGACGATTCCCGCGAGTCAGTTGAGTCAGCTAACACCCTTGTCAACGAACCCACTAATATTGCATAGACGTCCAACGTTTGTCGCTGATGAAACACGACACTCATCCAATGAATGCAATTCTTAGTGCAAGTCTCTATAGGACCCTCGATGCCCTATGTCGAGGTCCTCGACTTGGAACGTTTCAGACCAACCCTCAGAAGTTGGTTTCACAGGTGCCATCCAATGCGCAACTCAACTACATGGGTTATCCAATTGGCCTGTGGGCATTTGTTGTGACGTTAAAACGCCGTTTAACATAATCACTAAGCACAACAAACACATAGTGCCACGGATGAATACTTGCTATATTCATCAAGTCAATATTACTCTAATAAAGATTTCTAAGTAGTACCCAAAACTGCCATTTCAATTTGCTTTCTGGTGACCTATTCTAATAGAATTTATGTAAATTTTATACACAAAGGATAGTGATAATTTCAACATCGGGTCCTGCAAGTCTCAAACAATTTTTTGTTGTTTTATGTTTCTTGTACCGATCATGTTGTATTGGTTTGAGCATATTTATCTTCGAATCAGTTTTCACTACAACGCATGTAATCCTTATTCGTGAAAACTAATAAGATCAAAGAATACTAATATATTGACATTAATATTTGTGCTTTCCAGGAGCAAATACCAATCTATAATACGTCTAGCTCAACACTTTACTTGATTTCTGGATTTCGGGCAAATTTACATGTAAGAACTAAAATACAACGCTTTCTATATTAGAATTCGTACAATATTCGATCAAGTAAAGTTAAATTAAGCCCTGCAAACCTTGTTTTATACATTTTCATGTTATGAGTTTCTCATAGTAGAATTATGAAATTTTGCAGGAGGAAAGGAACATGACAAAAATACATTAGGCACCACCTTGAGTACGTAAGAAACGATTGAATAGAGATGTGGGCTTCTTAATCTGGATGTAGTTGATTGATTCTTCCATTTCTATTTTCTTTTGAAGGTAGTTGGCAATGGAGTCGTTGAGTTGATGATGTTGGAGTTATCAAAATGTAGATGAACACGATGCTGCTAGTGATGGGAAAGAAGGAAGTTACAAAAGTGGCCTTAATGTACTCTTTCATGTCTGATTCAATAGGGATAAATTTGAAAATCAAAATTTTGGTAAAGAACTGTCAAATTTTATATGATCTTCCAGTTTAACCCATTGTTTTTCATTAAATTTTGAATTGGATAAAAAAATTAAGGATAATTTGAGTAAATATGCCAAAATAACTTCCACTTAAGAGACAACATAGGCTTTCTTTTTTATAATAATACTAACGACGGTGGCACGCAGTCCCTACGTGCATAATTTTTATTTAAGTGTAATGTATTTCCAATACATGTAAAAAAATTTTACATTGTAAGTTACTTGTTATGTCTCCATGTAAACATCAAATTATACTGAGACTTTTCGTATTTTACTCTTATGGATAAATAAAGTATTACTTTACCTCAAATGAGAAAAAATTCTTGATAATATTCAAATAATTAAAGAGAAACATCAAAAGATTGTACATATATTATTATTATTATATTTATTATTATTATATTATTATTATTATTATTATTATTATTATTATTATGTATGAATGCACTCACCCCTTGGGATTTTTCCATAATATTTACACCCTTTTGTATCCCCCATTATGTTTGTAATTATATTTTTTTAATAATATAGTTTGTAACAACATATTTGGTGGTCTATAAATACCACTATGTAATTCATTTTGTAGAGAAGCTTTTGGAATATAAGAAAAGAGATTTGAAGAAATAGTTATATTCTTATTGTTTCTCATATATAATCAGGAGTGAAAGGCCAATAAACTTAAAAATTTTCTATGTTTATAACACGTTATGCTCATCAAGTGGATGTATAAAAATAAGGGATTTATCATAATTCCTCTAGAAGTAGGTATATAATTCTTGATTTCATCCGTTGAAGTGGATGTGTTCTATAAAATTTCGTTGCTTCTTGAAGTAAGTAATGAGTTAAATACCTCCATCAATAGGTGAAATATTTTATAACAATTATTTGAGTTATCATCCCCAAAGCGATGATAAGAATATAACTATATTGATTTTCTCATCAGCTGAAGTGATTTGAGATAATGGTTTGATTTAAAAAGCGTGAAACTTCTTCATTTATTCATTTATAAAAAGTGTTTGTTTGTTTAATATCATAGTATGTATACCGTGATTCCATTTTTAGCTAACTGAGGTCAATTTTGATTAATTTACTTTACCAACATAGATATCCTACATATACCTATATATATGATTTTGAATATTATGTTAGCATTATTCTATAAAATAAATTATAATAGTTGACAAAACAAATTTGACATAAATTCCATTTGATTTCTATTTGTAACATTATAATATTTAAGCCAAACTTAATTCTTAATATAGTTATTACCATGCATGCATGCCACAATCCTATTTAATCACACGGTAACTTATTTGATCCTAATGGTTAGTAATACTTATGTCACTTTTACTTCATACGTATGTGTAATACATTTGATTCTACCAATATGTACATGTTGAATGGTATGCTAAAAGTACATATTAACTTGTTATAGCTAAATGGCCAATCTCACGAAATTGAATTTTATTGCTCTTGACGTTTCTCGAATAAACTATCTATCATGGGTTCTTGATGCCGAGCTGCATTTGGCGAGTAATAACTTGAGAGAAACAATAAAAGAAAATACTAATGGTTCATGAGAGCCTGAAGTCTCAATATTTAAATTTCAAAAGTCCTTTTTAACTCTAGAAGAGTTTAAAGGAATGATTTGACCTTCAAAAGACTGTAATACTACCATGTGCAAGATATGAGTAGATACAATTGAGATTGCACGATTTCAAGAGAGTTACTGAATATAATTCTGAGGTGTTTCGAATTGTATCAAAACTGAGATTATGTGGAGAAGACGCGACAGATGAACAAATGTTATGAAAAATATTTTCTACCTTTCATGCATCTAACCTTGTACTCCAACAGCAGTACATGGAACGTAGGTTCAAAACGTACTCAGAGTTGATTTCATGCCTACTTGTTGCAGAAGAAAATAATCAACTTTTGTTGAATAACCATTAGACATGACCTACTGGTTCCAAACGATTCCACAAAAATCCAGCTGCATTTCCTGAAGCAAATGCTACTTCTTCAAGAAACGGGTGTGGTCGATACCATGGCTCACCACGCGGCCATTCTTATGGACGTGGTCGTGGTCGTGGTAATGGCCGTGGTTGTTTTAATACATGGATTAATCCCAACATTCAAAAGAACAAGGCAATGAATCAACAAGAGAAAACTAAAAATAGAGATATATGCCATAGATGTGGAATGTCTAGATATTGGTCTCGTACCTATCGTATGGCACAACACCTAGTTAACTTGTATTAGGTTTATTTGAAAATGAAGGGTAAAGAAGTTGAGACTAATTTTTTTGAGGCAGGAATCTTAGACAATACCTATGTAGATGGATCTGATTTTTTTTTCAGTCCATTCAAACTGATGATAAAGATCTCCCTGAGCTTCCTCTAAAGTTTGGAGATATTCCTGAGGATTTCAACATGGTTATTGATTAGATATGCATGTGTTGTGGGTATGATTTCGTTCTTTAGTAATGTTTACTTTAGTATGTTTAGGTACTTTTTTTCGTCATTGTAATGCTTTTATGTTTTATGAATGAACTTTTTTGTTTACTTATTATTTGTTATTTCCTTTATATAGAATGGATCACATCATTTCAAATCTCAATGACAAGGAGCATTGTCTTGTTGATAGTGCCATTACGCATACAATTCTAAGAAACAAGAAAATTTTCTCAAACTTGTTAATGACAAAAACCATTGTAAATACTATTCAGGCGTTAGTAATCTTATTGAAGGCTAAGGAAGAGCTATTATCTTGTTACCTGAAGGAACATGATTGATATAAATGACGCCTTATATTATAATAAACCACAAAGAAACCTATTGTGTTTCAAGGATATTCGACAAAATGATTTTCATATTGAAACCATGAATAAGGATGGTATCGAATACCTATACCTTACATCATATAAGGTTTGCCAAAAGCAAGCATTAGAAAAAATGCCAACATATACACTTGGTTTATACGGCATAGTGATAAGCTCCATTGAAACACATAGTATTACAAATCCGAATTTAGTCAATCAAATTACTTTTACTTTGCGGCATGATAGACTTGGCTAACTAGGTAAAACAATGACGCAAAGGATCATTGAAAATTCAAATGGACACCCACTGAAGGACCTAAAGTTCCTTGTTAAAAGTGATTTTACATGTTCGGCTTGTTCTCTTGAAAAATTAATTACAAAGCCATCTATGAAAAAAGTGAATTTAGAATCCCCCATGTTTCTTGAATGAACTCAAGGAGATATATGTAGGCCAACAACACCGTCATGTGGACCATTTAAATACTTTTTGGTGTTGATTGATGCACCAACATGTTGGTCACATGTAAGCTTGTCGTCAATACGGAATGTTGCATTTGCAAGACTCCTTGCTCAAATTATTAAATTGAGAGCTCTTTTTCCTGATTATCTACTAAAAGAATCATGCTAGATAATATGGGAGAATTTACTTTTAAATCCTTTAACAATTATTGGGATAAATGTGGAGCATCCAGTTACTCATGTACATAACCAAAACAACCTGGCAAAGTTGTTAACTAAGCAGTTACAACTAATAGCTAGACCATTGTTGATTAGTCAAAATTACCTTCATCAACATGGGGCCATGCAATTTTGCATGCAGCGGGTTTAATTCGACTTAGACATACCGCCTATCATAAATTTTTTCCATTACAATTGGTCTCCGCAAGAGAACCAAATATTTCTCATTTGAAAGTATTTGGTTGTGTGGTGTATGTCCCGATACCTCCTCCTCAACGAACTAAAATGAGGCCATAAATGAGACTGAGAGTTTATGTTAGTTTTGAGTCTCTATCAACTATTAAGTACATTGAACCAATGACCGATGATCAATTTACTACTAGGTACTTAGATTGTCAGTTTGACGACACAATATTCTCCGCATTAGAGGGAGATGATAAGGGGATTATAAAGAAATATGGATGCAACATCTATGTCTTTTATGTATCCGAGGACAAATGACATTGAACTTGAAGTTCATCAGATCGTATATTTGCAAACTGTTGCAAATAGGCTACCAGATGCGTTTACAAATACCAAAAAGGTCACAAATGACATATTTAGGTTGAAAAATTCCCAGCTCGTTTACGAAGTCCCTGAAGCGACTCTTAATAAATCAAAGACATTTAAGTCACAAGTACGCTGGAAGCATGGTAGACCACTTGCCTCTAAAGATGTAAATACTCAAAAGAGAAAAGAACACGTTGTCTCAATTAATAATGATGTTTGTGGCCACTAGTAGTATCTCTAGGATAAAATTCCTGAAGCGGTTTAGTCTAAAGACCCTAAACATAATGAGCAAGATCTCGAAGACAGTTATGAGATGTCTATTAATTATGCTCACAACAATTTAGGTTGGTATAGAAATGAAGTTCGATGAGATTTTTCTTATTTTGAAGCTGTCGAAATCATGGACAAGATGAAAATGATCCTCAAATTATGGAGGAATGTTGACACCAAATTGATTGAAAAAAATGAATGAAAGCAATACAAGTTGAGCTTGACTCGCTAAAAAAGCGAGAAGTATTTGGACTTATAACTCCAACACCAAAAGGTGTCAAGCTAGTTGACTATAAGTGGGTGTTTGTACGAAAAAGAAATGAACGAAATGAAGTTGTATGGTATAAAGCTAGACTTGTGATCCAAGGCTTTACTCAAAAGCCATGAAACGATTGTACTGAAACATATTCACTTATAGTGGATGTAACCACACTTAGATTTCTAATCAGTTTATCAGTAATTGAACAACTGCAAATGTAGCTCATGGATGTGGTCACTGAATATCTGTATGGGTCATTGATATGGATATATACATGAGAATCCCAGAAGGATTCAAAATGCCCGAATCATTAAAGTCAAAACCACGTGACATGTACTCCATCAAATTAAAAAGGTCCTTATATGGACTTAAACAATCAGGACGTATGTGGTACAATCGTCTTAGAGAGTATTCAATAAATAAAAAGATTTTTTAATAATCAAATAAGTCCCTGTTTATTCATAAAGAGGAAAAAATCGCGATTCTTGATGATTTGAATACTGGATCTCCTGAAGAGTGTGGACAAGCAGTTGATTACTTAAAAAGTGAATTTGATATGAAAGATTTGGGTACTACAAAGTATTGTCTTCGCCTACTGTTCGGATATACTAAGAGTGGAATTCTCATTCACCAATCAAACTATACAGAAAAGGTCCTTAAGTGTTTTCATATGAAGAACACTTATCCATTAAGTACGGCTACGGTAGTTCGATCACTTGATGTTAAGAAGGATCCTTTCCGTCCTTGAGCAGATATAGCTTTTTCATATCTTAGGTCCAGAAGTACCATATCTTAGTGCATTGATGTATCTTGCTATTAATACCCGATCAGGTATAGCTTTTTTCAGTTAATCTACTAGCAATATATAGTTCAACGCCAAAAAGAGACGCTAGAATGGTGTTAAACACATTCAGCGTTACTTGCGTGGAACAAGTGACATGGTACTACATTTTAAACGACATAATGATGCCAAAGCAACCAATTTAGTTGGTTATTGAGATGCGGGGTATTTGTCTGATCCACATAAAGCTATAACTCAATCTGAATATTTATTCATGAATGGTGGAACTGCTATTTCATGGCGTTCAACCAAAACAAACTTTGGTAGCCACCTCGTCAAATTACGCAGAGTTAATTGCACTATATGAGGCTGGGCGTGAATGTGTATAGCTTAGATCACTGATACATTATGTTCATGAATCATATGGACTAGAATCAATTGAGATAAGTCCCACTGTAATATATGAAGATAATGCGGCTTGCATCGCCCAAATCAAGTAAGGATATATTAAAGGAGACAGAACCAAACACATATCACCCAAATATTTCTCCAATCACGAGCTTCAAGTGGAAGGTAAAGTCGATGTTAAACAGATTCCATCAAGTCAGAATTTCGCAGATTTATTTACGAAGTCATTACCAATAAAAGTGTTCAAGTAACTCGTACATAATATTGGTATGCGACGTCTGAAAGATTTGCCTAAGATGAGGGGGAGATTATACAACGTACACTTTTCCTTAGCCTTGGTTTTTATCCCATTGGATTTTTTCCGACAAGGTTTTTTAACGAGGTAGGATGCATATAATAAGATGTGTGCATTCAAGGGGGAGTATTGTGAATATATGTAATTATTATGTATGTAAGGGCTCACCCTTTTGTATTTTCCCATAATTTTTATACCCTTTTGTATCACCCATTGTGTTTATAATTATATTTCTTAATAATATAGTTTGTAACAACACATTTGGTGGCTTATAAATACCACTACATAATTCATTTTGTGGAGAAGCTTTTGGAATATAAGAAAAGAGATTTGGAGAAATAGTTATATTCTTATTGTTTCTCATATATTATTAGGAGTGAGCCAAAAAACTTAGAATTTTTCTAAGTTTAGAACAATAAACTATAATTAATTTATCATTCTCAAATAATATTTGTAGAATATAAATGCATATTGTAATATATATGTATAGGGGTCAAGAATGTCACACGTTTCAACACACAAAAATAGATTTTTTTTCTTCCTCATTTGACTCTGCCGTTAAGTTAACAAAATTTTATTTGGAATTCAAATTTATTTTGCATTCAAAAGCTTGAAATCATATGCCTCTTTTCCTTATTTAGCCTCTAGCTTTTTGCCTTCATGCTAGAAACAAAACAAGTTTAAATTTTTATTATTGATTAAGTAATTAGAAATCATAAAAATTGGCAATATAAAAAAATAATACCATGTAATTAGAAAATAAAAATAAAATAAAAATAGCATTAGATTTGCGTTCTTCATCCCCATGATAAAGGACTGACGATTTTTTTCGAGAAACTCATAAATATTTTAATTTGTACACTTGTCCAAATAGGCAAAACAGTAGCACATATTTCTAACACCGTATAACATGCATAAAATTTAAAAATAAACACTCATTGAAGCAGAAAGTACACAGTGGGGGTTGTAAAAATGCTCAAAAAAGAGAGTAAAATCATGAAGAACAATCATCCCAATTAATTCAAAAAAAATAAAAAAATTAGATAAATGTAGAGAAAGGATACAATTTTGACAAAAAGACTTGAGAAAAAAGCCATATTGACGGTTGGGAGTCTAGATAACCATGATAGGATTTCAAAATAACCAACTAAATACAATAAAGTAAAACTGATGATATATAGAATAAAAAGAAATTCAGATGCAGGAGGATAATAGTTTACTTTGTCATTAATTAAACATATTTTCAACAAATTATTTTTCTTGTACTACACCATAACAAAATTTTACTTTATCATTAATTAAACATATTTTCAACAAACTATTTTTCTTGTACTAAAACAATATCCTCTGATTACATAAAAAATTCACCGTCCATTCTCATTGATGGTGGAGAAAATTAACTTATAAAAGAAAAGGTTTCTATTCCCGAAAAGGAAGGTTCTGAAGAAGGAAAGAAATCAAAGAAAAGGAAGGTTGACATTCTCGGAAAAGGAAGGTGTTAAAAAGGAATGAAGTCAAAAGGAAAAAGGAAAGATTGACTTACCAACTTGATGTGGATGTAACGAATTACTGTAATGCCTTGGCCAAATAATCCTATCCGTGTAATAGTGGATAGGTAAGGGGTAAAGTAGTACTTTGCCCCCACCTACTTTAATTAACCTTAGATTTGTATTAGTATAAATATGCTACACTTCTCATTGAGAAGAGGGAAAAAGAGAAAAAGAATGCTTGTATTATATGGTAGTGTAATTGTGATAAATTGCACTCCCGATGAATTAAATCTCAGTTGATATTATTTTGTACCATTAACTGGCGTCGTTTGTTGGAACAACCATAATCGTTAAAGACACGGAATAGATCTAAAGCTTGAGGCATTGGAATGATAACATAAAGCGGTAAAGTTTTAGAAACAATTGCATTTATTAAATTATTAAAAAAATTTGAACGTATTATAAAACTAATTGATAGTAATCTCGGTATATATTACTGCTTAAATTGTTTCGTATAAACTCTTGGTAATAAATTGCATGTATTACATATGTAGAATACTTATAGTATTCTATAAATCTTGTGTAAAGGTCCATTATCTTTCATCAATAATTCTTTATGCATTGTATGTTTAATATGAAATGTACATATTTAACATAAGCGTATAGAACTTTCCATATGCATAGCTCAAGTAAATCTTAAATAACAAATGCGTAATGGTAAATCGTGGATTATAAATTAATTATGAATTTTATAACTTACACATACGTACAAGAACTTGTTGACTCTAATTGTTATTGGTCACAGTTGCATTTGAGTCATTATTTACATGCACTTTTTACATTAAGACTCATCACTTATATTTCTACAAACATTCACTTTTAAATATTCTAAATAATATAGTATTTTTTAACTCACATATTTATTGACATTTGTCTTTTTAAAATACATAATATATGTTGATTATTCTGATTATGAGTTTATGGTGTATGGGAGAAATCTTTTAAGGACTCTACAAACTCAACGAAGCTCACATCAAATTTGATTGCGTGGAAGAGTACAAGAATTCTAGAAAATTTAAAGAGCGGAAATACTCACTAACCCCCAGCCCCACCTCAATCAAAAATTGTCAGGTAAAAATTTGCTCCAATTTATTTGAAATTATTAAACCATGCATTAAAAAAACATATATATATATATATATGATGGAGATAGAATATATTAGATTAGAAAATTACAAAAATAGCCTCAAATGTATATATATTTACCGAAATACCATCAGAGGTGGTTATTGTTAGTGGTTAGTGGGGTGGAGCCAAATTACAAGGTGCCCCTGAAGATTAGAGTACAGCCGTTAGATTGGAGGCGGTTGGAGGGTAAAATAGTATTTATGCCCCTCCTCATTTACTATAAATAGGCCATCAAAATCCTATGTAAAGAAACTTTTGACTATCTTGAGAAATTCATTCTTGAGAAGAGCTCTCAAGTTTCTTGACTCGCGACGTCGTTTTGTGTAATAGTGCTTGGATCTAATACTTCCCGAATTACACCCCATCAGCTTGGCGTCGTCTGTGGGAAACAGATCAAGGCATTGAGGATGAACACCCGGTCAAGAGTCAGGAGTGTGAATGCAGGGCAAGACGAACCCGAGAGAGGAGGGAAGAGCACGGGCAAGGTCACGCCCCGGAGAATCCACCCGCGCATGACTTGCAGAATGAGGGGCGGGAGGATGCCGAGGTTCAACCTCTGCCCCCAGTTATTCAGAAAACCCCCAAGGCACTTCGCCAGTTGGTGTAGGACGCATTAGCCCAAGCAGACAAAGGGTTGTGGCCCAGTACACAGCTGGACACATGTTACCCCCACGACCCCCTCGTTGTCCTCGCAGAGGCCAAGACGCTCCCTTGGCCCCCGAGGGTGGCGAGCAGAGGCCGGGAACGCCTTTGAAGGTGTGGACTATGAAAGAAATCGGTGGATCGTCCCGGGAATTGCGCGAATGCGGAAGCGCGATAAAAATAAACATACGAAAAAATAAAGCATGCTTTTAATTTAAAAGAACACGCTCAAGGGGTGTACCCTTGAGGTTCCCGGGCGTTCCGTGTATCTCATGATTATAAAGCATGTAAAGAAATCATGGAGGCCATAGAGTTGAAAAAATTAAAGAGGGACGAAAAATAAAACGAGACCTACCCGTTGTCGTTTTTGTCTTCAACGGCTACTCGCGTTGTTCCCCATTTTGCACCGAGATCTCGTTCTTGAGACCCTCCGAATCGTGACACACGATCTACCCACGTATCTTGCACGTCGTGCTAGCAACGAACAAGTATTTTTGGAGAGGATAGATTAATCACACGTTATGAATTAACGGGACTAATCTTCCTTAGTTCTAATGTTCCAAGAACAAAAGAACAAGAAAGTAATTTTCTTGTAGAGAGAGAGGGGGCGGACGAGAGGTGACGAGGGGAGAGATGAGTGTGTGTTGTATGTGTGATTTCAAGAATCGTCATCCTTCAAAAGGTTGGAAGTTAGAGGTATTTATAGAGGAGGAGTTTAATCCTCTTTAAACTCCTACTCTAAGAACTCTAATTTGACTAGGATTTTGACCTAGTCAAAGTCCTAGTCAAACTAGTGTTTGACCTAGTCAAACAAATCCTAGCCTTCCATCTCCCCTTTCCATCTCAACCGTTGATTTTAATTTAATGGAATATTTAAATCCATTAAATATTCTAAAAGGCTAAAAGAATAAATATAATATAATAAATAAATATTAATATTTATTCTAAGCCCATTAAATCAACCCTTTAATAAATCCTATTTATTAATTTAATTCCTTTATCAAATAGAAGGAATTAATTTCTCCAAGAAAATATAGGACCCGATTAAATCTAATTTAATCATTCATTTAATCCAATATTTAATTCCAAATTAAATACTAAGTGTGTGTGGATAGTGTGTGACTCTTTAGGTTCACCATTCAGCTAGACTTGGTCGGATTCCTAGAATCCGCCCGTTACCATGGGTGGCCATCTAGCAACGGTCCATGGCACTAGAGACTAGGTGAAATATTGGGGATGAACATTTAGGCTCTAAAAGTACACTTGTCCTTCTGTCTTCGGTCTCATCACTTAGAGTCTAGGGCACGGAAAAAGCAGGTACCCATTTTGGACCTAAGTGTCGGTCTGTCCTTACTAAACGCCGCAAGGGGAAACCTTTCCCTTCTGTTCAGTTACTGTGGCCACAGATTTCAGGGACAAGACACAGAGCATACATGAGATTCAACTGTCAATACCTTTTGACAGGAGACAGATCCTTTCTTGGAAACTACTGTCACTCTGTACACCCGAGCTGCACCTGACATGGCTTATGACTACTCAAGAGTATTTTGGCAATCTCTCACCATATCTAAGATACAAACCTGATGCACAGGTAAACTCAGCAGTTCCTCAAGTCAAAGGACTTGGCCTGTACCGTTGGAACCGGGAATACACGTCATACCTTGCTGACCATACTCAAGGTCCTCCGTAAGACGGTTCCGCGAGTCACCTCAGTTAGCTGCTTCCTAGCATGTTGATCCACTAACACTGCTTAGACGACCTTCGTCACCCGTCGATGAAATACGACAGCAGATGCTTAGTGCAAGTCTCAAAGGGAATCCCGGTACCCATTTTCGGGATTCCTTGACTTGGAGATTTCCGGACTGATTCGGTAAGACTGATTTCATGGACCTACCTCCAAGCGTAGTCCCAGTCCCCGAAATCGTTTCTCAGTCCGTGGGGTTTGTTTGCGTAGTGAACAGAAATGTAAATGCATATAAGTGAACGTAAACAAAGTATTGCCATATGAATTTTCACTTCTTTATTCATAAATGTTTTTATCAAATACCAAAAATTGTCTAGACATAGGTTACATATTCCTGCAAAAATTGGCTTACATGGTCACCTATTCTAATAGACTACGAGGAGGAAGTCAACAGTAGGGCCACGCAACCAGAGGACAACTATTTCCCCTCACCTCCTCGCAGGTGTGCAGGCGAACAAGATTACTTCGCACCTCCTCCGCTGGGAGGACATGAAGACAATTACTTTCAACCTCCTCGCGCGGAGGAGGTGCCGCTGGTGCAAGAAGGAGGGTATCACGAGATGGGAGTTCCTCCCCCACACGGTTTTTCGAATCCCTTGGGACCTCCTGGATACCCAGCGCGACCCTTGGCAATGCGCCCGCGGCGGAGTCCTTTCGCCTCTCACATTCTAGCAAGAAGCCACCCATCCGAGGGTCAAGATCCCAAGCCTCAATGAGTATAATGGAGTAGGAGATCCTCAGGATCATTTTGATCGTTTCATGGCTAGGGCCAATTTTCTAGACATTAGCAATGTGGCCTACTGCAAGTTTGTTCGGACTACCCTCTCTGCGAAGGCGATAGCGTGGTTTAACCAGCTACCCCAGGAACCATTAAATCATTCGAACAACTCCCATAATGCTTCTTGCACCATTTCGCGATAAATAGGTAGTATCCCAAGACCGCCTTGTATTTGTTTATAATAGTCTAGCGGGAGAATGAAAGTTTGAGGGAGTACGTGCAACGCTTCTCAAAAGTAGGTTTGGAAGTCCCCCACGTGAACCCTGAACTTCTGCCAAGCATCATTCAGTAGAATTTGAGAAGAGGACGGTTTAAACAGTCGATTGCGGGGAAGCCTCCCTCGACTTAGGAAGAGTTGCTGTTGAGAGCATAGAAGTATATATAAGGATAGAAGAGACCATAGGTGTGCGACCAACAAATCCCCTTAAGCGGAGGGATGATGAAGAGGAGAAGAGGTTTCCCCATAGGGTAGAGGGGGTTAAACGAGAACGCAAGCGCATGTTGTCCAGGGATTTGGTTTGGTATACCCCATTGAATGCTCTGCGAGCTCAAATTCTCGCTGTGGCCAAACAATAAGGGTTGGTAAGATGACCTTACCCAATGAAGGATAACCCACAGAGGATGAAGTCTGATAAATATTGTCACTTTCACAGAGATCGAAGAGTGCCACCACTTGAGAAACAAAATTGAGAAACAAGATGACCTTACCCGATGAAGGATAACACCGAAGAGTGCCACCACTTGAGAAACAAAATTGAGAAGTTGATCCGAAGAGGTCATTTGAAGGAATTTGTGGGGAAAATGAAGCAGGGCCCTCAGGTGCCGCCAATGAAAGCAAGCACATGACACCCGGATCGAGGTAGGGATTAAAGTGGAAGCGGAGCAAGCAAGTAAGGATAACCTCCCAACCGCTAGTGTGATTGGGGCCATTTCAGGAGGACCAGCTGGGGGAGACTCGGGGTGAGTCAGAAGGCTGCCGTGAGAGCAGCAGGACATGCTGCCAACCATGTTTCTTATAGTGAGGTCACGGCAGCACCTCGAGTATATCCTACAGAAGAGATAGTTTTTAATGACGAAGATTTGGAGGGAAGCCTTCCCTCCTACAATGATGCGATAGTTGTGACTGCCTCAGTATCCAACTTTTGGGTGAAGAAGATCTTAGTTGATAGCAGAAGCTCGGCGGACATCCTTTTCTACAAAGCCTTCTCTCAGATGAAGATTGATAATGTGCAACTCACGCCAGTCAATACACCATTGACTAGCTTTAGCGGAGATGTAGTTGTGCCATTGGGGGAAGTTACGTTGCCGATGTCGATAGGGACGTACCCCAGGCGAGTGACAAAATTTGTCAAATTTCTGGTAGTAGATGTGAAAGAATCGGGTACGGCCCGGGAACGCAACGGAAGCGTAAAAAAACGTTAATTTAAGACATAATTTAAATTGGATTCAAAGGGGTGTTCCCTTTGAAGTTCCCGGGCGTTCGGTATTTTGTCAAAGCACAAACAACAAAATAAAACATGCAGGACATGTGGCTTAAAAGGAGAAAAACAAAATTGCACAAAATGTAAAAGGAAACCAACCTTTATCCGTTTATGTAGAACGTGTTCGTGCGTTGTTCCTTTCTTTTCCTTCTTCGTTCGTCCACTTGAGAGCTCAACGTAGAACTCCTCTAATGCGATCCACACCACACTATGGATTTATTTCTACTCTATTGCTAGATAGAAAATAGAAACAAAGAAGAAGAAACAATTCCAAAGAAAGCACTATCGATTAGTGTACCTTGGAATGTTTTTGTTCAATCTTCTCTAAGAAGTATGAACACTAAAAGAGAGAATTTTCAGAGAGTATTTTGGCCTAAAAACTCCAGCAAAAATGAAGCAAGTGATATCAATTGTGTCTAGCAAAGTAGTTTTGTGTATATGGAATGTAGTGTTCAAAAAAAAACCACCTACACAAGTAACCTCCAAGGCAACTTCCACATACACACACTTCTAGCATATCCACTACACATGATAGCAAAGAAAAACCACCCACAAAAGGGCAAAAAATTCGTGCACATCATGTACATATATGGAAGAGTTGAAACTCTTCCTTAACTAGCTTCAACTTGCATGAAAAAATGGACTTGGACCTTTATGTTTTTGGACTTGTATTTAATCAAATTAAATAAAGTCCAAACATATATCCATTGGGCATTAATTAATCTAATTAATTTCAATCCAATTGAAGCCCAATTATTTATTTAATCCAATTAAATAAACATAAGTCCAAATCAAGAATAATTGATCCAATCAACTATTCTAGCCAAAACCCGATAAATTAATCCAATTAATTCAAAGGTTCTTAGTCCAAAAATTAACTAATCCAATTAATTAATTCTTGGACCATCCATCAAATGGATTTCTCAATAAATGATCCAATCATTTATTTTCTCTCTTGAATAAATTTAATCCGATTAAATTTATTCGCTTCTTCTAGAATTAATTCCAAATTAATTCCGCCAAATCCAAAGTGATTTGTGTGTGACTCATTAGGTTTCACCCTCAGCTAGACTTGGGCTTGTGTCCAACACAATAGATCAATTAAATCCAATTTAATTAATTGTTTTTTCGATTAACCATTAATCGAAAAAAACGTCCGTCACCATGGGTGGCCGTCTAGCAACGGTCCATGGCACTAGAGACTAGGTGAATGTTGGCGTGAACATTTAGGCTCCCGAGTTCCATACGAGTACGGTCCTTCCATCATCCGTCTCCCGGTCTAAGTCTAAGGCATGGAATTGGACGTCGGTTCCCATCCTGGACAAGACAACTATGCTCAGTAACTCGAGGCACGTTTACTCTATCGATCGACGTGGGAAACCATTCCCTACTCGACCAATCGCTGTGGCCACAGACTTATAAGAGTTTAAACTGTCTCAGAGCGCATAGGAGACTCGACTGTCATATACTGACAGGTGACGGATCCTATCTTGGAATCCACCGTCCTCAATACATATTCCGACTGCACTGTATAAGGCTTATGATGAACGTATCCTAGATACAGACATCCCTTGCCAGATGCTAGATACAACCATCATATGCATGTGACTGCCATGATTCCTCAAGTCCGAGGACTAATCTCGTACTATCGGAGCCGGGAATGCCAGTCATACCGACCAAGCCTCCAAGGCTTCCATATGACGATTCCCGCGAGTCAGTTCAGTCAGCTGACATCCTTGTCAACTAACCCACTAATATTGCATAGACGTCCAACGTCTGTCGCCGATGAAACACGGCACTCATCCAATGAATGCAATCCTTAGTGCAAGTCTGTATAGGACTCTTGATGCCCTGTCTCAAGGTCCTCGACTTGGAACATTTCAGACCTAACCCTCAGAAGTTGGTTTCATAGCTGCCATCCAATGCGCAAACCCAACTACATGGGTTGTTTGTTTTGGCCTGTGGGCTTTGTTGTGATGTTAATGGAATAAACAAAAATAGCGAGCACAACAAATGGAACTGCCAAAACATGAATACTCACTTTATTCATATAAGAATATTACAATTACAATGACATTGTCAGAAATAGATTACATCAAGGCCAATCTAATTGGCTTTCCGGTCACCTATTCTAACAATCTCCACTTGACCCTAAAGCCAATCACTCATGACCCTCAAACCCATCTTCCCAAGATGCTGAGTATGAGCAACCTGCGACACTGGCTTGGTAAGCGGATCTGCCGTATTTTCTGCCGATGTGACTCGGTCCATCCGAACGTCACCTCTTCCCACCATCTCTCTAAGCAGATGGTAGCGTCTAAGAATGTGTTTGGATCGGTGATGAGATCTCAGTTCCTTCGCTTGCGCTATAGCCCCGTTGTTATCACAGAAGATAACTACTGGCTCGGCAATGCTAGGCACTACACCCAACTCTTGGATGTAGTTTTTCATCCAAACCGCCTCCTTAGCTGCTTCCGAAGCCGCTATGTACTCAGCTTCCGTGGTGGAATCAGCTGTAGTATCCTGCTTGGAACTTTTCCAAGCCACCACACCACCATTCAGCCTGAATACAAATCCAGATTGAGACTTGGCATCATCCTCATCAGACTGGAAGCTAGCGTCGCTGTAGCCTTCCAGAATCAACTCTCCACCACCGTAAACCAAGAACATATCCTTAGTCCTTCTCAGGTACTTAAGAATGGTCTTGACTGCAGTCCAGTGAGCCTCACCAGCACAAGCCTGATATCTGCTCGTTACGCTCAAAGCGAAAGCGACATCGGGCCTTGTGCACTGCACAGCATACTGTATGCTGCCTACGGCGGAAGCATAGGGGATGTCCAACATCCTTCTAACTTCCTCATCAGTCTTAGGAGACTGCTTCTTGGACAGTTTAACCCCATGCCTCATAGGAAGGAATCCTCGTTTGGAGTTTTCCATCTTGAATCTCTTCAAGACTTTCTCAACATACGAGGTTTGGGTCATTCCTAACATCCTTTTAGATCTATCCCGGATAATCTTGATGCCTAGGATGTAGGAAGCATCACCCAAATCCTTCATGGAGAATTGTGTGGATAACCATGCTTTCGTGTCACCTAACATCTTTACATCATTCCCAATGAGTAAGATGTCGTCCACATAAAGCACTAGGAACGCAACCGAGCTCCCACTGACCTTCTTGTATACACAAGGGTCGAACTCGTTCTTGATGAAATCATAACCCGTATGACTTCATCAAAACGGATATTCCAACTTCGGGAAGCTTGTTTGAGACCATAGATGGACCTTTGGAGATGGCAGACCTTCTGCTCTTCTCCAACAGATGTGAAACCCTCCGTTGATCCATATAGATCTCTTCCTCAACAAATCCATTAAGGAAGGCCGTTTTCACGTCCATCTGCCATATTTCATAGTCATACCATGCAGCTATGGCAAGCATAATCCGAATGGACTTAGCCATGGCTACGGGCGAATAAGTTTCCTCAAACTCGACCCCAGGCCGCTGAGTATAACCTTTTGCCACAAGCCTGGCCTTGAAGGTAGTCACCTCCCCATCAGCTCCAAGCTTAAGTTTGTAGACCCATTTACACCCGACGGGCTTGACACCCTTGGGTGGATCTACTAAGGTCCAAACCTTGTTTGAACTCATAGAGTCCATTTCGGATTTCATGGCCTCAACCCATTTTCCCGAATCGATGTCCGACATCGCTTCTCCGTAGGTCTTTGGATCATTGTCTAACTGACCGGTCAGACCCAGAAACCCATACCTATCAGGTTGATGGGAAACTCTAGTCGACCTTCGGAGGACAGGAATATCGTCAGTGGGAACTACAGGTGCAGATGATGTCGCTGCATCCGTTTGAGGTATTGCCTCACTTGATTCCTCAAGGAGCAATTCCTCACGACGGGTATCTGCTGAAAAACCCTTTTCCAGGAACACTGCGTTTCTCGAGACAAAAACCTTTTGCTCGGAAGGATCATAAAAATAATACCCCGCAGTTTCCTTAGGATAACCCACGAACCTGCACAAACTAGACCTCGAGTCCAGTTTGTCTCCCACTAGTCTCTTGACGTATGCAGGGCTACCCCACACTCTCAAGTACTTGTAGGAAGCAGGCTTGCCATGCCATATCTGATATGGCGTCTGGGCCACAGTCTTAGAAGGCGCCATGTTTAATAACTTGGCCGCCGTCTCAAGAGCATAACCCCAGAAGGATAAGGGCAGTTCGGTAAAAACTCATCATGGATCGAAACCATGTCCAACAAGGTTCGATTCCTCCTTTCAGAGACGCCGTTCATTGTGGCGTTCCGGGAGGAGTCCATTGAGAGAGAATCCCATTCTCTTTTAAGTAATCCAAGAATTCCCCACTCAAATACTCACCACCTCGATCCGATCGAAGGGCTTTAATTTTGCGACCAGTTTGGTTTTCAACTTCAAGCCTGAACTCTTTAAACCTTCCAAAAGCCTCAGACTTGTACCTCATAAGGTAAACATAACCATACCGTGAGTGATCATCGGTAAAAGTTATGAAGTAAGAAAACCCTCCTCTGGCCTGTGTATTTAGTGGTCCACAGACATCTGAATGGATCAAATCCAACAGACCACTGGCAAGCATGCTTTGTCCAACAAAGGGCTTCTTGGTCATTTTCCCTTTTAGACAAGACTCACAGGCCGGTAGATGGTCCAAATCATCTATTTCTAGACTCTTTGAGTCCACCAACCTCCTAATCCTGTCTTGAGAGATGTGACCTAGCCTTGCATGCCAAATCTGTGCGTTTTCTTGATTATCCATTTTTTCGTTTGTTTTGAGCAGTCATGATCAAATCACGCTGTTGAAGAATATAAAGACCATTATGAAGTTTACCTAGCAGATGTGAAGAACCATTCTTCATCAAATAAAAATAATTTTTATTGATCATGAACTCAAAAACCAGCATTGTCCAACAACGGTATTGAAATGATATTCTTGATCATGCTAGGTACATAATAGCAATCTTTTAATTCTATCCTAACTTGATCACTAACAACTAAGTGGACTAGACCTACAGCTTCAGCAGCAATAGCCTTGCCATCACCCAGCCTCAGCACGACCTCGTCCCTACTTAGCTTTCTGCTTCTTTCCAGCACCTGCAAATCATTGCAGATGTGAGCTCCACAGCCGGTATCCAATACCAAGAAGCAGAATTAGTAATCATGTTAACCTCAATAACAAACATACCTTGATTGGAGAGGAGCTTGGGGCAGTCCCTCTTCCAATGCCCTCTTCCATGGCAATGCATGCAAACATCATTTGCCCTCGATTGCTGCGGTCCAACCTTTCCCTTTCCTTTGCCCATCCCACTGGGGCAACAGGAGCGCTAGCAGCGGGTTTTGCCTTTCCCTTCTTCCTCTTCCAGCGTCCGGCCCTCTTGCCTTTCGCCTTAGAGGTCGAAGCCTCCCCAAACCAGTATCGCCGGCGCAGACCTTTGGTCGTTGCTTCGAACTGGGTCAACATGTTTATCAACTCGTGTATGGACTTCTCAAGCCCATTCATGTTGTAATTCACGACAAAAGGGTCGTAAGAGGGAGGAAGAGACTGAAGGATCACATCTATATATGTATCATTATCAAGCCCAACTTTGAGATCCTCGAGTTTTTCCACAAGGGAAAGCATCTTGATCCCATGTTCATGTACAGAGGATCCTTCAGTCATCTTGGTGCCGAAAAATGCTTTTGTGGCGGGCATATCTAATATGCCTATCCGGAACCGCGTACATATCCTGTAAGCGGAGCATTATCGCGTTGGCATGGTCCAGCCTATCATA
Organism: Sesamum alatum; assembly: GCA_034509735.1. Lineage (NCBI taxonomy): Eukaryota > Viridiplantae > Streptophyta > Magnoliopsida > Lamiales > Pedaliaceae > Sesamum > Sesamum alatum. The sequence continues at coordinate 18,369,152 of JACGWO010000002.1, forward strand.
CTGCTTCTGGATCTCATTGGTCATGGATGCCAGTATGATGCTGCGTACCTTGCGGTCATCCTCATGCCATTTTTTCGAACGTCAAACGCTCTTCTGGCGAGGAACCTTCCGGCAAGGTTACGGGAAATGGCTTATCCAGAACATAAGCCTGGTTTTCGTAATCGAGGACAATCCTCAGATTACGCAGCCAATCGTTGTAGTTTGTTCCATTAAACTTATTAGTCTCCATAATCATAGATAACGGGTTCTTAGACATCTACATTCAAAAATGTAAAGCAGAAATTAGCAAACGAATTGTAATATTAATTCAAGTTTATGACATGGTCTTTAGTCATTAACCCTCCCACTATTTCTACGAAAGCCCACCACTCTCAAGTGGGGTTTCGGGAAACCATTTCCTAGTGGGCTTGGGATCCACAAACGCAATTCTCCATGCCCCGCTTTTACGATTCACATAGAAAACGCTTTGTGGGAGGTATCCAATACCATTTCTCATCCAATGAGATTCCCAAGATATTTTGCCTCACCTCTTTCACATGATTCCGAGGACTCCAAGAGAATCATGTTACTTCGGCGTTAGGCCCGACCCATCAACCAAATCATATCTCAACTGTCGCCCCCCATGACTCGTGAGACAGGGAAACAAGAGCATATTCCTTTGTTCGTAACAATAATGCAGCTTTCTTTCATTCCAAAACGTGCCACGACTCGTGAGACCACGCTTTAGAGGAAAGTAGCTTCCTCATTACATTATTACGGATGGAAGGCTTGGAATAATCAAACCATTTGATTTAATTCCATTTTGGGCCTAATATTTACTTGGACCATCCAAGTGAGAGTTCATCATTTTTATTAAGACCGAGACCTCATCATGATTAGTATTTTGCATGCTCAAGATTTATACATATAATGTAATAAGATGCATTCCAAACACACCATACATCAAAGCATAAAAAAAAAACTTAAGCACATGCAAAACAAGCCTAGCACGCCCCTGTTAGGATGATCACAAGCCCATTCCTAAGTGATCCACTGAGCCCGCAGTGGATCTATGGTCAAACTAGGGTAGACCTACACTATTACAATATTTACATCCCATTATCATTCTAATGGGGCCTTGTAAAAATTCCTCCTTTGTTCTTCTTGACCTTCCATCATGGGCTCCTTCCACCGGACCTTCATCTCCTTGGAAGCTTACAATTAATAAAAATAAATCCTCACCATCTAATCTACTCTCATTACAACTTAAAAAGAAACCCCAATCATAAGTCGGGGGGAGTACATTAATAGAGAGAAAGAAAGCCTTATTATTCCAAGGCTAAAAACGATAGAGAGAAGAAAAACAAAGAGGCACGCAGGCCTCACCCAACAATAAATTAAACCATACATAGGCTAAAAAGGGCTAGTGATCATCCTTATTGTTTATCAAATAAACAACAACCACAAAGCACATTTACATCAAATATAAATATGCCAACACATAAATACATACCATGTATTTATAACACGATATCCAATATCTTACCATAAACATAATTAAGTGCAGAAAATAATATATTAATAATGCAATTGAAAAAATGGATATCACCCATACATCCAATGTATAAACCATTTTAGTTTGGAAACCATTTCCAAAATAATCTAAGGCATCAAAAATAATTTTAGAAAAATCCAATTTAACTAAAATTAAAATATGCCAAAATTACTAACATTCAGAAAACAGCAGAAATCAGAAAATTGAAATTTTCACGAAAAACGATGCAAAACGGCCTAGACGTCCCAGACCGGCGCGCGCAGGCCGCCTGCCTGCGCTGCCCGCCAGCACGCACGGCCAGCGGGCGCGCGCGCGCCAGGCAGCGCGCGCAGGCCACTGCCCGCGCGCGCGCCCGGCCTGCGCGCCTGCTGGCCCAGTGACCGGCCGGCAGGCAGCAGCAAGTAGACGGCTGCTGAACTTTTCCAAATTTTTTTTTTTTTTTTTTTAAATTTCTGCTGTAAAACTGAACTAAAAACATGCATTTACAGAAAATCAAATTCTCATAAAATGCATAGATATCCATAATTTCAAAACCAAAATTAACATATATTTTCATACATTTAATCATGCTAGAAAAACCATAAAACATGCTTTCCAAAAGCATTTAAAACACGTTCAACATGCTTTACACATAATAACATGTAAATCCTTAAAGCCACAACACCGAACCGGGCTCTGATACCACTGAAAGAATCGGGTACGGCCCGGGAACGCAACGGAAGCGTAAAAAACGTTAATTTAAGACATAATTTAAATTGGATTCAAAGGGGTGTTCCCTTTGAAGTTCCCGGGCGTTCGGTGTTTTGTCAAAGCACAAACAACAAAATAAAACATGCAGGACATGTGGCTTAAAAGGAGAAAAACAAAATTGCACAAAATGTAAAAGGAAACCAACCTTTATCCGTTTATGTAGAACGTGTTCGTGCGTTGTTCCTTTCTTTTCCTTCTTCGTTCGTCCACTTGAGAGCTCAACGTAGAACTCCTCTAATGCGATCCACACCACACTATGGATTTATTTCTACTCTATTGCTAGATAGAAAATAGAAACAAAGAAGAAGAAACAATTCCAAAGAAAGCACTATCGATTAGTGTACCTTGGAATGTTTTTGTTCAATCTTCTCTAAGAAGTATGAACACTAAAAGAGAGAATTTTCAGAGAGTATTTTGGCCTAAAAACTCCAGCAAAAATGAAGCAAGTGATATCAATTGTGTCTAGCAAAGTAGTTTTGTGTATATGGAATGTAGTGTTCAAAAAAACCACCTACACAAGTAACCTCCAAGGCAACTTCCACATACACACACTTCTAGCATATCCACTACACATGATAGCAAAGAAAAACCACCCACAAAAGGGCAAAAAATTCGTGCACATCATGTACATATATGGAAGAGTTGAAACTCTTCCTTAACTAGCTTCAACTTGCATGAAAAAATGGACTTGGACCTTTATGTTTTTGGACTTGTATTTAATCAAATTAAATAAAGTCCAAACATATATCCATTGGGCATTAATTAATCTAATTAATTTCAATCCAATTGAAGCCCAATTATTTATTTAATCCAATTAAATAAACATAAGTCCAAATCAAGAATAATTGATCCAATCAACTATTCTAGCCAAAACCCGATAAATTAATCCAATTAATTCAAAGGTTCTTAGTCCAAAAATTAACTAATCCAATTAATTAATTCTTGGACCATCCATCAAATGAATTTCTCAATAAATGATCCAATCATTTATTTTCTCTCTTGAATAAATTTAATCCGATTAAATTTATTCGCTTCTTCTAGAATTAATTCCAAATTAATTCCGCCAAATCCAAAGTGATTTGTGTGTGACTCATTAGGTTCACCCTCAGCTAGACTTGGGCTTGTGTCCAACACAATAGATCAATTAAATCCAATTTAATTAATTGTCTTTCGATTAACCATTAATCGAAAAAAACGTCCGTCACCATGGGTGGCCGTCTAGCAACGGTCCATGGCACTAGAGACTAGGTGAATGTTGGCGTGAAAATTTAGGCTCCCGAGTTCCATACGAGTACGGTCCTTCCATCATCCGTCTCCCGGTCTAAGTCTAAGGCATGGAATTGGACGTCGGTTCCCATCCTGGACAAGACAACTATGCTCAGTAACTCGAGGCACGTTTACTCTATCGATCGACGTGGGAAACCATTCCCTACTCGACCAATCGCTGTGGCCACAGACTTATAAGAGTTTAAACTGTCTCAGAGCGCATAGGAGACTCGACTGTCATATACTGACAGGTGACGGATCCTATCTTGGAATCCACCGTCCTCAATACATATTCCGACTGCACTGTATAAGGCTTATGATGAACGTATCCTAGATACAGACATCCCTTGCCAGATGCTAGATACAACCATCATATGCATGTGACTGCCATGATTCCTCAAGTCCGAGGACTAATCTCGTACTATCGGAGCCGGGAATGCCAGTCATACCGACCAAGCCTCCAAGGCTTCCATATGACGATTCCCGCGAGTCAGTTCAGTCAGCTGACATCCTTGTCAACTAACCCACTAATATTGCATAGACGTCCAACGTCTGTCGCCGATGAAACACGGCACTCATCCAATGAATGCAATCCTTAGTGCAAGTCTGTATAGGACTCTTGATGCCCTGTCTCAAGGTCCTCGACTTGGAACATTTCAGACCTAACCCTCAGAAGTTGGTTTCATAGCTGCCATCCAATGCGCAACCCAACTACATGGGTTGTTTGTTTGGCCTGTGGGCTTTGTTGTGATGTTAATGGAATAAACAAAAATAGCGAGCACAACAAATGGAACTGCCAAACATGAATACTCACTTTATTCATATAAGAATATTACAATTACAATGACATTGTCAGAAATAGATTACATCAAGGCCAATCTAATTGGCTTTCCGGTCACCTATTCTAACAAGATGCACCTTCTACTTACAACGCAATCCTCAAGAAGCCGAGTTTGAATCTCTTTCAGGCTGAAAGATCTACCTATCACATGAAAGTGAAGTTCCCAACGCCGGAGAAGGTAGGAGAAGTGGTCGGTGACAGGAAGCAAGTGAGAGAGTGCTACGCTAGCATACTGATAAAGCCAGTGGTGATCCCTAAGGGGAAGATTGAGGGCAGCGGAAACTCAGTTATAGCGAGGGGGTAGCCCGAGTTGAAGCCTGGCGACTCACATAGAGGAAGCTCCCAAGAGGGACAGGGGGAGGAGTCTCGAAAGGAAGCTAAAAAAAAGAAAAGTTGAGGAAGAGAGAATGGAGGCCTTCGAGGAGATAAAAATGGTGGAGCTCCTGGAGGATCCGCAAAAAATAGTGAAGATCGGAACATTACAAGGCCTGCAGCTGGAGCGCATCATCGTTAGTTTTTTGCAATAATCTGTTGAGGTATTTGCATGTGAGATGGCGGATATGAAGGGGATAAGCCCCAAAGTGATGGTCCATAGGCTTAACATAAACCCCAAAGCAAAATTAGTGAGGCAGAAAAGAAGGGCGTATGGGATAGAGAGAAACAAGATAATAAAGAAGAAGTCGAGAAGGTGCTTCAATTCAACTACATTCAACTTGTGCACTATCCCGAGTGGTTGGCCAATGTGGTCTTGGTCCCGAAGAGCAATGGAAAGTGGAGGATGTGTATTGATTTCACCGACCTTAATGGAGCCTGCCCCAAAGACTCATATCCCCTGCCAAGGATTGACACACTCATTGATTCAACTTCAGGATGTGAGCTTATGAGCTTCATGGATGGCTTCCAAGGGTATAACCAATTGGCACATGAGGGTCAAGAGAAAACAAGCTTCGTCATCGAGCAAGGGACGTATTGCTATAAGGTTATGCCTTCCGGGCTGAAGAACGTAGGTGCCACATATCAGATGATGGTGAATGGCATGTTTCGGAAGCAGATAGGAATGAATATGGAGGTGTACATAGATGATATGTTGGTCAAGAGCCGTAGGAAGGAAGACCATGTGAAAGACCTCGCAGAATGTTCCGACATTTTGAGGGAATTTGGGATGAAGCTGAACCCGCGAAATGCACATTCGGAGTTCAAGGGGGGAAGTTCCTGGGTTTCATGGTCTCTCATAGAGTAATAGAGGCCAACCAAGAGAAAAATGAAGCTATCATGATGATGCAGCCTCCCAGAACGATTAAGGAGGTCCAAAAGTTGACAGGATGGATAGCGGCCCTTAATCATTTCATCTCGAAGTCCTCAGAACGAGGACTCCCATTCTTCAAAGTTTTGCGAAATATAGAGGGTTTTTCTTGGACGGAGCAGTGTCAGGCTGCTTTCGAAGATCTAAAGAATATCTTACTTCGCCACCTCTTTTGACAAAGTCGAAACCCAGGGAGACCTTGCTTGTGTATTTATTAGTGTCAGAAGGGGCAGTAAGTGCAGTTCTCGTAAGAGAAGAGGGGCGCGAGCACCGACCTATATATTACACTAGCAAGCCCCTTTAGGGGCCAGAAGAGAGATACACCCAAATAGAGAAGGTGGCCTTGACCTTGATAACAACAGCTAGAAAGTTGAGATCATATTTCCAATCGCACCCTGTGGTTGTATTGACGAACCAACCCTTGAAGAAGATGTTGGCTAATCCCAACATATCGGGGAGGATGGTAAAGTGGTCAGTAGAGCTAAGTAGCACGGGATTGAGTATCAGCCTAGGCTTGTAATCAAGGCACAAGCTTTGGCGGATTTTATTTATGAGCTAACAGAAGAGGAAGGCGCACAAGGAAAGAAATGGTGGAAGATGTTCATGGACGGATCGTCCACATCCCAAGGCAGTGGGGCGGGAATTGTGATTGAGAGCCCGTAGGGAGATATAGTGCGTTATGCCATTAGACTTGGCTTCATGGCCTCTAACAACGAGTCGGAGTATGAAGCACTCATCGCGGGAGAAAAATTGGGCTTCGCGGCCGGAGCAAAGTTCGTAAAGGCACATAATGATTCCCAACTTGTGGTCAAGCAAGTAAATGGGGACTTCGAAGCCAAGGGGGAGCAGATGGTCAAATACTTAGCAAATATTAAAGCGGTGAGAAAGAACTTTGATGAGTTCACCTTGGAACAAGTCCCGCGAGCGAGTAGTGAAGAAGCAGATTAACTTGCTAAGTTAGCTAGTTCGTTGGCCCCATTAAAGAGCAGAATAATAGCTTTATTGAACCAGGAACGACGTGATTTGGATATAGATGGGGGCGAAGTCTTTTCAAACAAGGGAACCTCACCGAGTTGGAAAGAAGATCTGGAAGCATATTTTAAATTCGGAGTTATGCCTCAAGACCCTAGGAAAGCAAGGGCGATTCGGTCAAGAGCCATCATGTTCACACTGATTGGAGGAGAATTATATAAAAGAGGATTTTCACAACCTTACCTTAAGTGTGTGGACAGGGACAGAACACAATATGTCCGAGGGACATTCATGAAGGAAGTTGTGCCAATCACTTAAGGGGAAGGGCGTTAGCACGCAAGGTCCTGCGGCAAGGATACTTCTGGCCAACCATGCAGGATGACGCTCGAAAGTTAGTAAAGAAATGCCGAAAGTTCCAAGAACATGCCAATGTCACACACATTCCAGCAACAGACATACAGCCGTTGCACAGCCCTTGGCCATTTGATCAGTGGGGAATGGACATAGTAGGAAAACTCCCCCGAGCGACAGGCCAACGAGAGTACTTACTCGTAGCTGTGGACTACTTCTCGAAGTGGGTAGAGGTAGAGGCTATGAGTAGAATCACAGAGAAGGAGGTCATAAAGTTCCTTGGAAGAACATCATATGCTGCTTCGGCATTCCTAGAGCCTTTGTGATGGATAATGGCACACAGTTTCAGGGGGCCAAATTTCGGCAATGGTGTCTGGAGCTGAAGATAAAGCAGTGTTATGCCTCGGTAGCAACACCCCAGTCTCATGGGCAAGTAGAGGTAACCAATAGAATAATCCTCCAGAGTTTGAAAACGAGGTTGGAAAAAGCCAAAGGAAATTGGGTGGAAGAGCTTCCAGGAGGCCTATGAGCATATCAAACCACACCGCGACGAGGCACGGGGGAAACCCCGTTTAGTTTGGTTTACAGGATAGAAGTTGTCATCCCGGTAGAGATAGGAGAGGAAACATTCAGGGTGCAACAATATGAGCCGACTAGCAATGATAATGGAAGACAAGTTGACCTAGACTTCCTAGAAGAGCTGAGGAGCAACGCAAAAGCCAGGATGGAAGCTTAAAAGACGTTAATGGCAAGAGCTTACAATGACAGAGCACGGCATCGAGATTTTCAAGTGGGCGACCTAGTGTTAAGAAGAGCTGACGCGACAGGAAACATTGGGAAACTCGATGCCAAATGGGTAGGACCATACCGAGTAATCGAGATAGTCGGGAAGAAACTTACCACTTTCAAAAGATGGATGAAAAGGAAGTGCCCCGCACATGGAACGTTGTTAACCTCAAGAAATATTTTGTCCAAGTGTTATATATATTTTTCGTTTAAACACTTTGTAACCTTCAGTTATGGAAATAAAATGTTCTTGTTTTGTTTACTGATGATGAGTCTGTTGTTAAATACTGCACTTTACGAAAGAGGGGGATTGCCCCTCGTAATTAATATTTTGTTTGAAAGAGGGGGATTGCCCCTCACCTTAATACTTTGTTTAAAAGAGGCGGATTGCCCCTCACATCATGAATTTTATTTAAAAGAGGGGGATTGCCCCTCACATCTAGAATTTTGCTTAAAAGAGGGGAATTGCCCCCTCACATTTAGAATTTTGTAGGAAAAAGGGGGATTGCCCCACACATTTACAATTTTATTTCTAAGAAAGGGGGGTTGCCCCTCATGTTGATGTTTAGCATAAAAGAAATAAATTAACATGCAAAGCAATGGAGAAATAAAATTTGTCAAAGTCTGATAACTTAAAGGGAGGAAAAACATCCTAAGAATTCGAGAAAACAAAATAAACGGTCCTAACATTTGAACATACGAAAAGGAAAATTCAAGAAATAAGATAAACGGTCCTAGCTTAATTCTAATTCTTTTCCGGGGCAGAGGTGGGGGCTCCGTTGGTAGGAATGTCATCCGCCACCTCGCCCTCCCCATCTTCATCTCCATCCTCGTCATGAACCTTGGGATCGAGGAACATGAAGTCTTCATCGCCATAGCGACCGCTGTTCATCAACGTGGCGCGACATTGTCTAATCACCTGATCATAGATCTCGCTCGCCTTGCCAAAGACAGCTTGGTTGAACTCGTTAGAGCCCACGTACTTCTCCTTGAAGTCGTCCCATATGCATTCAAAATAAATCTTGCCGGCGTTTGATTTGAGGAATGTTTTCCCCGAAGCGACCTCCCGGTTGAAGTTATCCTTCCACTTAACCTGCTCCGCTGAAGCAACTTTAAGCTCTTCTTGAGAACCACCTAAGTCTTTTCTCGCATCCTCAAGAGCATCCTTCAGTTGTTGGATCTCCTTCTCATAGTTGCCTAGACGCATCTCAGTTGATTCAGCAAGATGGATCACCTGAGAAAATTGGAAACCCCTCAATAAACACCTCAAAGGCTAAGGAAATAATATAAAGCACGAAGTATAAGGGAGAAAACTTACCCTAGCAGCTTCAGCCTGAAGAAGCCTAGTAAAAGTACCATTGCGAAGAGCGCCGAGGCGCGTTACATCATAGGGGCTCACGAGAGGTCTAACAGGTGACCAGAAAGCCAATAGGTTTGGCAATTTGTAACCTATTATACAAATCGATGTAAAAGTAATATTATTATGTGATGAATAAAATGAGTATTCGTCACATTTTGGTACTTACTTTGTTGCGCTTATTTCACATTTGTTAAAACGGTGTTTTACTTATATCGCAACAAAGCCCACAGGCCATGGTTAACAACTCGTGCAGTTGGGCCACGCATTGGATGGTGGTCATGAAACCAACTGATTAAGAGTTGGGTCTGAAACGTTCTAAGTCGAGGACCTCGAGACAGGGCATCAACAGTCCTATTGAGACTTGCGTCAAGAGTCGTGTTCATTGGATGAGTGCCGTGTTTCATCGGCAATAGGCGTAGGACGCCTACACGATCTTGATGGGTTGGTCGACTGGGGTCGAGCCGACTGGACTGACTCGCGGGGATCATCATATGGAAGCCTTGGAGGCTTGGTCGGTATGATTGGTTTTCCCTAATTCCAATAGTACGGGAATAATCCTCAGACTTGAGGGATCATGGCAGTTGCGTGCACATGACGGCTGTATCTTGGATCTGGCGAGAGGTGATCATTCTGTAAGATGATTATCATAAGCCTTGTCCAGTGCAGTCGGAATGTGTAGCGAGGACGGTGGATTCCAAGAAGAGGATCCGTCCCTGTCAGTATGTGACAGAGGTATCTCCTACGCACTCGGAGACACGTTCATGCTGTTTAAAGCTGTGGCCATAGTGGTTGGTCGAACAGGGAATGGTTTCCTGTGTCGACGCAATGAAGCATACGTGGTCTCGAGTATTAAGCATGGATGCCTAGTCAAGGATGGGAACCGACGCCCAATTCCATACCCTAGACTAAGGCCGGCAGACGCTAGACGGAAGGATCGTACCCATACGGAATCGGCGCCTAAATGTTCACGCCAATTCACCTAGTCTCTAGTGCCATGGACCGTTGCTAGACGGCCACCCATGGTAACAGGCCCTTGTGGGACATGGGCCCAAGTCTAGCTGAGGGTGAACCTATTGGGTCACACACAAATCACCGAGGAGGTTAAGACATTGACTTGGAGTTAATCTCGAAGGATAAATAAGTAATTGGATTACTTAAGGGAAAGTCCATTGGATGGACGAGCCGATATTGTATCGGGCCTTCGTTTATTCGGTAAATTGAATTTTCGATTAAATATGGAATGGTGAGACGTTGAGACGTTGGATCTTTTAATTAGATTAAAAGATCAACGGAAATAATTTAAATGGACGTTAAATTGGATTTAATGTTGGGTTTGTCGTGAGTGGATTACGATAAGACCCGGTCCGTTAAATTTGACCCGAGAGGAGAAATAATTCATATTTTGGAATAGGAAGAAGTTGGAATTCTTCCCATAACTATACATGGCCGAAATGCCCCCTTGGAGGAAGCAAAATCAGCCATGTTCCATGCAAGGTGGTATGTTGACATGTCTCTTTTGGAAAGAGACAAATCAACTCCAATCAAGCCCTTCCCTTTTGGTATGATTTGATCATACCATAAACTTTGGTAGGCTTGGTTGAAGAATTGATGGTGATTGATTGGAATAAATCTAGACATCCTTGGATGAACCTAGACACATTCCAATAATCATATTAATTATGTATATATATGAGAATATACAACACCAAGCATAAGTGAATCATAATTCATCTTTTTCTAGGAAAACGAAGAAGCCAAAAATCGGCCCTCTCCTCTCTCCCAACTCTCGGCCATCTCCCTCTTTCTCTACTTGTGTTCTTCACTTGGTTTTGAATCAAGAAGAAGAACAAAGTAAGTTTAAGAGAGCACTAATTCATAGTGTTCTTTTCTTAAACCGATTCCTTCTTAAACCCGTTCTTTTCTAGCAAGCAGAACGTGTGTTTCTTCCGGTGTGGTGTGGATCACCTTTGCATAATCCATACATTTGGATTTCGTGAGCATTCCGGAGAAGGAACGCAAGTAGCCGCGTGCACATAGATCATCAAAGGTAATGATTACTACACCTTGGTTGATTTATTATCCATCTATGCCCTATGTGTTTTATATACGTTTTAATATTTACACATCCTACATCGAACGCCTGGTTGAGCACCCAAGGGTACACCCCTTGGGATTCGTTTATTTAAATTAGATTTAAATTTACGGTCTTTTCTCGATTTCTCACTTTCGCTCGCGCTCCCGGGCGGATCCGCTTGTCCTGCAATATCGTGGTCAGCAGCATCCCAAAAGGATGAAATATCTCCTTGCCTGTTAGTCCCATAAGTGAAGAGTCCTTTCCCTGCTCCATAAAGTGGAGGGTCAGCTTCATCTTCCCGGGGACATTTAGAGCCACTGCCCCATTGGGGGGGGGGGGGGAGGGAGGAACGCCCTTCACTCCGTCCTGAGCCACCAGGGGTATCCCTAGCTTGAGTAGGAGGGAAACGCCGACGACTGCTTTCCCCCTCCTCGAGGGGGGTGGAGGAGGATTACGAGGCCTTGGAGCATTTTCCCTCGTTAGAATAGGTGACCAAAAAGCCAATAGGTTTGGCATTTTGTAACCTATTTGACAACTTAATGTAATGTAATATTATGTAATGAATAAAATGAGTATTCATTACCTTTGGTATTCTCTTTGTTGCGCTCATTTTTCATATGCTAAAAATGGTGTTTTACATATATCGCAACAAAGTCCACAGACTACAATTAACAACTCACGCAGTTGGGCCACGCATTGGATGGTGGTCATGAAATCAACTGATTAAGAGTTAGGTCTGAAATGTTCCAAGTTGAGGACCTCGAGAAAGGGCATCGAGAGTCCTATAGAGACTTGCATCAAGAGTCGTGTTCATTGGATGAGAGTTCTGTTTCATCAGCGACAGGCGTGGGACGCCTACATGATCTTGATAGGTTGGTCGACAGGGTCGAGCCGACTGGACTGACTCGTGGGGATCAGCATATGGAAGCTTTGGAGGCTTGGTTGGTATGATTGGATTTCCCTGGTTCGGATAGTACGGGAGTAGTCCTCAGACTTGAGGAACTATGGTAGTTACGTGCACAGGACTGCTGCATCTTGAATCTGGCGAGAGGTGATCATTCTGTAAGATGATCATTATAAGCTTTGTCCATTGCAGTCAGAATGTGTATCGAGGACGCTGGGTTCCAAGACTAGGATCCGTCCCCTCTCATATGTGACAGAGGTATCTCCTATGCACTCATGAGACACGTTCATGCTACTTAAAACTGTGGCCACAGTGGTTGGTCGAACATGAAATGGTTTTCTGTGTCGATGCAATGTGGCATGTGTAGTCTCGAGTATTAAGCATAAATGCCTAGTCAAGTATGGGAACCGACGCCCAATTCCATACCCTAGACTAAGGCCGGGAGACGATAGACGAAAGGACCGTACTCGTACGGACTCGGCTCCTAAATGTCATGCCAACATTAACCTAGTCTCTAGTGCCATGGACCGTTGCTAGACGGCCACCCATGGTAACGGACCCTTGTTGGACACAGGTCCAAGTCTAGCTGAGAATAAACCTAAAGAGTCACACAAATCACCGAGAAGGTGGGGAAATTGACTTGGAGTCAATTTCGAAGGATACATAAGTAATTGGATTACTTAAGGGATTGTCCATTGAATGGACAGGTCGATATTGTATCGGGCCCTCGTTTAATCAGTAAATGGGATTTAGCGATTAACACAGAAAGTTGAGATGTTGGATCTTTTAATTGGATTAAAAGTTCAATGGGAATTATTTTAGTGGACCTTAAATTAAATTGGATTTAATTTTGGGTTCATTGTAATTGGATTACAGTGGAACCTGGTCCGTTAAATTTTGACCAAAGAGGTATGTTAATTCCATTTTTTGGAATAGGAAGAAGTTGGACTTCTTTCTTAAATAGGCATGGCCGAAAATGCAACCATGGAGGGAGAAAAAAACGGCCATGTTGGTGCTTGATGTGGTTGACTTGTCTCTTTTGGTAAGAGACAAATCAACTCCAATCAAGCCTCTCCCTTTTGGTATGATTTAATCATACCTTGAGAGATGGTAAGCTTGATTGAAGAATTGATGGTGATTGATTATGATGAATCCAGACATTCTTGGATGAACCTAGATACATTCAAATAATCACATTAATTATGTATATATATGAGTATATACGAAACATCACAGCATAAGTTTGATGATTTATCTTTTCTTGGAAAAGAAGAAGAAAAATTACACACTCTCTCCCTCCTAGCTCTGGGCCACTCTCCCTCTCTCTTTTCTTGTGTTCTTTATTTGATCTAGGATCAATTGGAAGAACAAAGCACGTTTAAGAAGAACACTAATTGACAGTGTTCATCTTCTTAAGCCAAACCCTCCCTAGATCCGTTTTCTTCTAGCAAGGATAACGAGGATCTCCTCCAGTGTGGTGTGGATCACCTTTGGAGAGTTTATACGTTTGAACTTGGTGAACGTTTCCGAAGAGGAGCAAAGCTTGTAGCCGAATAAGGGGTTAAACTACAAAGGTACTATTAATATTACGCTTTAGTAGTTTTTACATTTCATATATATGCCCTATGTTCAATATCCGTTTTATGTTGATATATCCTACATCGAACGCCCGGTTGAGCAGCCAAGGGTACACCCCTTGGGATCTTATGATTATTACGTTTATTTATGCGATTTAAATTTATGTATTCGCATCCCTCTCGCTTTCGCTCGCGTTCCCCGGCGGATCCTCTTGTCATTCAAGTGGTATCAGAGCCTGGTTCGATGTAAGGGGCATAGATCTATGTGCTTGGCATGATCTACTTACTTTTACGATTTTATAAGCATGTATGATTGTATGAATATGTGAATAAATATGATTGTTCATTTGTTTAAATTTGATGGACATTATGCATGCGATTTATTTAAGATTGGATCTTAAAACTGCATGTTTAATTTCAGTTTATATTGTTAATTATATGCTAAAAAGAAAGGTCGGAAAAGCATCTAAAACGGACAACAGCGGAAGCGGTTGGCTGCCGCCCCTGCCGGCCGCTCACTGCGCCGCGCGCTGAGCTTCGGATATTGAACATAGGGCATAGATATGAAATGTAAAACTACTAAAGCGTAATATTATTAGTACCTTTGTAGTTTAACCCCTTATTCGGCTACAAGCTTTGCTCCTCTCCGGAAACGTATGAACTCTCCAAAGGTGATCCACACCGCACCGAAAGAGATCCTCGTTTTCCTTGCTAGAAGAAAACGGATCTAGGGAGGGTTTGGACTTGTACTTGTATATTTGTACTTTGTGATGTTGGACATCACTTGGATATTTTGAATATCCATGTTTAAGCAAGATTATTTGGAATAATTGTGTTATATGCGTTGATGGAATCAACATTGGATGATCACAAGAGCCCTAAACCTTGTGTATGGATGTCTGTTTGGTGGGGCCTACGTGCCCCTTGTTTTGTGACTATCATCTCCCGTATTTCAGCCTCATGATGTTAAGGCTTGTTATTAATTTTTCATGTATTACTTTCATTTGTAATCAGAGTAGACAGGTTTGGTGAGGTTTTAATTTTTGACCCCATGGAGTCATAAACCCAAGGTGTAACATCAAGGCATGAAACAAGAAGAGCTACAAGGCCCATTGGTATGACAATGAGTTTATTACTTTTGTAATAATGTAGGACCACCCTAGACAGACCATAGACTCACTGCGGGCTCAGTGGGTTGCATAGGTTGGGTTTGTGATCATCCTAACAGGGGTATGCTATGTTTTCTCCGTGCGGCGTATTTATTTAAACGCTTTGATGGATATTGGATATTTATGCATGCTAAAACACTTAATGTGATGAGGTCTCGGTCGTTTGATAAACTCCCATTTGGTTGGACCATATTAATATTAGTCCCAGAATGGACTTTGATCAAAATGGCATTTTGATCTGTCCGAGCCTTCCACACAGCAATGTGGTGAGGAAGCTACCACTACCCAAGTGTGGTCTCACGAGTCGAGGCACACTTTGACTAGGGGAAAGTTGCACCATTGTTATGAAACAAAGAGATTGCACTCGTTGTTTTCCTGTCTCACGAGTCGTGGGGGGCGACAGTTGAGGCATAATTTGGTTGATGGGTTGGGCCCAACATTGAGTAACATGGTTCGCTTGGAGTCCTCGGAACCATGCGAATAGGTGAGGCAAAATATCTTGGGAATCTCATTGGATGAGAATGATATTGGATATCTCCCACGAGGTCTTCTTCACGTGAATCGTAAAAGCGGGGCATGGAGATTATGCTTGTGGATCCAAAGCCCACTAGAAAATGATTTCCTGAAACTCCGCTTGAGAGTGGTGGACTTTCGTATAAATAGTGGGAGGGTTAAAGACTAAAAGACCATGTCTTCAACTTGAACAATAATATTACCATCATCAGCTAATTTTTGCTTTACACTTCATAAATGTAGATATGTCTAAGAATCCATTGACCATGGTACTTGACTAATAAGTTTAACAGAACGAACTACTTGGACTGGCTGAGAAACCTGAGGATTGTGCTCGATTTTGAGAACCAAGGCTATGTCTTGGACGAGCCGCCGCCGAGCGACTTACTGGAGGGGTCCACGCCAGATGAACCTTTGACGTTCCAAAAATGGCATGAGGACAACCAGAAAGTATGCAGTATCATATTGGCTTTGATGTCTAATGACATCCAGAAGCAATATGAGAGGCTGGACAACGTCTTCGCCATAATGCTCCGCATGAATGAGGTTTATGCTGTTAGAAATAGGTGACCATGTAAGCCAATTTTGGCAGGAATATGTAACCTATGTCTAGACAATTCTTTGGTATTTGATAAAATATGTATGAATAAAGAAGTGAAAATTCATATGGCAATACTTTATTTACGTTCACTTATCTGCATTTACATTTCTGTTCACTACGCAAACAAAGCCCACGGACTGAGAAACGATTTCGGGGACCGGGACTACGCTTGGAGGTAGGTCCATGAAATCAGTCTCACCGAATCAGTCCGGAAATCTCTAAGTCAAGGAATCCCGAAAATGGGTACCAGGATTCCCTTTGAGACTTGCACTAAGCATCTGCTGTCGTATTTCATCGACGGGTGACGAAGGTCGTCTAAGCAGTGTTAGTGGGTCAGCGTGCTAGGAAGCAGCTGACTGAGGTGACTCGCGGGAACCGTCTTACGGAGGGCCTTGAGTATGATCAGCAAGGTATGACGTGTATTCCCGGTTCCAACGGTACAGGCCAAGTCCTTTGACTTGAGGAACTGCTGAGTTTACCTGTGCATCAGGTCTGTATCTTAGATATGGTGAGAGATTGCCAAAATACTCTTGAGTAGTCATAAGCCATGTCTAGTGCAGCTCGGGTGTACAAAGTGACAGTAGTTTCCAAGAAAGGATCTGTCTCCTGTCAAAAGGTGTTGACAGTTGAGTCTCATATACGCTCTGTGTCTTGTCCCTGAAATCTGTGGCCACAGTGACTGAACAGAAGGGAAAAAGGTTTCCCTTGCGGCGTTTAGTGAGGACAGACCGACACTTAGGTCCAAAATGGGTACCTGCATCTTCCGTGCCCTAGACCCTAAGTGATGAGACCGAAGACAGAAGGACAAGTGTACTGTTAGAACCTAAGTGTTCATCCCCGAATATTTCACCTAGTCTCTAGTGCCATGGACCGTTGCTAGATGGCCACCCATGGTAACGGACGGATTCTAGAAATCCGACCAAGTCTAGCTGAATGGTGAACCTAAAGAGTCACACACTATCCACACACACTTAGTATTTAATTTGGAATTAAATATTGGAGTAAAGGAATGATTAAATTAGATTTAATCGGGTCCTATATTTTCTTGGAGAAATTAATTCCTTCTATTTGATAAAAGGAATTAAATTAATAAATAGGATTTATTAAAAGGGTTGATTTAATAGGCTTAAGAATAAATTATAATATTAATTTATTATATTATATTTATTTAGCCTTTTGGAATATTTAATAGGATTTAAATATTCCATTAAATTAAAATCAACGGTCGAGATGGAAAGGGGAGATGGAAGGCTAGGATTCGTTTGACTAGGTCAAACACTAGTTTGACTAGGACTTTGACTAGGTCAAAATCCTAGTCAAATTAGGTTACTTAGAGTTTGAGTTTAAAGAGGATTAAACTCTTCCTCTATATAAACCCCTAGCTTCCAACATTTAAGAGGATGATGATTCTTGAAAAACACACACAACACACACTCTCCCTCTCCTACCTCTCGTCCGCCCCCTCTCTCTTTCTCTAGCAAGAAAATATTTTTCTTCGTTCTTTTTGTTCTTGGAACATCAAGAACTTAGACGAACCAATACCGTTAATTGATAACGAGTTATTGATTCGTCCACTCCAAAAATAATACTTGTTCGTTGCTAGCACGACGTGCAAGATACGTGGGTGGATCGTGTGTCATGATTTGGAGGATCTCAAGAACGAGGTCTTGGTGCAAAATGGGCAACAACGCGAGTAGCAGTTGAAGACGAAAACGACAACGGGTAGGTCTCGTTTAAGATTTTCGTCCCTCTTTATTTTTCAACTCTATGGCCTCCATGATTTATTTAATTGTTTTATGATCATGAGATACACCGAACGCCCGGGAACCTCAAGGGCACACCCCTTGAGCGTGTTCTTTAAATTAAAAGCATGCCTTTTATTTTAATATGTTTATTTTTACCGCGCTTCCGCATTCGCGCAATTCCCGGGACGATCCACCGGACTTTCTTTCAGTGGTATCAGAGCCCGGTTCGGTGTATAGGCCTAGGGTTTATGTGCGTTATAAGCATGAAACGTGAAATTGGCATGTTTTTTTATTAAATCTTGATTGTTCTTGATTTTAAGCATGTCGATTTTATCTTTGATTCGTGTGAATTTATGAATGTTGGTGATTTTCTGTTTTTTCTTGGGAAACGGGTTGAAAAAATTGAACGGAAAACGAGAAACGACGCAGCCGGCCAGCCGGGAGGGCTGGCCGCACGCTGCCGGCAGGGCCGACGCGCGCAGGCAAGGACGCCTGCGCGCGCCCGCCCAGCCGGCCGCGCGGAGGGCAGCGCGCAGCCAGGAAGGCTGCGCGCAGGCGCGCGCGCACGCAGACAAGGGTGTCTACGCGCGCGCGCGCAAGGCCGCGCGCGGACGGGCCCTGGGCGGCGCCGCCAGGCGCGCGCGCACGCAGACGAAGGAGTATGCGCGCGCGCGCCCGGCAGGCGTGCCCAGTGCGCGTCTGCGCGCGCACTGCGCACGGCACGGCCGGCAGCCAGCAGGCCAGCGCGCGCGCAAGGCAGGCGAGCCTGCGCGTGCGGCGACCTGCCGGCATGCCGGGCCGCGCAGCGCGCTGCCGGCCAGGCGCGCGCGCACGCAGGCAAGGGGCCTGCGCGCGTGCCGGCGGACCGCCGGCGGCGACAGCGGCTGCTGCTAGGGTTTCAAAACCCTAGCAGTAATTTTCTTTTATTTTTTAATTATTTTCAGTTTTATTTTGAATTAATTCTGAAAAAATCGTTTTTGGTTCAATTATGCCTATTTTTCTAAAGACATTATTTTAGGAGTAAAATAAATTGGATTCGGAATCCCGGGGTTATTTTACTTAAAATAATGAGGAAAGGTTTTCCTAAAACGAGAAAATATTATTACCAATATTTGTGTTTTATTTTTCACACGTTGTGCACATATTCATTAATTATTTTGGATATTTATGATTGGAAATCATATGTTGGTGGTATTATGTAATTATGTGATTGGATCATGTGATTATGTGTGTTGGATGGAAATGGATGATCGCGAGCCCTAAGACCGGATGTATGGTTTATTTTCTGTTGGGCCTGCGTGCCTCTTTTACTGCTTTCTCCTTCTCTCTTTCTAGTTGCCTTGGAATAATAAGGCATTCTACCTCCCTCCTTATGTACTCCCCCTGGGTTTTCGCTGGGGTTTCTATTTTTAATATGTAATGAGAGTAGACTAGGAGTGAGGTTTCCTTTTTGTAATTGGTGGAGAAGAAGGAAGGACCACATGGAGAGCCCAGACGGGAGGCCCCTTGGTGTTTTTCCATGAAGTGAAGAAAGAGAAAAAGAGACCAAGGCCCATCAGCATGATGATTGGGTTACTATTAATGTAATAGTATAGGACCAACCCTAGATTGACCATAGATCCACTGCGGGCTCAGTGGATCGCATAGGATTCGGGCTCGTGATCATCCAACAGGGGCGTGCTAGGCTTTAATTTTGCATGTGGTTATGATGATGGATGAATGGATTATTTATTTATCGTATAACTGCTATGAATGGTTTATTTACGCATTATGGATGTATGTGTAGATATTTATTTGAGATCTCGGTCATTACTTACTCTCACATTGGTTGGACCAATGTCAAAATATTAGACCCTAGACAAAGTGGATAGAACTCTAGGAGTTTTTCCATGCCTTCCAATCCATGGCATAGTGAGGAAGCTGCTTTAGGTCAATAGCGTGGTCTCACGAGTCGTGGCACGTTATTGTACTTAAAGGAAGCTGCATTATGTCATGAACGAAAAGCGGGCTGCTGCTACCTGTCTCACGAGTCGTGGGGGTACCAGTGGGTCCGTGGCTCGGTCGATTGGGTTGGGTCTAAAGCCCAATTAACATGATTCGCTTGGAGTCCTCGGGATCATGTGAAAGGGTGAGGCAATAATCTTGGGAATCTCGTGGAACGAGAATGGTATGGAATACCTCCCACAGGATCTTTTCCATGCGAATCGTAAAAGCGGGGTATGGGAAAAATCGCTGTGGATCCCAAGCCCACTTGGAAAGGATTTCCCGAAAATCACGTTTGAGAGTACCGTGTTTTCGTATAAATAGTGGGAGGATTAAATGACTAAAGTCCATGCATTTAATTATTTTATCAAACCACCGTCTTTTATTTTCTGCTGATCGCGCGCTGTTTTCTAAAGTGTAGATTTTAAAATGTCTAAGAAACCACTTTCCACCATTCTTGAGACAAACAAATTCAATGGAACAAACTACAACGACTGGTTGCGAAATCTCAGGATATTCCTAGATTACGAGAACCAAGGCTACGTCATGGACGAGCCTCTCCCTAGGACCTTACCGGAAGGATCCACGCCAGAAGAACGTGAGACGTTCGAGACATGGCATAAGGATAACCGGGAGGTCCGTAGCATCATACTTGCTTCGATGACCAATGAGATTCAGAAGCAGTATGAAAGGCTAGACGATGTCCCTTCCATTATGGCTCGCCTAAAGGATTGCTATGCAGTCCCAGACCGGCATACTAGGTATGTCGCGACCAAGGCGTTCTTTGGAACTAAAATGACAGAAGGATCCTCTGTACAAGAGCACGGGGTTAAAATGCTTACCCTGGTGGAAAAGCTCAAGGCCTAAAGGCAGGTCTCGATAATGAAACGTACATAGATGTGATCCTTCAGTCACTCCCACCCTCCTTTGACCAATTTATCGTCAACTACAACATGAACGCACTTGAGAAAGGCATTCATGAGTTGATCAATATGTTGGTGCAATACGAGGCAACGACTAAGAAGTCCACGCCTTCGGTATTGTTTGGAGGTGCTTCAACTTCTAATACGAAAGGCAAGGGTGCCGGACGTTGGAAAAAGAAGAAAGGGAAGGGAAAGGCCGTCAAAGCAGCTACGAACACTAAGAGTGTTCCCATTGCCAAAGAGGGGAAAGGCAAAGGAAAGGGAAAGGTTGTCTCCAAGCAACAGTCGAGGGCATATGACATATGTATCAATTGCCGTGAGAAAGGGCATTGGAAGAGGGAGTAACCCAAAACTCCTCTCCAAACATAAAACAGATAATAAACGGGAACGCACGACTGTGGCACGCAAGGCTTGGTCACATATCCCAAGACAGGATGGAAAGATTGGTAGATTCAAGAAACCTAGAGGTAGGGGACTTGAGTGAGCTACCAACTTGTGAATCTTGTCTAAGAAGGAAAATGACCCAGAAGCCCCTTGTAGGACAAAACAGGCTTGCCACAAGTCTACTAGGTCACGTATCCCAAGATAGGACGAAAAGGTTGGTAGACTCAAAGAACCTAGAGGTTGGGGACTTGAGCAATCTACCAACTTGTGAGTCCTGTCTAAGAGGGAAAATGACCAAGAAGCCCTTTGTAGGACAAAGCAGGCTTGCCACAGGTCTGTTGGACTTGGTCCATACAGACGTATGTGGACCACTAAGGACACAGGCCCGAGGTGGGTTCTCCTGCTTCATAACCTTCACCGATGATCATTCACGGTATGGTTATGTTTACCTGATGAGGTACAAGTCTGAAGCTCTTGAGAGGTTTAAAGAATTCAGACTTGAAGTGGAGAACCAAACCAACTGCAAAATTAAAATCCTTCGGTCGGACCGAGGCGGTGAATACCTTAGTACGGAGTTCCTAGACTATCTAAAAGAACATGGTATAATATCAGAATGGACACCTCCAGGAACACTGCAGTTAAATGGTGTCTCTGAAAGGAGGAATCGAACCCTGTTGGACATGGTTCGGTCCATGATGAGTTTTACCAAATTGCCTTTATCGTTTTGGGGCTATGCACTAGAAACGGCGGTCAAATTATTGAATTTGGCGCCTACTAGCACATTGACCCAAACGCCATATGAGATATGGCACGGCAAGCCTGCATCCTACAACTACTTGAAAGTGTGGGGTAGCCCCGCATACGTCAAGAGGTTAGTGGGAGATAAGTTAGAATCTAGGTCTAGCTTATGCAGGTTCGTTGGATACCCTAAAGAAACTGGGGGTTATTACTTTTATGACCCCTTGGAACAAAAGGTGTTTGTTTCAAGAAATGTAGTATTCTTGGAGCAAGGCTTCCCGAAGGATATCCAACCTGATGAGCTGATTCTTGAGGAATCAAGTGATGGAATCCAGCCATCAGACACAGCCGCGGAACCCTCACTTAGAGGATTCAGGATTAACAGTCGAAGGGCTGACCAACCTCGAGAAGTCCCACATGCTAGGCATGAAGGACAGCCTCAGGAACAGCCAGTCCCGGTTCCTGAACCGCCGGCTCCGATACAGTCAACGCCCACAGTCACCACTGACGTTCTCGTTCTCCGTAGGTCCACTAGAGAGTCCAGACCTCAAGTGAGATATGGCTTTCTAGGTGCGACCGATCTTTTGGATAACGATCCTAAGACGTATGGAGAAGCTATGTCTGACATCGACTCCGGGAAATGGCTTGAGGCCATGAAAGCCGAAATGGACTCCATGAGCGAGAACCAAGTTTGGAGTCTCGTAGATCCACTGAAAGGTGTTAAGCCAGTGGGCTGTAAGTGGGTCTACAAGCGCAAACTTGGCGTTGATGGAGAAGTCACAAACCTTTAAGGCTAGGCTTGTAGCTAAGGGATACACTCAACGACCCGGGGTCAATTTTGAGGATACCTACTCGCCTGTAGCCATGGATCAGTCCATTCGGATTCTGTTCGCCATAGCAGCATGGTATGACTATGAGATATGGCAGATGGACGTGAAAACGGCCTTCCTCAACGGTTTCATTGAAGAAGAGATCTATATGGATCAGCCGCAGGGTTTCACGGTCACTGGAGAAGAACAGAAAGTCTGTCGCCTCCAGAAGTCCATCTATGGCCTCAAACAAGCCTTCCGAAGTTGGAACATTCGATTTGATGAAGTAATACGGGGATATGACTTCATCAAAAATGAATCCGACCCTTGTGTATACAAGAAGGTCAGTGGGAGCTCAATAGTGTTCCTAGTGCTTTATGTGGATGACATTCTGCTCATTGGTAATGACATCAGAATGTTAGGAAACACAAAAGCATGGTTGTCAACCCAGTTTTCCATGGAGGACTTGGGTGAAGCCTCCTACATCCTAGGCATCCAGATTGTCAGGGACAGATCTAAAAGGATGTTAGGACTCACCCAAAACTCGTATATGGAGAAAGTCCTAAAGAGATATCGAATGGACAACTCCAAACGAGGATTCCTTCCAATGAGGCATGGGATCAAGTTATCCAAGAAACAGTCCCCACAGACTGATGAGGAACTTGAAAGGATGAAGGTCATCCCCTATGCCTCCGCCGTAGGTAGCATACAATATGCGGTCCACTGCACTAGGCCTGACATTGCATACGCTTTGAGCGTAACAAGCAGATATCAGTCCTGCGCAGGAGAGGCACATCGGAATGCTGTTAAGGGCATCCTTAAGTACCTAAGAAGGACTAAGGAAATTTTCCTAGTCTATGGCAATGGAGAACTAATTCTGGAAGGCTTTAGCGACGCTAGCTTCCAGTCTGATGACGATGATGCCAAGTCTCAATCGGGGTACGTATTCAAACTCAATGGAGGAGTAGTAGCTTGGAAAAGTTCCAAGCAAGCAACCGTTGCTGACTCCACCACAGAGGCTGAATACATAGCAGCTTCAGAAGCTGCTAAGGAAGCGGTTTGGATGAGAAACTACATCCAAGAGTTGGGTGTGGTGCCTAGCATCGCCGAGCCCGTTGTCATCTTCTGTGATAACAACGGCGCTATAGCGCAAGCAAAGGAACCGAGATCTCATCACCGTTCCAAACATATTCTTAGACGCTACCATCTTCTTAGAGAAATGGTAGGAAGAAGTGACGTCCGGATGGACCGAGTCAACTCGGCAGACAACACAACAGACCCGCTGACAAAGCCTATGTCGCAGAGCGCTCATACACAACATCTTGAGAAGATGGGGATTAAGCATATGGGCAATTGGCTTTAAAGGTCAAGTGGGAGATTGTTAGAACAGGTGACCATGTAAGCCAATTTTTGGCAGGAATATGTAACCTATGTCTAGACAATTCATTGGTATTTGATAAAATATGTATGAATAAAGAAGTAAAAATTCATATGGCAATACTTTGTTTACGTTCACTTATCTGCATTTACATTTTTGTTTACTATGCAAACAAAGCCCACAGACTGAGAAACGATTTCGGGGACTAGGACTACGCTTGGAGGTAGGTCCATCAAATCAGTCTCACCGAATCAGTCCGGAAATCTCCAAGTCAAGGAATCCCGAAAATGGGTACCGGGATTCCCTTTGAGACTTGCACTAAGCATCTGCTGTCGTATTTCATCGACGGGTGACGAAGGTCGTCTAAGCAGCGTGCTAGGAAGCAGCTGACTGAGGTGACTCGCGGGAACCGTCTTACGGAGGGCCTTGAGTATGGTCAGCAAGGTATGACGTGTATTCCCGGTTCCAACGGTACAGGCCAAGTCCTTTGACTTGAGGAATTGCTGAGTTTACCTGTGCATCAGGTCTGTATCTTAGATATGGTGAGAGATTGCCAAAATACTCTGGAGTAGTCATAAGCCATGTCTAGTGCAGCTCGGGTGTACAAAGTGACAGTAGTTTCCAAGAAAGGATCTGTCTCCTGTCAAAAGGTGTTGACAGTTGAGTCTCATATACGCTCTGTGTCTTGTCCCTGAAATCTGTGGCCACAGTGACTGAACAGAAGGGAAAAAGGTTTCCCTTGCGGCGTTTAGTGAGGACAGACCGACACTTAGGTCCAAAATGGGTACCTGCATCTTCCGTGCCCTAGACCCTAAGTGATGAGACCGAAGACAGAAGGACAAGTGTATTGTTAGAACCTAAGTGTTCATCCCCGAATATTTCACCTAGTCTCTAGTGCCATGGACCGTTGCTAGATGGCCACCCATGGTAACGGACGGATTCTAGAAATCCGACCAAGTCTAGCTGAATGGTGAACCTAAAGAGTCACACACTATCCACACACACTTAGTATTTAATTTGGAATTAAATATTGGAGTAAAGGAATGATTAAATTAGATTTAATCGGGTCCTATATTTTCTTGGAGAAATTAATTCCTTCTATTTGATAAAAGGAATTAAATTAATAAATAGGATTTATTAAAAAGGGTTGATTTAATAGGCTTAAGAATAAATTATAATATTAATTTTATATATTATATTTATTTAGCCTTTTGGAATATTTAATAGGATTTAAATATTCCATTAAATTAAAATCAACGGTCGAGATGGAAAGGGGAGATGGAAGGCTAGGATTCGTTTGACTAGGTCAAACACTAGTTTGACTAGGACTTTGACTAGGTCAAAATCCTAGTCAAATTAGGTTACTTAGAGTTTGAGTTTAAAGAGGATTAAACTCTTCCTCTATATAAACCCCTAGCTTCCAACATTTAAGAGGATGATGATTCTTGAAAAACACACACAACACACACTCTCCCTCTCCTACCTCTCGTCCGCCCCCTCTCTCTTTCTCTAGCAAGAAAATATTTTTCTTAGTTCTTTTTGTTCTTGGAACATCAAGAACTTAGACGAACCAATACCGTTAATTGATAACGAGTTATTGATTCGTCCACTCCAAAAATAATACTTGTTCGTTGCTAGCACGACGTGCAAGATACGTGGGTGGATCGTGTGTCATGATTTGGAGGATCTCAAGAACGAGGTCTTGGTGCAAAATGGGCAACAACGCGAGTAGCAGTTGAAGACGAAAACGACAACGGGTAGGTCTCGTTTAAGATTTTCGTCCCTCTTTATTTTTCAACTCTATGGCCTCCATGATTTATTTAATTGTTTTATGATCATGAGATACACCAAACGCCCGGGAACCTCAAGGGCACACCCCTTGAGCGTGTTCTTTAAATTAAAAGCATGCCTTTTATTTTAATATGTTTATTTTTACCGCGCTTCCGCATTCGCGCAATTCCCGGGACGATCCACCGGACTTTCTTTCATATGCGATTCCGGACAGGCAAATTGGATATGCGCCACAAAAGCATTCTTTGGCACCAAGCTTGCTTAAGGATCGTCTATACAGAGTCATGGGGTTAAGATGCTCTCCCTAGTGGAGAAACTCGAGGACCTTCAATTTGGGCTCAACAATGACACGTATATTGACGTGATCCTCCAGTCGCTTCCTACATCCTATGACCCGTTTGTTGTAAACTACAACATGAACAGACTTGAGAAGTCTATTCATGAGATGATCAATATGCTGGTCCAATACGAGGCGATGACCCACAGGTCAGCGCCGACGGTATTGATAGGAGAGGCTTCGACCTCCAAGGCGAATGGCAAGACGACCAGATGCTAGAAGAGGACGAAGGGAAAAGGGAAGACGGTTGCGGCCCCTGCTCGCGCTCCAGGCACCCCTGTTGCCCCGGTGGGGATGGGCAAAGGGAACAGGAAGGCCCATGGTTCTCAGTGGTTCAAGACAAATGATGTCTGCATGCATTGCCAAGGAAAGGGGCATTGGAAGAAGGAGTGCCCACAACTCCTCTCCAACCCAGGTATGTTTTTAGTTGAAGGAAATATGATAACTAATTCTACTTCATGGGTATTGGATACCGGGTATGGTGCTCACATCTACAATAATTTGCAGGCACTGCAAAGAAGTAGAAGGCTAGCCAAGGATGAGATGATCCTAAGGCTAGGCGATGGCAAGGCCTTTGCTGCGGAAGCCGTAGGATCAATGGAGTTACCCATTAGTAGTCATGTTATGGTTGTACTAAATGACTGTTTCTATGTACCTAGCATGATTAAGAATATTGTATCAATCCCGGTCCTTGATAAGGAGAGATATTCTTTCACCATCAATAAAAATGGTTTTTATATTATAAATGATGGTGTTTCTCATTTGCTTGGTACATTGGTGAACGGTCTGTACATACTTCAACAGTCTAATTGGATTATGACTACAGAACACAAACGGAAACATGATAATCAAGATAATGCACAGATTTGGCATGCGAGGTTATGTCATATTTTTAAAGATAGGATAAGAAGGTTGGTGGACTCAAAGAGTCTAGAACTAGGAAATTTGGACAACCTACCGACCTGTGAATCCTGTCTGAAGGGAAAGATGACCAAGAAACCCTTTGTTGGACAAAGCACGCTAGCCGACGGTCTATTGGATTTGATCCATACGGACATCTGTGGCCCACTAAATACTCAGGCTAGATGTGGGTACTCGTACTTCATAACCTTTACCGATGATCACTCACGGTATGGTTATGTTTACCTAATGAGGTACAAGTCAAAAGCCTTAGGAAGGTTTAAGGAATACAGACATGAAGTAGAGAACCAAATTAGTCGTAATATAAAAGCCCTTTGGTCGGACCAAGGTGGGAGGTATTTGAGTGGTGAATTTATTGATTATCTAAAAGAGAATGGGATTCTCTTTCAGTGGACCCCTCCTGGAACACCACAGTTGAATGGTGTGGACCTTGTTGGACATGGTCTGATCCATGATGAGTTTTATCGAATTCCCCTTACCCTTCTAGGGATATGCTCTTCAGACGACGGTCAAAGTTTTGAACTTGGCACCATCTAAGAAGATATCCCAAATGCCATATGAGATATGGCATGGCAAGCCTGCCTTCTACAAATACCTGAAAGTGTGGGGTTGCTTCGCATATGTCAAGAGATTAGTAGGAGATAAATTGGACTCCAGGTCTAGTTTATGCAGGTTCATCGGGTATCCGAAAGAAATTGCGGGGTATTATTTCTATGATCCCTCTGAGGAAAAGGTTTTTTTCTCGCGAAACGCAGTGTTCTTAGAAAAGGGTTTTCCATTGGATAGTCGACGCGATGAGGTACTCCTTGAGGAATCAGGTGAGGTACCCCATGAGGCGGTAGTGACATCTGAGCCGATAATTCCCACTGATAATGTTCCAGTCCTCCGTAGGTCGGCCAGAGTATCCCAACCACCTGATAGGTTTGGATTTCTGGGCCTGACTGGTCAGTTGGATAATGATCAAAAAATGTACGGAGAAGCGATGTTGGACATCGATTCGGAGAAGTGGCTTGAGGCCATGAAATCTGAGATGGACTTAATGGGTGCAAACCAGCTTTGGACCCTAATGGACCCACCCATAGGGATAAAACCCATGGGGTGTAAGCGGGTCTACAAACGTAAGCTTGGAGCTGACGGGGAGGTTACAACCTTCAAAGCCAGGCTCGTGCCGAAGGGTTACACTCAGCTACATGGGGTCGATTTTGAGGAAACCTACTCGCCTGTAGCAATGGCTAAGTCCATTCGGATACTGCTTGACATAGCAGCATGGTATAACTATGAAATATGGCAGATGGACGTGAAAACCGCCTTCCTCAACGGTTTCGTAGAGGAAGAGATTTATATGGATCAATCGGAAGGTTTCACATCTGTCGGAGAAGGGCAGAAGGTTTGCCTTCTCCGAAGGTCCATCTATGGCCTCAAACAAGCTTCCTGAAGCTGGAACATACATTTTGATGAAGTCATTGAAGGACAAGCGGATCCGTCCGGGAGCGCGAGCGGAAGCGAGGAAGCGAGAAATTGTGCATAAATTTAAATCAAATTTAAAATACGCGAATCCCAAGGGGTGTACCCTTGGGTGCTCAACCGGGCGTTCGATGTAGGATGTGTAAATATTAAAACATATATTTAAGCACATAGGGCATAGATATTTAAATGAAACCAATCAAAGCATAATAAACCGTTACCTTTGATTGTTTAGCGTATGCTCCCGGCTACTTGCGTTGTTCCTTCTCCGGAATGCTCACAAAATCCAAACGTATGGATTCTCCAAAGGTGATCCACACCACACCGGAAGAAACACACATTCTTCTTGCTAGAAAAGAACGGGTTTAGAAGGAATCGGTTTAAGAGAAGAACACTATTAATTAGTGTTCTCTTAAACTTACTTTGTTCTTCTTCTTGATTCAAAATCAAGTGAAGAACACAAGTGTGGGAGAGGGAGAGAGCACGAAATTTTAGAGAGAGGAGAGGATTTTTTGTCTTCTCTTTTTCCTAGAAAAAGATGAATAATGAATCACATATGCTTGGTGTTGTATATTCTCATATATATACATAATTAATATGATTATTGGAATGTGTCTAGGTTCATCCAAGGATGTCTAGATTCATTCCAATCAATCACCATCAATTCTTCAATCAAGCCTACCAAAATTTATGGTATGATCAAATCATACCAAAAGGGAAGAGCTTGATTGGAGTTGATTTGTCTCTTTCCAAAAGAGATAAGTCAACATACCACCTAGCATGAAACATGGCTGATTTTGCTTCCTCCAAGGGAGCGTGTCGGCCATGTTTAATTAAGGGAAGAAGTCCAATTTCATCCTATTCCAAATTAGGAATTATTTCTCCTCTCGGGTATAATTTAACGGACCGGGTTTTTATCGTAATCCAATTACGACGAACCCAATATTAAATCCAATTTAATGTCCACTTAAATTATTCCCGTTGATCTTTTAATCCAATTAAAAAATCCAACGTCTCAACATCTCAACTTTCCATATTTAATCGAAAATCCAATTTACCGATTAAATGAAAGTCCGATACAATATCGGCCCGTCCATCCAATGGACTTTTCCTTAAGTAATCTAATTACTTATTTTATCCTTCGAGATTGACTCCAAGTCGATCTCTCAAACCTCCTCGGTGATTTGTGTGTGACCCTTTAGGTTCACCCTCAGCTAGACTTGGGCCCGTGTCCCACAAGGGCCCGTTACCATGGGTGGCCGTCTAGCAACGGTCCATGGTGAAAGAATCGGGTACGGCCCGGGAACGCAACGGAAAGCGTAAAAAACGTTAATTTAAAGCATAAATTTAAACGGGTTCAAAGGGGTGTTCCCTTTGAAGTTCCCGGGCGTTCGGTGTTTGTCAAAGCATAAAATAAAGAGGATAAGAATGCTGGACATATGGCTAAAGGAAGTAAACAAAAGATACATGAAAACATAAAGAAAACCAACCTTATGTTCGTTGCACGTAGAACCGGTTTGTTTCTAGCGTTGTTCCCTTTCCGTTTCTCCTTCCGTTCACTTGAGGATCCAAATTAGAATCCCTCTAATTTGTCCACACCACACTATGGAATGTATATCTCTAATCTATTGCTAGATAGAAGTAGAGAAAAGAAGAAGAAAAAAAAACAATCCAAAACAACACTATTGATTAGTGTTTTTTTGGAATATTTTAGTTCAAACCTTTCCAAAAGGTATGAACACAAAAAGGAGAAATTTTCAGAGGTTTTTGGAGAGTTTCTTGATGGAAATTTCGTGCAAGACATAACATACAAGTTATGTGAATGGTTTTTGTGTAAGTAGAGTTGTTGAATTCAAAATTCAACTTCTCTTGTCAACTTCCAAAGTAACATACATACACACACCATTATCTACATAACCATGCACCATTATAGCAAATAAAACCACCCACAAAATCATCACAAAGGCTGGTCACATGTGCCTCACATGTGGAAGATTTTAATTCTTCCTTCATTTGCTATAAATTGAATTTTTCCATGGACTAGGACTACTAGTCTTAGACTTTTTATTTAATCTAATTAAATTAAGTCCAAAACAAAGTCCATTGGGCATTAATTAATCCAATTAATCTCAATCTAATTGATGCCCATAAGTTTATTTAATCCAATTAAATAAACATAAGTCCGAACTCTAATTAATTGATCCAATCAATTAATTAATCGAAACCGATAAATTAATCCAATTAATTTAAAAGGTTCTAAGTCCAAAAATTAACTAATCCAATTAATTAATTCTTGGACCATCCATCAAATGGATTTCCCAAAAAATGATCCAATCATTTATTTTTCTCCTTGAATTAATTTAATCCAATTAAATTAATTCGCTTCTTCTAGAATTAATTCCAAATTAATTCTACCAATTCCATAGTGATTTGTGTGTGACTCTTTAGGTTCACCCTCAGCTAGACTTGGGCTTGTGTCAACACAATTGGTTAAATCCAATTTAATTAACTATTTTTCCAATTAACCATTAATCGGAAAACGCCCGTCACCATGGGTGGCCGTCTAGCAACGTCCATGGCACTAGAGACTAGGTGAATGTTGGCGTGAACATTTAGGCTCTCGATTACCATACGAGTACGGTCCTTCCATCATCCGTCTCCCGGTCTAAGTCTAGGGCATGGAATTTGGCGTCGGTTCCTATCCTGGACTAGACAACTATGCTCAATAACTCGAGACGCGTTTGCTCTATTGATCGACGTAGGAAACCATTCCCTACTCGACCAATCGCTGTGGCCACAGACTTAAAGAGCTTAAACCGTCTCAGAGCGCATAGGAGACTCGACTGTCATATACTGACAGGTGACGGATCCTATCTTGGAATCCACCGTCCTCAATACATATTCCGACTGCACTGGATGAGGCTTATGATGAACGTATCCCAGATACGGGCATCTCTTGCCAGACCCTAGATACAACCTTCATATGCATGTGACTGCCATGATTCCTCAAGTCCGAGGACTAATCTCGTACTATCGGAGCCGAGAATTCCAGTCATACCGACTAAGCCTCCAAGGCTTCCATATGACGATTCCCCGCGAGTCAGTTCAGTCAGCTAACACCCACATCAACTAACCCACTAATATTGCATAGACGTCCAACGTCTGTTGCCGATGAAACACGGCACTCATCCAATGAATGCAATCCTTAGTGCAAGTCTCTGTAGACCTCGATGCCCTGTCTCGAGGTCCTCGACTTGGAACATTCCAGACCAACCCTCAGAAGTTGGTTTCATAGCTGCCATCCAATGCGCAGCCCAACTACATGGGTTATACAATTGGTCTGTCGGCATTTGTTGTGACGTTAAAACATCGTTTAACGTAATCAGTAAGCACAACAAACACATAGTGCCACGGATGAATACTTACTATATTCATCAAGTCAATAAAGATTGCTAAATAGTACCCAAAACCGCCAATCCAATTGGCTTTCTGGTCACCTATTCTAACACATGGCACTAGAGACTAGGTGAATTGGCGTGAACATTTAGGCGCCGATTACGTACGGGTACGATCCTTCCATCTACCGTCTTCCGGCCTTAGTCTAGGGTATGGAATTGGGCGTCGGTTTCCATCCTTGACTAGGCATCTATGCTTAATACTCGAGACCACGTATGCTTCATTGCATCGACACAGGAAACCATTCCCTGTTCGACCAACCACTGTGGCCACAACTTCAAACAGCATGAACGTGTCTCCGAGTGCATAGGAGATACCTCTGTCACATACTAACAGGGGACGGATCCTCTTCTTGTAATCCATCGTCCTCGCTACATATTCTGACTGCACTGGACAAGGCTTATAATGATCATCTTACAGAATGATCACCTCTCGCTAGATCCAAGATACAGCCGTCCTGTGCACGTGACTGCCATGATTCCTCAAGTCTGAGGATTACTCCCGTAATATCGGAACCGGGGAAATCCAATCATACCGACCAAGCCTCCAAGGCTTCCATATGATGATCCCCGCGGGTCAGTCCAGTCGGCTCGACCCAGTCGACCAACCCATCAAGATCGTGTAGGCGTCCCACGCCTGTCGCCGATGAAACACGGCACTCATCCAATGAACACGACTCTTGACGAAGTCTCAATAGGACTCTCGATGCCCTGTCTCGAGGTCCTCGACTTGGAACGTTTCAGACCCAACTCTTAATCAGTTGATTTCATGACCACCATCCAATGCGTGGCCCAACTGCACGAGTTGTTATCCATGGTCTGTGGGCTTTGTTGCGATATAAGTTAAACACCATTTTAAACAAATGTAAGATGAGCGCAACAAAGAAGGTACCATTGGTGACGAATACTCATCTTATTGATCACATAATAATATTACATTTACATCAAGTTGTCAGATAGGTTACAAATCGCCAAACCTATTGGCTTTCTGGTCACCTATTCTAACAATCTCCCACTTGACCTAAAGCCAATCACCCATTGACCTCGAACCTCTTATACAGATGGTGAGTATGGGCAACGTGCGACATGGGCTTAGCAAGTGGATCTGCTATGTTTTCTGCAGAGCTGACTCGGTCCAACCGAACGTCACTCCTGCTATCCATCTCTCTAAGTAGATGGTAGCGTCTAAGAATATGCTTGGATCGTGATGAGATCTCGGTTCCTTTGCTAGCGCTATCGCCCCGTTGTTATCATAAAGATAATTACAGGCTTAGCAATGCTAGGTACTACATCCAACCCTTGGATGTAGCTCATCAACCAAACCACTCCTTAGCAGCTTCCAAAGCTGCTATGTATTCAAAACTCTATGGTGGAGTCTACCGTGGTAGCCTGCTTGGAACCCTTCCAAGTAACCACGCCACCATTTAGTCCAAATACAAAACCATACTGAGACTCGGCATTATCGTCATCCGACTGGAGGCTAGCGTCGCTATAGCCTTCCAGTATCAACTCTCCACCGCCGTAGATCAAGAACATGTCCTTATTCCTTTTCAGGTACTTTAGGATAGTCTTGACTGCACTCCAGTGTGCCTCCCGGCACACGACTGATATCGACTTGTTACGCTCAAAGCGAAAGCCACATCAGGTCTAGTGCATTGAACAGCATACTGTATGCTGCCTACGGCTGAAGCATAGGGGATGTCCAACATCCTTTTTAAGCTCCTCATCAGTCTTAGGAGACTGCTTCTTGGATAACTTAATTCCATGCCTCATAGGAAGGAATCCTCGTTTTGAGTTCTCCATCTTGAATCTATTCAAGACTTTCTCAATGTACAAGGACTGGGCCATTCCTAACATCCTTCTAGACCTATCCCTATAGATTTGATGCCAAGGATGTAGAATGCCTCGCCCATATCCTTCATGGAGAATTGCGTTGACAACCAAGCTTTAGTGGTACCCAACATCTTAGCGTCATTCCCAATGAGCAAGATGTCATCCACGTAAAGCACCAGAAACGCAACTGAGCTCCCACTGATCTTCTTGTATACACAAGGATCGGACTCGTTCTTGATGAAATCATATCCCCGTATGACTTCATCAAAACGTATGTTCCAGCTTCGGGAAGCTTGTTTGAGGCCATAGATGGACCTTTGGAGACGGCAGACCTTCTGCTCTTCTCCAACAGTTGTGAAACCCTCCGGCTGATCCATATAGATCTCTTCCTCTACGAAACCATTGAGGAAAGCCGTTTTCACGTCCATCTGCCATATTTCGTAGTCATACCATGCTGCTATGGCAAGCAGTATCTGAATGGACTTGGCCATTGCTACGGGCGAGTAGGTTTCCTCAAAATCGACCACGGGTCGTTGAGTGTAACCTTTCGCCACAAGCCTGGCTTTGAAGGTTGTAACCTCCCCGTCAGCTCCAAGCTTACGTTTGTAGACCCATTTACACCCTACGGGTTTAACCCCTTTGGGTGGATCTACTAGGGTCCAAACCTTGTTTGTACCCATCGAGTCCATCTCGGATTTCATGGTCTCAAGCCACTTGACGAAGTCTCAATAGGTCTCTCGATGCCCTGTCTCGAGGTCCTCGACTTGGAACGTTTCAGACCCAACTCTTAATCAGTTGATTTCATGACCACCATCCAATGCGTGGCCCAACTGCACGAGTTGTTATCCATGGTCTGTGGGCTTTGTTGCGATATAAGTTAAACACCATTTTAACAAATGTAAGATGAGCGCAACAAAGAAGGTACCATTGGTGACGAATACTCATCTTATTCATCACATAATAATATTACATTTACATGAAGTTGTCAGATAGGTTACAAATTGTCAAACCTATTGGCTTTCTGGTCACCTATTCTAACAGTCATACGGGGATATGATTTCATCAAGAACGAGTCCGATCCTTGTGTATACAAGAAGATCAATGGAAGCTCGGTTGTGTTTCTGGTGCTTTATGTGGATGACATCTTGCTCATTGCGAATGATGCTAAGGATATGGGCAAGGCGTCCTACATCCTTGGCACCAAGATCTACAGGGATAGATCTAGAAGGATGTTAGGAATGGCCTGGTCCTCGTATATTGAGAAAGTCTTGAAGAGATTAGAGATGGAGAACTCAAAATGAGGATTCTTTCCTATGAGGCATAGAATTAAGTTATCCAAGAAGCAGTCTCCTAAGACTGATTAAGAGCTTAAACGGATGTTGGACATCCCCTATGCTTCAGTCGTAGGCAGCATTCAGTACGTTGTCCAGTGCACTAGACCTGATGTGGCTTTCGCTTTGAGCGTGACTAGCCGATATCAGTCCTGTGCCGGGGAGGCACACTGGAGTGCGGTCAAGACTATCCAAAAGCACCTGAAAAGGACTAGGGACTTGTTCTTGATCTACGATGGTTGAGAATTGATACTGGAAGGCTATTGCGACGCTAGTTTCCAGTCGGATGATGATGATGCAAGTCTCAGTCTAGTTTTGTGTTCAGACTGAATGGTGCCATGGTTGCTTGGAAGAGTTCTAAGCAGGCTACCATGGCGGACTCCACCATAGAGTGTGAATACATAGCAGCTTCGGAAGTTGCTAAGGAGGCAGTTTGGATAAAGAGCTACATCAGAGAGTTGGGTGTAGTACCTAGCATTGCTGAGCCAGTGGTTATCTTCTGCGATAACAACGGGGCCATAGCATAAGCAAAGGAACCGAGATCTCATCACCGATCCAAGCATATTCTTAGACGCTACCATCTACTCAAAGAGATGGTTAGCAGGGGTGACGTTCGGATGGACCGAGTCAGCTCCGCAGAAAACATAGCAGATCCACTTACTAAAGCCCGTGTTGCAAGTTGCCCATACTCAACATCTGGATAAAATGGGTTTGAGGTCAATGGGTGATTGGCTTTAGGTCAAGTGGGAGATTGTTAGAATAGGTGACCAGAAAGCCAATACGTTTGGCATTTTGTAACCTATTTGACAACTTAATGTAATGTAATGTTATGTAATGAATAAAATGAGTATTCGTTACCTTTGGTATTCTCTTTGTTGCGCTCATTTTCCATATGCTAAAATGGTATTTTACATATATCGCAACAAAGCCCACAGAGCACGATTAACAACTCATGTAGTTGGGTCATGCATTGGATGGTGGTAATGAAATCAACTGATTAAGAGTTGGGTATTAAACGTTCCAAGTCGAGGACCTCGAGACAGGGCATCGAGAGTTCTATAGAGACTTGTATCCAGAGTCGTGTTCATTGGATGAGTGCCATGTTTCATCAGTGATAGGCGTGTGACGCCCACACGATCTTGATGGGTTGGTCGACAGGGTTCGAACCGACTGGACTAACTCGCTGAGATCATCATATGGAAGCCTTGGAGGCTTGGTCGGTATGATTGGATTTCCCTGGTTTCGATAGTAGGGTAGTAGTCCTCAGACTTGAGGAACCATGGCAGTCACGTGCACAGGACGGTTGTATCTTAGATCTGGCGAGAGGTGATCATTCTGTAAGATGATCATTATAAGCCTTGTCCCGTGCAGTCATAATGTGTAGTGAAGACGGTGGGTTCCAAGACTAGGATCTGTCCCCTCTCAGTATGTGACAGAGGTATCTCGTATGCACTCGGAGACACGTTGATGCTGCTTAAAACTGTGGCCACAGTGGTTGGTCGAATAGGAAGTGGTTTCCTGTGTCGATGCAATGAGGCATGCATAGTCTCGAGTATTAAGCATAGATGCCTAGTCAAGGATGGGAACCGATGCCCAATTTCATACCCTAGACTAAGGTCGGGAGACGGTAGACGGAAGGACCGTGCCCATACAGAATCAGTGCCTAAATATTCAGGCAAACATTCACCTAGTCTCTAGTGCCATGGACCGTTACTAGACGGCCACCCATAGTAACAGGCCCTTGTTGGTCATGGGCCCAAGTCTAGTTGACGTGAACCTAAAGGGTCAGACACAAATCACCGAGAAGGTGGAGAAATTAACTTGGAGTCAATTTCGGAGGATAACTAAGTAATTGGATTACTTAAGGGATTGTCCACTGGATGGACGGGTTGATATTGTATCGAGCCTTCGTTTAATCGGTAAATGGGATTTATCGATTAACATAGAAAGTTGAGACGTTGGATCTTTTAATTGGATTAAAAGATCAATGGGAATTATTTAAGTGGACCTTAAATTAGATTGGATTTAATTTTGGGTTCGTTGTAATTGGATTACAGTAGAACCCGGTCCGTTAAATTTTGACAGGAGAGGTGTGTTAATTCCATTTTTGGAATAGGAAGAAGTTGGACTTCTTCCTTAAATAAGCATGGCCGAAAATGCTACCATGGAGGGAGCAAAATTCGGCCATGTTGGTGCTTAATGTGGTTGACTTGTCTCTTTTGGTAAGAGACAAATCAACTCCAATCAACCCTCTTTCTTTTGGTATGATTTAATCATACCTTAAGAGATGGTAGCTTGATTGAAGAATTGATGGTGATTGATTGGGATGAATCTAGACATCCTCGGATGAACCTAGACACATTCCAATAATCACATTAATTATGTATATATATGAGTATATACTAAACATCAAAGCATAAGATTCATTATTCATCATTTCTAGGAAAAGAAGAAGAAAAATTACACACTCTCTCCCTCCTAGCTCTCGGCCACTCTCCCTCTCTCTTTGCTTGTGTTCTTCATTTGATCTCGGATCAATTGGAAGAACAAAACACGTTTTAGAAGAACACTAATTGATAGTGTTCATCTTCTTAAGCCAAACCCTCCCTAGATCCGTTTTCTTCTAGCAAGGAAAACGAGGATCTCTTCCGATGTGGTGTGGATCACCTTTGGAGAGTTCATACGTTTGAACTTGGTGAACGTTTCCGGAGAGGAGCAACGCTTGTAGCCGAATAAGGGGTTAAACTACAAAGGTACTATTAATATTACGCTTTAGTAGTTTTACATTTCATATCTATGTCCTATGTTCAATATCCGTTTTATGTTGATACATCCTACATCGAACGCCCGGTTGAGCACCCAAGGGTACACACCTTGTGATGTTATGATTATTACGTTTATTTATGCAATTTAAAAAATTTACGTATTCGCATCCCCCTCGCTTTTGCTCGCGCTCCCGGGCGGATCCGCTTGTCCTTCATCCCTCTCATGGAAGCAATGAACGTCATGAAGAGTAACTTTCTTTCCTGCAAGAAGTCAACAAAGAAAGAGTGAGATGACAAGCTCTTCATGAAGAGTTTGCAAAAGACAAAATCAAGTACCAGCAGACACTAAAGTTGACATCAAGGAGTTGATCAAATAACCCTACCCCAATAAATGACATACGAAGATCATGGATAGGATCAGGCATAAGGGGTGACTCCCCCCAAGGAGCCGCCAACCCCCAGGTCAGATCTTTTACATATAGGAATTTCTCCTTCCAAGGACCTTTCGAGGAAGCACCAGCCTCAAGAAATTTACAGCCACCTCGTCGATAGCAGTAGGAGTAGGAGTCAGTAGGGACCTTCCTAACTGTGAACTATTTGAAGAAAGCCTCGAATGAGGGGGTCAGGTCGAGATCCTCAAAGCGCTGAAGAAACCCCTCGAAGCGTACGAAGGAGATGGTGATAAACTGGCTAATACTCAAAGTAGTACGGGTGATGATCTATAATAATAGAGGATGAGGGGAAGTGTAAAACCAAAGGCGAAGAAAGATAAATAGGCCGTGAAGAATCCCAATGGTGGATACTTGATCCTATCATCGACACTAGGAAGAAGGAGGGTAAACTCGGAAGAGGGGTTGATTTTGATCTCAAGGATATGAAACCCCTCAGGACTCAGGAAACTATGGCAATTTTCAACATCCATAATGCGACAACGAGACTTAGATTGGGGGGCTAACGAAGACTCGGTTCCATCTATACCAGAATCATCTAAATCAACCTCAAGTGGAGAGAGAAGTGGAGAAGCTTCTTTTGAGCTAGACTCTATAGAAGGACTTAACGAAATCAAGGGACACGCGGGAAAATTTCTGATCGTTTCAATCTCCTCGTGATCAAAGTCGACGACATCAGGACATGCAAGAGAGGTGCAAGGAGCGGGGCCACGACCAGAATCTGGTCGATGCGAAACGCCTCGGCCGGACCCTGGTCGAGGCGCCTCGCCTCGACCAGCCCCAGGTTGAGGCGTGCTGACTCGACCCGACACCAATGAATTCCTGGCGACGCCTCGTTGAGTATTTCCTTGAGTACCCCACATCCTAAAATTTTTTCGGACTGACGTAATTGTTTCTTTTTTTTTTTCCAGACTGACAAAGGATGACCTTTGGAAGTCTAAAAGAGAAAATTACTACAAGAAAAGAGACGGAGAGCTATATACCCAAAACAACACGTTTCTACATTTTTCTGGGATGTGGCTGAGACCAAGAACACAGACAAAACAAAGCAAGATGAAGAAGTCAGAATATCCCACCAAATTTATATATAGAAGACAAAAAGAGTCCTAGCAAAAGAAGTACTTGTATAAAAAAAGAGCCCTAATGGAAGAAGAACTTATGCCGAGAAGGGTCTAAAGAGGGAAGGAGTTCATGGCAGAAGAAAAGTACCAAAAGAAGAAGCTTCTTCAAATATAGACTGTTTGTCAGAACTTCCAAATTTTCCTAATACATTTGGAAGTTGGGGGCTACTGATGGAGATAGAATATATTAGATTAGCAAATTACCAAAATAACATCAAATGTATATATATTTACCGAAATGCCATCAGAGGTGGTTATTGTTAGTGGTTAGTGGGGTGGAGCCAAATTACCAAGGTGCCCCTGAAGATTAGATTACAACCGTTAGATTAGAGACGATTGGATGGTAAAATAGTATTTATGCCCCTCCTCGTTTACTATAAATAGGCCATCAAAATCCTATGTAAAGACACTTTTGACTACTTTGAGCAATTCATTCTTAAGAAGAGCTCTTAAATTTCTTGATTCGCGACGTCGTCTTGTATAATAGTGCTTGGATCTAATACTCCCAAATTACACCTCATCAATATATGTATATACCCACCAACTTCAGCAGGAAAGATTCATCTTATCTTTCCCTTAAATTAGTAAATTAAGTTGCCACCACCTTATTCCGATTGGACTTAAGAATTAAAGTAATTTGCTCTCCTTATAGACTAAAGGTCTAGCCATTCATGGTTAAGCACTCAAATCAGCAATATGTAGTTCACACTATCTATGAAATACAATATTAATGTTGTCCAATAACTAATAAAACTTAAATAAATTCTCCCACAAGAGAGAGCCAATAATATGACAGAAAAAACAACATACCTTCTTTTATATACATAAAAGAAACAAATTAAAGAACACAACCCTCAAGAAAAATTTAGAAAGAGCAATATATCTACTCGGAAGCTGGCAACACATAAATAAATCTATTGAAGTTAGTTCTCAAACAGAAGACTAAAATCGTTTACAAAGGAAAAGGAAGTAAACCTCTTTCTGAAGATGTACTTGCGACGATTGAAATCAGAGGCATAATTATGGTCTTTAAC
Organism: Sesamum alatum; assembly: GCA_034509735.1. Classification (NCBI taxonomy): domain Eukaryota; kingdom Viridiplantae; phylum Streptophyta; class Magnoliopsida; order Lamiales; family Pedaliaceae; genus Sesamum; species Sesamum alatum. The sequence goes on from JACGWO010000002.1 coordinate 18,409,614, forward strand.
CAGCATATTAGTTGAAAAAAATGGGTACGGCCCGGGAACGCAATGAAAGCGTAAAGTAAGTAATTCCAGACATAATTTTAAATAGGTTCACAGGGGTGTTCCATTTGAAGTTTTCGGGCGTTCGGTGTATGTCAAAGAAAAAATAAAATAGGAGAAGAATGTTGGACATGTGGCTAAAAGGATTTGAACAAAGGTATATTAAAATGTAAATGAAAACCAACCTTTGTTCGATATACGTAGAACCGGTACTAGCTTTGTTCCCTTTCATTTCTCCTTCCGTTCACTTGAGGATCCAAATTAGAATCCATCTAATTTTTTCACACCATACTATGGAAGAGTGTATCTTCTAATCTATTACTAGATAGAAGTAGAGAAAAAGAAGAAGAAATAATCCAAAACAACACTATTGTTTCGTGCCTTTGGAATGCTTTTAAGTTCAATCTTTCAAAAGTGTATGAACACAAAAAGGGGAGTATTTTCAGATATTTTTTAGAGTTTTCTTTATTGAAAATTCGTGCAAGAGCATGTGTGTAGTTATGTGAATAATTTTGTGTATGTAGAGTTGTTGAATTCAAAATTCAACTTCTCTTGTCAACTTCCAAAGCAACCTACATACACACACCACTATCTACATAACCATACACCTTTATAGTAAATAAACCACCCATCAAACCACATAAAGGCTGGTCACATGTGCCTCACATGTGGAGGATTTTAATTCCTCCTTCACTTGCTATAAATTGCATTTCTCCATGGACTAGGACTACTAGTCTTGGACTTTTATTTAATCTAATTAAATTAAGTCCTAAAAAAGTCCATTGGACATTAATTAATTCAATTAATCTCAATCCAATTGAAGTTCATAAGTTTATTTAATCCACTTAAATAAACATAAGTCCAAACTCTAATGAATTGATCCAATAAATTAATTAATCGAAACCCGATAAATTAATCCAATTAATTTGAACGTTCTGAGCCCAAGAATCAACTAATCCAACTATTAATTCTTTTACCATCTATCAAATGAATTTCCAATAAATAATCCAGTCATTTAGTTTTCTCCTTGAATTAATTTAATCTAATTCAATTAATTCGCTTCTTCTAGAATTAATTCCAGATTAATTCTACCAACTTCCATAGTGATTTGTGTGTGACTCTTTACGTTCACCCTCAGCTAGACTTGGGCTTCTGTCCAACACAATTGATCAATTAAATCCAATTTAATTAACTATTTTTCAATTAACCATTAATCAAAAAATGCCCGTCATCATGGGTGTCCGTCTAGCAACGGTTCATGGCACTAGAGACTAGGTGACTGTTGGCGTGAACATTTAGGCTCCCGAGTTCAATACGAGTATGGTCCTTCCATCATCCATCTCTCGGTCTAAGTCTAGGGCATGGAATGGGCGTCGGTTCCCATCCTGGACTATACAACTATGCTGAATAACTCGAGACACGTATGATCTATTAATCGATGTAGGAAATCATTCCCTACTCGACCAATCGCTGTGGCCACAGACTTAGAGAGCTTAAACTGTCTTAGAGCGCATAGGAGACTTGACTGTCATATACTGATAGGTGACGGATCCTATCTTGGAATCCACCGTCCTCAATAGATATTCCGACTGTACTAGATAAAGCTTATAATGAACGTATCCCAGATACGGACATCTCTTGCTAGATCCTAGATACAACCATCATATGCATGTAACTGTCATGATTCCTCAAGTTCGAGGACTAATCTCGTATTATCAGAGCCGGGAATTCCAGCCATACCGACCAAACCTCCATAGGACGATTCCGGCGAGTCAGTTCAGTCAGCTGACACCCTGGTCAACTAACCCACTAATATTGCATAGACGTCCAACGTCTGTCGCCGATGAAATACGACACTCATCCAATGGATGCAATCTTTAGTGCAAGCCTCTGTAGGACCCTCGTTGCCTTGTCTCGAGGTCCTCGACTTGGAACGTTTCAGACGAACCCTCAGAAGTTGGTTTCATAGCTGTCATCCAATAAGTAGCCCAACTACATGGGTTATCCAATTGGTCTATTGGTATTTGTTGTGACATTAAAATATCGTTTAACATAATCAGTAAGCACAACAAACACTCTGTGCCACGGATGAATACTTACTATATTCATTAAGTCGATATTACTCTAATAAAGATTGCTAAATAGTACCAAAACCCCCAATCCAATTGGCTTTTTGGTCAACTATTCTAGCATAGCTTGAGCCTCCAATTGATCAGTGTGCATGGTGTGGTGATTACCATATCATTTGCTCAAAACCCCAACCCTAAACTCAAATAGCTAATTATGGCAATTGCATGAGATTTGGTTTTCATAAAGTGGAAACCCATAAAGCGATGACCGGAGTTTGCAAGTATGCCTCATGAAAGCCTTTGATAGGCGTGTGGATCGTCCCGGGAGGAGCGCGAATGCGGAAGCGCGGTATAAAATATAATTACAAAATTTAAAACATGCTTAAACAAGAATTAAAACTACACGTTCAAAGGGGTGTTCCCTTGAACCTCCCGGGCATTCGGTGTATCTCATGACTAAAATAAAGAACATGCAAATCATGGAGGCCATAGGGTTGTAGTAATCGAAAAATGACAAAACGTAGAAATCTACCCGGTTGTCATTTTGTCTTCAAACTGCTACTTGCTTTGTTTCCCGTTTTGCACCAAGATACCTCTAAATCGTACACGCAATCCACCCACGTATCTTGATCCCCGTGCTAGCGAAAAATCAAGTTTATATAATTTAGAGAGGATGGATCGACCAAACGTTATGAATTAACGTGATCAATCCTCCTTAGGTTCAATTGTATGAACAAAAGAACCAAAATAACTTTCTTGGGAAAGGGGTTGTGGACGAGCAAGGAGAGAGGTGTGTGTGTGTGTGTGTGTGTGTGTTGAACTTTCATCATCTTGTTTAAAGTGAAACCCTAGGAGTATTTATAGAGGAGGAATCTTATTCCTCTTCAAACTCCAACTTTAGAACTTTATTTTGACTAGGATTTTGACCTAGTCAAAGTCCTAGTCAAACTAGGTCTTGAATTGGTCAAACCAATCCTAGCCATCCATCTCTCCTTTTAATGTCAACCATCCATTTATTTTATGGAATATTTAAATCCTATTTAAATAATCCATGGAGCCATAAATAAATAAAATAAATAATAATATTTATTTTAAACCCATATAATTACTTCCAATAAATTCAATTTATTAATTTAGTTAAATTCTTTTGAATCTAATTTAAAGGAATCAACATCCCAAAAAAAGAGAACCGATTAAATCTAATTTAATCGTCCTACCTCTCCAAATCTAATTCTAAATTAAATACTTTATATGTACGGATTGTGTGTGACTCTTTAGGTTCACCTTCAGCTAGACTTGGTCGAATTCCCAATAATCCTATGACAGGAATCTGTCCGTCACCATGGGTGGCCGTCTAGTAACGGTCCATGGCACTAGAGACTAGGTGAATATTCGTGGTGTGAACATTTAGGTTCTACAATATATTTATCCTTCCATCTACAGTCTCACAACTTAGGGTCTATGGCATGAAAACGTAGGTACCCATCTTAGACCTAAGGCTTGCCTCGTCCTTACTAAACGTCACCGGGATTCCACCCTTCTGTTTAGTTACTGTGGCCACAAATTCATAAGGGACGAGTCTCAAAGTATAGTGAGATTCTACTGTCAGCACTGTGACAGGAGATAGATCCTCTCTTGGAATCTACTGTCACGCTGCACATCTTGACTGCACTAGATAGGGCTTATGACTACTCAGTAACTACGACTTGGTAATCTCTCACCATACCTAAGATACAGGCACAGTGTGCAGGTGATCTCACTAATCCCTCAAGTCCAAGGATCAACTTGTACTATTGGAATCGGGAACAGAAGTCATACCTAACTGACCCTACTCAAGGTCCTCCATAAGACGGTTCCTGCGAGTCACCTCAGTCAGCTGCCACCTAGCTAGCTGACCCACTAACACTGCATGGACGAGTCCCGTCACTTGTCGATGAAACACGACAGCAGATGCTTAGTGCAAGTCTCAAGTGGATTCTCGATACCCTTTCTCGAGATTCCTTGACTTGGAGAATTTCAGACCAATTCAGCGAAACTGATTTCATGAACCTACCATCCAATGCGCAGTTCCAACTTCCCGAAATATGATTTCAGCCTGTGGGCTTTTTTTGTGTTGTGAACAGTTATAATAAAACAGTAAAGTGAATACAGACAAATTATAAGCCAGATGAATATCACTTTCTTATTCATCACAGTTTATTAAAACTCTGAAATTGTTCAGACATAAGTTACATTTGGCTAATCAAATTGGCTTCATGGTCACCTATTCCAACACACCTCATTGATATTTTTTGTGATTTTATGCTCTTATTATTTCTATGGATGAGATGATTAGTTGGAAATTGATATGGTTGTCTAATTGACCTTTGCCATGATGGGTGCGCTCGCATGACAAGTCAACATATAATAGAAGATTATTTTATGTTTCGAGGTGGAGATGGTACGATGATTGGCCCGGGTCTCCCCCTTGTGCCTGTCACCTATTCCGATTCCTGATTTTTTTTTTTTTTTGGTATTTTCATAGTAAATGTCCAAAAGTTCAAACTGTAGCACTTAGCGTCATCAAACATGACGCTCTAAACAACTGTGCTAATATGCCTTTGTTTATGCATGAATAATATGACAATTTAAAAAAATTAAAAAAGTAAAATAAAAAATACACATATTGTGAAGAATGTTCATCGCAACAAAACATGCCCCCAAATAGGGAGTAAAAATAAAATAAAAGAAATTCATAAAGCCTTCCTTGAGGTGTATAAAAGAAACGCCCCAAAGCTGAATGACAAACCAACTTCCTTGAGGCGCCTAATAGAATGCCTTGAAGCTAATGATAGCCAGGCTTCCTTGAGGTGCATAATAAAATGCTCCGAAGCCAATGACAAACAAAGCTTCCTTGAGGCGCATAATAAATTGCCCCGAAGCTAATGACATCAGGCTTCCTTAAGGCACATAATAGAACTTCCCTAAGCCAGTGACAAAAAAAGCTTCCTTGAGGTGCATAATAGAATGCCCCGAAGCTAATGACAGTCAGGCTTCCTTGAGGAGCATAATTTATCGCCCCAAAGCCAATGAAAACCAAAGCTTCCTTGAGGCGTATAATAGAATGCTCCGAAGCAAATGACAAACAAGCACCCTTGAAACACATAATAGAATGCCCTGAAGTCAAATTAACTTCCTTGAGAAGCATAAAAAAAAGGCTCCAAAGCAAGGAATGAATATGAGAAATCCTAAATTTCTCAGACAAGAGATAACCACAAAAAGTTAAAATTAAAGCAAGCGGTGTAAGAGCCCATGAGCGAAATATAAATGATACTTTTTATGAAGATTAAAGTTTAAACCTCAAAATAAGGTTAAAGTAAGAAAAGTTTATAATCATTAATATAAACCTGTATTAAAAATATCATTGTCGCAGAGACATTTATCTCACCCCTAGCAGGCAAAGCTAAATCCTGCAAATTATTCACTTGTTAAGACCAAATTAATGAACTACCTTTTGAGAAAGCATATATTTTTTACTATTATTCTATAATAGATCTGGTTAAAATGATTGGGCCAACTTATTTTGAAATTAATTTTCCTACTTAACTTTTAAAGTTTTTCCATCGACATCTTAAGACAGAATAGGCCAGTGAAAGAGCCTATAATCTGATTTAATTCCTTCAAATCCTAAGGATAATCAGGAATCAGGGGGCTACTGATGGAGGAGAAAAATAACTTAGAAAAGGAAAGGTCTCTATCCCCGGAAAGGAAGGTGCTAAAGAAGGAAAGAAGTCAAAAGGAATTAAGGAAAGATTAACTTACCAAATTGATGTGGATGTAGCGAATTACTGTAATGGCCTCGGCCAAATAATCCTAGCCGTGTAATAGTGGGTAGGTAAGAGATAAAGTAGTACTTTTACCCTTACCTACTTTGATTAATGTTAGATTTGTATTAGTAAAAAATATGCCACACTTCTCATTGAGAAGAGAGGAAAAGAGAAAAAAGAGGCTTGTATTATAACATGAATGGGCTTGAAAAAGACCTTCATGAGTTGATAAACATGTTGGTCCAATATGAGGTAACGATTAAAAAGTCCGAGCCGTCAGTATTGGTGGGGGAGGGTTCAACCTCAAGAGTGAAAGGCAAAGGGGCCGGCCGCTGGAGGAGGAAGAAGGGTAAGACAGAATCAGTCGCTGCAAGCGCTCAGAGCTCAAAGCAAAAAGGAAGGCGGTTCAGCAGTCAAGGATTGCGAAAGATATTGGCTATATTGTCGTGAAAAGGGGCATTGGAAGAGGGAGTATCCTAAACTCCTCTCCAACCAAGGTACATTTGATTTGAGCTTTAACATGATTACTATTCTACTTCTTGGGTATTGGATAACAACTGTAGAGCTCATATCTGCAAATGGTTTTGCAGGAAATGGGAAGGAGTAGAAAGGCTAAGACGGAGATGGTTCTAAACGTAGGCAATGGTTGGGTGTTGCTGCAAAAGCTATAGGACCAATTAGGCTTAGCCAATGATCATGTTTAGGATATAGTTGATTGGTCACAATTATGTAACCTAGCATGATCAAAATTATATTTTTCTATTGTTGGACAATTAGGATTACATGTTTTTTATGAATGAAAGTTTCTTTTATTTGACAAAGAATGGTTATTCTTGTCTGCTAGGTTGTTTGCATAATTGTTTCAATACCATCCCATAATTAGATTATGAATGCTCAAAACAAATGATAGAATGGATAATCAAGACAAACTCACATATTTGGCATGTAAAGTTAGGTCACATTCCTCTAGATTAGGATAAGGAGGTTAGTAGATTCAAGGAGTCTAGAAATAGACAATTTGAGCCTGCTAACTTGCAAGTCCTTCCTGAGCAGGAAGATGGCCAAGAAGCTCTTTGAGTATGCTTGCTAGTGGTGTGTTGGATTAGATCTAATCAGACATTTGTGGGTCACTGAATACACTAGACCAGTAGAGGTTTTCACAAGTCTAAAGGGCATTTGGAAGGCTCAGGGAATTAGATTTGAAGTGGGAACATAACTGGTTGCAAAAATTAACCTTTGATTGGATCTAGTGGTGTGTATTTAGTGGGAGTTCTTGATGTATCTAAATGAGAATGGAATTCTCACTCAGTGGAATTCTTCCTAAAGCGCCACAATTAAACGGCGTCTCTGATAAGGAGGAATTGAACCTTGTTGGACATGGTTCGGTTGGTGTTTCACTAAACTACCTTGGCCCACTGGGTGTTAGAATAGGTGACCAGAAATCCAATAGGTTTGGCATTTTGTAACCTATTTGACAACTTGATGTAAATGTAATATTATGTGATGAATAAAATGAGTGTTCATCACCAATGGTACCTTTTTTGTTGCGCTCATTTTACATATGTTAAAACAGTGTTTTACATATATCGCAACAAAGCCCACAAACCACGATTAACAACTCATGCATTAGGCCACACATTGGATGGTGATCATGAAACAAACTGATTCAGAGTTGGGTCTAAAACGTTCCAAGTCAAGGATCTCAAGACAGAGCAGCGAGAGTCTTATAGAGACTTGCATCAAGAGTCGGTTCATTGGATGAGTCCCGTGTTTCATCGGCGACAGGCGTGGGACGCCTACACGATCTTGATGGATTAGTCGAGTGGGGTCGAGCCGACTAGACTGACTCGCGGGGATCATCATATGGAAGCCTTAGAGGCTTGGTTGGTATGATTGGATTTTCCCAGTTCTAATAGTACGGGAAGTAGTGCTCAGACTTGAGGAACCATGGCAGTCACGTACACAGGACGGCTATATCTTAGATCTAGCGAGAGGTGATCATTTTGTAAGATGATCAATATAAGCCTTGTCTAGTGCAATCGAAATGTGTAGAGAGGACGGTGGGTTCCAAGAAGAGGATCCGTACCCCTGTCAATATATATACAGAGGTATCTCCTATGCACTCGGAGACACATTCATGTTGTTTAAAACTGTGGCCACAGTGGTTGTGATCAAACAAGGAATGGTTCCTGTGTCGACGCAATGAGGCATGCGTAGTCTTGAGTATTAAGCATAGATGCCTAGTTAAGGATGAAGAACCGACGCCCGAATTCCATACCGTAGACTAAGGCCGGGAGACAGTAGACGGAAGGACCGTAGCCGTACAGAATCCGCGCCTAAATGTTCATGCCAACATTCACCTAGTCTCTATTGCCATGGACCGTTTCTAGACGGCCACCCATGGTAACGGACCCTTGTGGACACGGGCCCAACTCTAGCTGTGGTGAACCTAAAGGGTCACACACAAATCACCGAGAAGGTTGAGAGATTGACTTGGAGTCAATTTTGAAGGATGAATAAGTAATTGGATTACTTAAGGATTGTCCATTGGATGGACGAGCCGATATTGTATCGGGCCCTTGTTTAGTTGGTAAATGGGATATATGATTAAATATGGAAAGTTGAGATCTTGGATCTTTTGATTGGAATCAAAGATCAACAGGAATTATTTAAGTGGATATTAGATTAAATTGGATTTAATTTTGGGTTCGTCGTAATTGGATTACGGTAAAACTCGATCCGTTACATTTTGACCAAAGAGGAGAATTAAATTCCTATTTTTTGAATAGGAAGAAGTTGGACTTCTTCCCTAAATAAACATGGCCGAAAATGCTACCTTGGAGGGAGCAAAAATTCGGCCATGTTGCATCGTTTCAATGTCACAACAAAATGCTCCCAAAGACTGAAATAACATTTCAGGAAATTGGAAACTGCGCTTTGGAGGTAGGTTCATGAAAATCAGTTTCGCCGAATCGGTCTGAAATACTCCAAGTCAAAGGAATCTTGAGACACAGCATCGAGAATCCATTGAGACTTGCACTAAGCATCTGCAGTCGCATTTCATCGACAAGTGACGAGGCTTGTCCCATGCAGTGTTAGTGGGTCAGCAAGCTAGGTGGCTGCTGACTGAGGTAACTGCGGAAATCGTCATATGGAAGCCACTCGGGCCTGGTCAGTATGACTTGTATTCCCGGTTCTGATTAGTACAGGATTAGTCCTCGGACTTGAGGATCACAGCAGTCCCCTTACATACTAAGGTTGTATCTTGGATCTGGTG